>CM065392.1:37537500-37707500 GCA_033060915.1 Euryodendron excelsum | reverse complement strand
CTCGGTCACCGATCGATCGGCTTTTTAAACCGATCGATCGCCTCGCGGACCGATCGAAATGGAGCGCCACCGATCGATCGGCCGATCGAACGACTGATCGATCGATACCGCTCCCTTTCGATCGGTGTGGTAACAACTCCGATCGATCGCAGTCGTCACCGATCGATCGCAAAGTACACGATCGATCGGCCGATCGATCGGTTTGGCCCACCGATCGATCGCAAATACAACCTCTCTGAAGTTCTGCAGAAATTCATAGAACTGTTCACAGAACCATGCAAATGGTGCCCCCCCCCCCCCAAAAACTGGAATCATGCCATGACCTCAAGGCATAAGGAAAATGGAATAGAAAAAGAACAACGGGGAGGGCGGGACTCTCGGGAATACAAATGTACACAACTAACTACCAAAAGAAAAGAGAAAGAAACCTATAAAAAGAAAAACAAAAGAACTACTCCTAAATTATAAAACACGACAATCTAATGTCACTCAAAGGACGGTGGATCGATGAGATCCACACAGTCCAACTCCCCTTGAAACGTCTCAAAATACAGCTTTAGCCGCTGGCCATTTGCCTTAAATGCAGAGCCATTCGTGAGGTTTTGCACCTCAATGGCTCCATGGGGAAAAACTTCTTTAACAATGTATGGCCCGGCCCACTTACTCCGCAATTTGCCCGGAAAGAGATGCAACCGTGAATCATACAATAACACTTTTTGGCCAACTTTAAAAGTTTTTCGAATGATATGTTGGTCATGAAAGTGTTTCATCCGGGCCTTAGCAATTTTTGCATTTTCAAATGCATCATTGCGGAGTTCATCTAACTCATTGAGTTGGAGTTTTCGGTGGGTACCTGCAACATCAATATCCTCATTACATTGACGAATCGCCCAATATGCTTTATGCTCAATTTCGACCGGAAGATGACATGCCTTCCCGTACACAAGTCTATAGGGTGATGCGCCAAGAATGGTTTTATAGCCCGTGTGGTATGCCCACAACCCATCGGTCAATCTAAGAGATCAATCTTTCCTATTTGGATTGACAGTTTTCTCTAGAATGCACTTAATTTCCCGATTGGCCAACTCTACTTGCCCTTGCGTTTGAGGATGGTATGGTAATCCAACCTTATGGACCACACCATACTTACGCATTAAAGACACGAAGGGCTTGTTACAAAAATGTGAACCGCCATCACTTATCATGGCACGAGGCATGCCATACCTACAAAAAATGTTCTCTTTCAAAAATCGCAAGACCACTTAGTGGTCATTGCTTCGGGTGGCAATTGCTTCCACCCACTTAGAGACATAATCTACCGCAACAAGAATAAAAAGGTACCCAAACGAGTTAGGAAACGGTCCCATGAAATCGATCCCCCAACAATCAAATATTTTCAAAATAGTGATGGGGTGAAGAGGCATCATGTGCCTCTTAGAAAGTGTTCCTAACCATTGGCACCTATCGCAAGCTGCACAAAAAGTATGTACATCCTTGAACATGGTGGGCCAATAAAGACCACATTGCAAAATTTTGGCCGTGGTCTTCTTGGAGGAGAAGTGTCCTCCATAAGCATGAGAGTGACAAAATTCTATCACTTGTTGGAATTCGTGATTTGGGACACACCGGCGAATGATTTGGTCCGGACAATACTTAAACAAATGAGGATCATCCCACGAAAAATAGAGCACATTCCGGAAGAATTTACGCTTGTCAATGGATGACCATGTGGAAGGAACCTCACCGGTGACAAGGAAGTTCGCAATGTCCGCAAACCAAGGGGTTGAAACTTGCTCAACGGCACTCATATGCATGAGATGTTCATCCAGGAAGTGCTCCTTGATAGGGGTTGGTCCATGGCTCACCCATTTAAGGGAAGCCGAGACAAGTGGTCCGCAACTACATTTTTAACCCCTTTTTTATCACGCATTTCTATATGAAATTCTTGGAGCAAAAGTATCCATCGAATGAGGCGCGGTTTTGCATCGGGTTTTGTGAGGAGATACTTTAGGGCCGCATGGTCGGTGTAGATGATGACCAATGACCCAATCAAGTAAGACCTAAATTTATCAAGTGCAAAAACCACCGCAAGGAGTTCCTTCTCGGTTGTGGTATAGTTGATTTGAGCTTCATTGAGAGTTCTAGAAGCAAAATAAATGACATAAGGCTTCTTGTCAACTCTTTGTCCTAGGACGGCCCCCACGGCGTAGTCGCTAGCATCACACATTAGCTCAAATGGAAGAGACCAATTGGGTGCTCGAATCATTGGGGCGGTGGTCAAAAGTCCCTTCAACTTGTCAAAAGCTTGTTGACAAGAAGATGTCCACTCAAAGGGAACATCTTGGGACAAAAGATGACACATAGGCCTAGAGATTGCACTAAAACCCTCAATGAAACACCGATAGAAACCGGCATGCCCAAGAAATGATCTAATCTCCTTCACACACGTTGGGGGGGGCAATTTTCGAATGAGTTCAATTTTTGCTTTATCAACTTCAAGCCCTTCGGCCGACACAATATGCCCCAAAACTATACCACTTGTAACCATAAAATGACATTTTTCCTAATTGAGCACAAGGTTACTCTCCTCACATCTCATCAAAACTTTTCCTAAATTACCAAGACAACCTTCATAAGTATCCCCATAGACGGAAAAATCATCCATGAAGATTTCGACAATTTGCTCAATCATGTCGCTAAATATGCTCATCATGCACCTTTGAAATGTCGCCGGTGCATTACATAGCCCAAAGGGCATACGTTTATAAGCATATGTGCCAAACGGACAAGTGAATGTTGTCTTGGCTTGATCCTCAAGGGCTACATCGATTTGATTGTACCCCGAATATCCATCTGAAAAACAATAGAAAGCCTTACCGGACACCCTTTCTAAGACTTAATCAAGGAAGGGTAAAGGGAAGTGGTCTTTTCGGGTCACATTATTGAGGCGGTGATAATCAATGCACATTCGCCACCCGGTTTGCACACGGGTTGGCACTAACTCATTGTTGTCATTTTTTATCACCGTGACACCCGATTTCTTAGGCACCACTTGGGTTGAACTAACCCATTTCGAATCGGAGATGGGGTAAATGACACCCGCATCTAGCAATTTTAAAACCTCACCTTTAACCACTTCCTTCATATTAGGGTTCAATCGCCTTTGCATTTGACGAATGGATTTAGCCTCCTCTTCTAAAAAAATACGGTGAGTGCACACAAGAGGACTAATCCCATGAAAGTCGGCGATAGTCCATCCTAGGGCTTTTTTATGTTTCCTAAGCAACGCTATCAACCCTTCCTCTTGGCTCCTAGACAAGCTAGAGGAAATCACAACCGGGTATGACTCCTCATCCCCTAAAAATGCATACTTTAAATTAGAAGGCAAGGGCTTCCTCTCGGGAATGGGAGGCTTCTCTTCCGAAGGAATCGGTTTCTCGGCACTAGGTTGGAGGGGTTCAAAAGAAGGGGTCCATTGACCCACATGTAAACACTCCTCTCTCTCACCCTCTAAATGAGACAATTCACTTGACACCATGCCCTCACTATCAAGTGAAGCATGCGGTTCACTTCTCACTAATGCCCTCTCCAAAGGGTCCTCAAAACTCTCCCGCTCAAAGTGTTCTTGAACTATGCTCTCTATGATATCTACCTCCCAAATATCCTCACATTCCCCCTTTTGTTTGGCAACCGAAAAGATGTTAAGCTCGAAGGTGGTGTTGCCAAAAGACAATTTCACTAACCCATTCCTACAATGTATGATGGCATTGGCAGTAGCTAGGAAAGGGCATCCCAAGATCACAGGAATTTGGTTATGAGCTATGCAACTCTCAACAGGTTGGGTGTCTAGGACAATGAAATCAACCGGGAAGCAAAAGTTATCAACTTGGATGAGAACATCCTCAATGATACATCTTGGAACCTTTATAGAATGAACCGCCAATTGCAAGGTAACACGAGTAGGGCTCAACTCTCCTAGGCCAAGTTCCTTATACATTGAAAAGGGTAAAAGGTTGACACTAGACCCTAAGTCTAACAAGGCACGATCGATCTTGGTATTCCCAATAGTACAAGAAATAGTAGGACATCCAGGGTCTTTGAATTTCGGCACGGTCTTACATTGCAAAATCGCACTTTGATTTTCATTCATCATGGCGGTTTCCTTAACATGCAACCTTCGCTTAAAAGTGCATAAGTCCTTCAAGAACTTAGCATAAGAAGGTATTTGCTTAATTGCGTCAAGGATAGGGATGTTGACCTTTACTTGTTTAAACACTTCATAAATTTCCGCATTTAGAAGTTCATTCTTTGGTTTGGTCAACCTTTGCGGGAAGGGAGCATGTTTGACTATGTCCCTTCTCTTATCCCTCTCACTTTCACTCAAAATCTCAATGGGATTGGCTAAGTTCCCCCGGCCCCCTTCTCTCGGCTTTTTTTCCTCTTTCTCTTTTTCTCTCGCTTTTTGACCAACACTCTTCCTAAAAGTCTCATCCCGAGGTGGGATAGTTTTATCAATGGTCTTGCCACTTCTAAGTGTGGTTATGGCTTGCACTTGGTCATGACTCGTACTAGGGTCACTCTTACCCTCGGTTATGTGCACTTGTCTAACCGCCGGGTTAGGTTGAGGTTGAGCCGGGAATCTTTCCGGAACATTTTGGGTCAAAGCTTGTGTCAATGTAGACATTTGCTTTTGGATGTCCTCAAGTAACCTATAGTGTTGGTCTAGCACTTTCTCTTGTTTATCAACCCTTGAACTAACCCCCCTCGTGTCATTGGCAACTTGGTAAACATTTTCCTCTATGGGCTTCCTATGGAGGGGTTGGTATGGCCTTGGTTGATTTTGGAATTGGGGCACGGGTGCTTGTTGGTAAGGTGGAGGTGGATGTTGTGGTGGAAGTACTTGTGGAGGTGGATGTTGTGGTGGAAGTGCTTGTGGGGGTGGAGGTGCTTGGTATGATTGAGGGTTTTGATACCCTCCATGATAGTTGTAGGAGTTTGAAGTCCCTTCATTGTTCCTCCACCCAAAGTTGGGATGATCTCTCCACCCTGGGTTGTATGTGTTTGAATAGGGGTTACCCCCTCCTCTTGAATATTGGCCAATTGTGTTAACTTGGCCGTGCAAAGCCTCCTTCACACCCGGAATGATTGGGCATGAAGCGGTGGTATGGTCCGAGGTTTCACACACAAGACAACATACTTCTCTCAACTCCTCACTCTCTACCGATTGAACTTTTTTCACCTCAAGAGCCTCTAATTTTCTTGCCAAGGTAGCCACCCTAGCATTGACATCATCAACTTCCTTGAGTTGATATCTTCCCACCCCTTGTTGGATTAAGCAACCCTCGGGATTTTGGGTCCCGGTAAGTGCCCAATGTCTAGCCTTATTTGCCAAGTTATCAAAATAATCGTATGCTTCATGGGGTTGCTTATCAAAAAACATCCCCGCACACATAGACTCGACAAATTGCTTGAGTTGGGGTGTCAAAGAAGAATAAAATGTGTTGATGACGTGCCAATCGGCGAAACCGTGATGGGGGCAAGAATTTAAGAGGTCTTTGAACCTCTCCCAACATTAAAAGAAAGTTTCCCACAACAAAGGAGAAAACTGTGAAATTTGCCTTTGAAATGGCCTCGGTTCGATTTTCGGGGAAAAATTTGCTCAAAAATTCCTCTTGGAGAGTAGCCCAAGAATGGATGGACATGGGTCGCAAGGAATTGAACCAAAGCTTAGCTTTGTCCTTCAAACAAAATGGGAAGAGTTTCAACAAAAATACTTCCCTTGGACATGAGTTGTCCATAGCAATTGAACAAGCATCCTCAAATTCCTTAAGAAAAATGTAGGGTTGTTCCAAATCCATCCCATGGAATTGAGGCAACATTTGCATCATTCCCGACCTAATGTTTAGAGTGTTGTGATGGGGCGGGAAAACAATGCACGATGTTGGTGTTTGCCTTGGTGGGTTTAGGTAGTCCCGGAGAGTCCGTATAAGGGGAGCTGCCACGTCGCCATGATGGCTCCCTCTTTCAAACTCCTCATGACCTTCCGGGTTGATTTGGACATTTGGATGCAGGGGTTGAATGTTAGGTAAGCCGGGTTCATTGGGATTTTCCATTGGAATGAAACCTAGGTCGACCACTAAAGGTAAGCTAGGTGTTGGTGAAGATGTGCTTGTGCTCTCAATACTCTCAATCCTCACAAGGCGACGATGTTCGTCCCGCGTGAAATATGACATGCAAGAATGAATGCACACATAAGGGTGGACCGATAGGGTCGTTCAGCACATCATACACAATTCCCTAGGCCGGACAACGGCTTTTTCTCAATTCAACTCCGTACCTCCAATCTCCACATACAATAAGCGTACCACCAATTTGAAACTTTCACACACTATCCTAACTCCACTAAATACTCCCGAAGAGGGATAATTTCCTAACAAAAATGCAATGCAATTATACTATATCAAACAAAAGAAACTAGAGAAAAGAAGAAATAAAAAAAATAATCCTAAAAATAAAACACCTTAAGGGAAATGAGAGTGTACCGGGACCCGAAGCCCGTAGATGCTTCCCTCGGGGGTGGTGATGAAATCCACCCTTTTTTTTTTGTTTTTTTTTCAATTTTCTTCCACAATCCTTAGCTTTCGTCCGGTGTAGCTTTTGCCTATGAATTCCCCGGCAACGGCGCCAAAACTTGACACGCCTCCAGATGTGCTTCAACTGGAGCCACTTCACAAGGGTACGAAGGTCGCGCTTGTAGTAAAACCGGAAGATCTGGTGTCGTTCTCTCTCAAGGAAATTCTGCAAATATAGCAACAAAGCTCAACTAGCACGAGTACTTATCTTAATGGATTGCAAATGAAAATTCTTAACATAAAAGAGACCGAAAATATGTTGGTTTTGAGATGATAATGGTTCTATGCTTCATGCAATAATTTTGTGACTATTAAAGATAACAAAAGATAGTTTTATGTAATTAAGGAGAAAAGCTTGGACATAGTTGTTTTGATCCACCAATTCACAACAAGGGTTTTCAATGAGAGGTTTATAACTCAAATCAAGAATCACACCTTGGATTCTTGATTCGGAAAATATCGACTATAAAAATGTGGGTTTTGTTTGATTGAGCATAGAGAAGGAATCTATAATTGGTACCCTAGAATCAAACCTTAAACATGTGCAATACCTACACCAAATATTGATTTGTGCATAAATATTACCAAAGGGTTATGAATCTAAGTTTTTCTAATGAATCTCATGCTAAATCAAATGAAACCATATAATTTTGAGGATATGACTTTGAAGTTCATACAACCCATTTTCAACCCTTTGAAGATCCTTGGTGGATCTTCACAACCACATCCAAGGGGTATTTAGCTACTAGAATCCATGTTACATAACATAAAAGGAGCCAAATCTACCATTAAACTATAAAGAACTAGTGTTTGGTTGCCAAGAAAATGAGGGAAAGTGCCAAGAAAATGATAGAAAGTTGCTAGAAAAAGTTGAAATCATTCACTTCATATATATATCAAGCATTCATTGCAATGATCCAAAACTAACAAATGACATTAAATACAAAACATTAAGAGTAAATCTAACTTAAAAACCTTACAAGATAACAAAAACCCCTTTTTGGAGCTCCTTTCCCGTCCAGAATCTGCAGAAAAATAACCTCCCCCCTTTTTGTCTCGAACAAAAGCTTTTATACTTTGCAGAAAAACAGAGCCTGTACACACCGATCGATCGCCCGATCGAACGGTCAGTGCGATCGAATGCCCGATCGATCGCAAAACCGACCCCTCTGAAGTTTGCTTCTGTGTAGTCTGTTGAGGGGATTCCGACGTCACCGATCGAACGCCCGATCGATCGAAAAAACGCCCTCTCTGAAGTTTGCTGCAGAAGGTCGAACAGAGCATCACCGATCGATCGCAGGATCACCGATCGATCGGCCGATCGATCGGTTATACTCAAGATTGCCCATTTGCCTTAGTTTAAGCTCCAAATCCTACAAAAAAGTGTACAAAAAGAGTTTTAACGCGTTTTAGGAGTTAAAATACTAAATTAACACCAAATTTAACTAATCAACTAACAATTTAAGCCAAAAGATTACTATTTCTAAGAGTAATCTTTTGGCCATCGTTCTCACGATCTTTCTAACGCTCTTTCACACCTCTAAAATTTCAAACGCTCTTAAGTCCTGATTCAAACGACGTTTCATACTCTAACGCCTGGACTACCATTCGAACGCTTCTCCGTCACGTTTGAATGCGTGTTTGAATGCCCTTAGTACCGTTCGAACGCCCTTTTTATTTTCGGTCCGAGTTTATCATTTTTAAGTCAATATTCCTGTTTACATAAAACATTATAAGTTAGACATAAAATAGGACTAAAATTACATGAATACTCATAATCTAGGTCTAACAAGGAACTAGTTAAGACATCTCTTATTGCACTTTTAGAGTACAATCAATTGCTTTTCCTAATTCTTGCCTCCCTAGTCCCTCCCCCAATCTTTGGTGAATGGCGAAGGTGAATTCTGCAATTGTTGTCAATTTGGGAATTAGATTTCTGAGTTGGAGCAATTTGATCCACCCAACCGAGATAGTAGAACTTACTCTGGTTTATATCATTTTTCTAAGGATAGCAAGCTCATCTTTGAACATCTATCTTGTTGAGGAATATTGCATCTGTCATCAATCGCCGGGTTTCTGGTATTTGAATACAGGTTTTGGGATTCCAAGCTGAGGCAAAATTAATGAAAAGAGAAATTATCATTTGATGTGACTTTTATCATGGATTCAGCATTCATAGTAGGTCTCACTTAAAGATGCAAATGATCAAATCGTTGTGGAAGTAACATGTTACTTGGAAGTAATTGTTCCAAGTAGAAAGGTTGCCCTTGAACAAGTAAACGAGGTTGACCAAAAAAAAAAATATTTGATGAGCAAATTTGTAACACATACACTTTATTAAACCATAGACTGGTTGGGGAAAACCAAGTACAGTAACACATATGATGTATATAGCAATACCAGATTACAAAGAGCTAGCTTACGTAGAAATGACAGAAGGGTCCTAATGGAAATGTAAATAGACACTGCAGAGCTAGCTTATGCAGAAATGACAAAAGGGTCCTAATGGAAATGGAAATAGACACAACTACATAGTAATAGCTATGTAGCTTACAAACATGCCCTCACACATTCTAACTGGTAAAATCCTCATTGAAGCTATCACGGAAATAGACTTAATTTGATCATCTAGATCATAAACAACACAGTAGTTGCTAGGAACACATGAAAAATCTTCATCGTCCCCGCCCGCGCATTATTCATTCACCCAAGGAAACTGCGGATGAAATTTGTCAAAGATATGCCAAAAGAGACGAAGGCAATGAAGAAAGCAATGCATGTCCATGGACTAGCCCGAAATTTGCATTTGAGATGTGTCATAGTTGCTGGTATAACTCTATTATACCAAGGGCCCTCGCTGTAGTTAGCAGCGTTGTTGCATATATCGGAATAGATATCCTTTTTCGGGTCCAGAGTAATTCCCTTGCAGAGATTGTTGAGGAAACGAGAGGCCTCTTTACTGTTGCCCAGAAAGTTGTGTATTAGTCCAGCACCTACAAGCTCTTCGACATCTTTTTTAGTATTTACGAGCCTGTCCATTAGGCACGCATACGATGTGAAGTAAAGCTGAGAGCGAGGGATACACTGCTCAAGCGCAATGAGGTTCCTCAAGATTGGCTCGGTGCTGTCATGAACGCACAAAGTCGGGATCCGGAAACACGCTCCACGACAGGGACCCAGAATCTGAAAGTCGACCTCGGATGGATTCTTACAGCTTTCAAACTTGACTCCTTTATAGGCGAGGTCCGAGGCAGAAGGCATGTCTTTGGATTCCTTGCTAGGACGACTTTTCTTCCCTTGGCCTTGAGATTGAAGAGGAGGATCACCAAGGTAGTGGTTGGATAGAAGATGGAGTATATGATGATAAGTATTAGGACAATCACCTTTATCACTGCTCTTTGGTGTTGGATTATTATTATTATTATTGCCTTCGCCTAATGAAAGGACACAATCACCAGGCCGCCCACCACAATTTGTGGCGTTGCTGTTTGTGCACTCGTCTCCTATTCCCAACCTTCTGCCGAAGACCCGAGCGACACAAGCTCTAAGATTGGGAGGGGGAGGATTCGACGTACGACCAAGGGTGCAGTCGAACAGCTTCTCAAGAACAAAGAAGGGAAGCTGGTTCTCGACTAGTAGCAAGTCATTTAGGACAGCCTCGCAAGTCAGAGGGATGTCAAAAATAGGATCGATGATACTTTGGTCCTCCTCGGTCACCGGGCTGTCCGCATCAGGCGTTTTTTCTGGGTCGCAAGTCCTGCGGAGAGCTTCCAGTACTATGAAACAACAACCATCGGTCGTCCCCTGCCTGCTGCTATTAGTCGTTTCTTCTATCTCGTAATCCCTGCGGAGAACTTCCAGTATGAAACAACCATCGGTCACCAACATCTTGTCATCCAGCTCAACTTCTTCTGCATAGTATAGCTTGGCTTTGGGTATCAAAACTCTCATTTCCTTCAAACATTTGTCTAGCATGTCCTTTACATCCTTCTTTACCCCTTTGGACGTTTTATACAGGAGGGACTCCAGGTAAATCATTTTAATTTTCTGCATATGTGGATTGAGATGTTTGTCCTTCTTGTGAAGAGGCCCAATAGAGACGAAGCGAGGGGTATAGGCACTTCCATTCAGTTCCCGAAGCTCCTTGGGCACCCTGTAAATACGAGCGAAAGACATGAACTCGGTATTTTCTTTAGCTTTATGGATTTCTTCGAGGAAGGGATCAGCAAGGTTCTCTTGGCTCGTATCCATTGGGGTGGAATTGTTATTGACCCAAGACTTCAGCAAACAATTATCTAATGTCTTTGGTAGTGCCTTGATGAAAATGGTTTAGGATTTCTGGGTTCGAGCTAGCAAAGACCACCTACTGAAATCTATATATAGAAGGCTCATCGCCGAGAAATTATTCAATGCTCGTGAAGCGTCACGTGTTCTTGTTCCTCTACTCAGATGAGGTTGTATCCTCCATCCATTATGTAGGGTATTTGACCTCGCCTAGTAAGAGATTCTATCACTACGTGAGTAATGGAATAAAAATGACGTAGTGGTTCAAGAGCACTGAATAATTTTTCCTTATTGACTCATACATATTGCTAAACTTTCAAATCCCAGTGGCCCTAAACTTATTGATAGACATCACTTAAAACCAAAAAGATTTTGGTTATAAAAACGCCGCAGTAAAAGGCGGAAGTAAAAGGGCAGAACTTTAATTACAGAAATCTTGTTAAAAATCTGGAAATTTTACTAATTATATATATAACAACGTCCATTTGACACTTGAAAAAAATATTTTGTTATTTTTCAGATATAAAAGTGGGGAGATCTCACAATTATTAGTGTTGAAAATTTACTTTGGGTGGCAAAAGTAATTATTCCACAGTACTGGTGAGGTGAAACCACCCCCATCCCCTTCTTTTGCCACCCAAAGTAATTTTTTCATCGTTATTATTGTGGAATCATATCATTAAAATATGTGTGTGTGTTTTCATTACTCCAACAACCAAAAGTTGTCATTGCCTACATTTTATACCCTTCAAAACCCGATAGTTTGTCATGTTCATTGATTGTTGGAAGAAAAAAAAATAATTAGGTTTCTTCCATGCTGCACTTGAGAGGTAATAAAACAATTTTGTTTGTCTTTTCATCCTCATTTCTTCCATTCCATGTGAATCAGCACACTCTAGAATCACAAATGCAAAGGACTCAGCATGAAATTGAATGTGACCCCATGGGGTCCCCTACCAGGACCCATAATTGCTGCATTACGTAAAGGGTGATGCCTTCAGTGACGTCGTAGTTTGGTTCAAAGGTTAACTGCACGACAACAAATATTTCTCATACTTGTGTGAGTGATCTCGCAGCATAGAGCATACTTAATTATCTATTTAAGTACCTGGCCGGCCGTGCGGTCATTCAACTTGTGTGAGCGCTCTTGCAGCATAGAGTAGTTAGGGAGCTGTAAAATGGAATACAGGGCTCGTATTGAGTACTGCAACAATTCACTGTATTTCCGCCACCACAATCAACACCTGCTCCTCCTCCACCTTCTCCTCTCAATACTCCTGTTGGCCTCTTTCCCCTCCACCATGGCAAATACTGTACATCCCTGGGTAAAGGTAAGCGTCCGTCCAATTGTGCTTTATCGATTTTCACCTACTTAATTAGCGCTGTGCTGCCATACTAAGGCCTGTTTTTTTTTTTTTTTTCCTTCTTCTTTTTTGTGCAGTTCACTACCATCCGAGTTTATTTGGCCAACAAGAAGGTGATCCATCAGACGTATAATTCTTGCAGATTACTCGTACGAGTTTTGGATGTCATTATCACACTATTATGTGAACTTTGTCGTGTTTCTTTGCGTCTGCAGATCACCACGTGACTGAGCAATGTGCAGCAACGTCTGAGCACCAATCTCCCCCAGTGTGTGAATATCCATCAACTTTAGAACCAGAAGCTGTTAAGCGACTGAAGGTCAAACTAGCTCCTGTTATTCACCAGCGCTTGCTAGAGTTGTCACTCACAGTTAAATCTGCAACTGAAGCTGCTCACACGCTCGATCTTTTGAAGCTCCTCACTGAATCAAATTCTGAACACTTGGACAGGATTCGCGAGGAAGTGCATGAAAGAGCTCGGCAGCTGACGGATGCATTCGAGAAAATCAACTAGTTCATCTAACAAATTCAAAATAACATGGCATGTTAGTACTTCCTGTATAATAATATAGTTTTAAGGTATGGTCAGTTCAACTGACCTATATGGGTGTATACCGTGGATTGAATAAGAAGGCAACTGCAAACTCAGTTGAAGCCTGTCATGGATAATTGTCGTGTATTACTTCGTTTATTTTATAGAAATGTAGCCTCTTACATGCTACAATGGTTAGTTATACTGATATATTTACAAATAGAGAATGATCTTCTATTACTCGGATGTGATTCCATTCTTTTAGTATCGAATGTTTTCAATTCACATGAGTTGCATTAGTTAACTCCATTGAAAAATAAGTAAAATATTAGGATTTTGTGTTTCCATTTAACTCTAATTTAACTCTAATTCGTCTTCTTGCTTTTCTTCATCAAACCCAGATGATTGATGCCATTACAATATCAGAAACGTGATAGTAATAGCTCTGGGGATTTTTCATGACGAACAACGTTTCAAGATGAAAACGTATGGGAAAAATTATCATTTGGTAGTGACAGACAGAGAATGCCACAATTTTTTTGCTTACTTGAATTTTTGATAATCAATAATTCATTAACGAATGAGTTTTGTTCTTCGAAATATTTGAATATTAGAAGGTGCAATTGCGTTGTACTATGGCAGTGAAAAGTATTTGATAATCAATGATTCATCAATGTTGAATTCCCCCCGACCCAACCTGAATTTTTGTCCTAATTGCCACGGCAGTTGACGGAACGTCTTTTGATCTTTCAACAACCAAAAATTTCCCAAAATATTTGCCAAGCGGGGTGCAATCCAAAGCTGGGTCTGTTGGACAATCGCAGCTGTGGGTAGCAATCTCCATTCGCCAAATATCCGTGTTCTTCGTCAAAGCTCAAAGTCACAAGAAACCAAGCAGAGGCTACATTAAATTGTGACCTAATGTCAATTCCTTTCCTTTCTTTCAGCAATCAAGATATTTTCTTTGCCTTCACTTTGCTTCCGGGTAAACCTAAGTTGTTGATGGACCTGAAAAGTGGGTGGGATTGAGCTAGAGTTTGATACACTCACAGTGTAAATTTTTTACACAAACATAGTATTAAAATATTTACTTATCTTCTAGAGTTTAAGCACCAGATCAAAACTCATAAACACTTGTCTTACATAAAAAAAAAAATTCTTATATCAAAATTAAACTGTTTCTACAATGAAGCATGGTATTTTGATTTTCTTTTACTTTTGTTAACCTAACAAGACAGCGACGATTCTTGATATGACAAGGGCGGAGAAACTTGAGTACTGGAGACCACTTAACCTGTAAGACTACTATTAAGATTTATCAAATATGAGGTGATGATTTTCTTGATCAAAATATCCATGCTTCATGGAGCCTCACCAGTCACAAGAAACCAATCTTAGAAAGGCAGGTCCTGCAAAAATTTTGACTCAAATTATTTTGAATAGAACACCAAAATTGGAATTTCACTGTTTCATCGTATCAACAGTGCAACAATGGGGTGATGATTTTCTTGATCAAAACATCCATGCTTCATAGAGCCTCACCAGTCACAAGAAACCAATCTTAGAAAGGCAGGTCCTGCAAAAATTTTGACTCAAATTATTTGAATAGAACACCAAAAATGGAATTTCACTGTTTCATCATATTTGCAATAATGGGGTCAAAAATATATAGAAAAATAAAATAAAGAAAGGAGATTGGCAACTAAGCACTCCGTTTGTCATGGCCCATGGGCGATGTACTTATACTCTAGGTTTTTCAATAAAGCTTAATTTAATTTGAAAAAATGATAAGTATCGATATCACTAGTGAGTCATATATATATTTATATATATATATATATATATGTATGTATATATCTGAACTTTCAATTTCATAATGGCAAGGGATAGAGATATTAAATACTTCAAGCTGGTTAATGTCCAATGCTCCCAGGATCTGATATTTTATGGGATTTAGTATCCTTTTTCTCCCCACCTAATATTTTTTTGTTGTAGTTGCCACTTGCCATCGAAGGTCTGGAAATACATATTGCAAGGCAACAGGCGATAGAGAAAGAGAAAGAGGCACCTCCTAACCTGCTTAGACAACCAAAATTTGTTTGGCATTGCGATCTTTGAACAACCAAAATATCTGGTCCTACAGCCCTCACACAACTACCTGGTAATGGTGTATCGAGCTGACTCCTCTGGGGGCTAGCAAAATTTCTGGTTTTCTTGATCATAATATATCCATTCTTCATAAAAACTCAACTCGCCAGTAAAAAAAAAAGCTTAGAAAAGCATGTCGGGCCAGCAAAAAAATTGAGAACCACTTATTTTGACTGGAAGGTATATGTTTGTCAGATTTCACTCCTGTCATTCACATTCACATTAAATGCACTTGAAAATGATCGCATTATTATTAAGACCAGAAATAAAGAACTGATAGTTTCTAGTGAAGCCTTATTGATAGAGAGTGTGTTCAATGAGAGGCCTTGAGCTGAACTTTTCATGTTTGTAATTGGTAGATGAGATTATAGATATTCATTTTTATAGATTTGAAATCGTACATGCATCAATTGACAAGCTTTGCAGAAATTACAAAAAATTGCCGCTAAATTGATGAGAAGGAAACTGGATGAACTCGTCAGATGTGAATACATTCAGGGACAAAAAAAATTTCTGCTCTCTCGTTCACATTAATTACCTCCATTTCAAGCAGTCACTAATATCCAAACGTTAAAGAGCCAAGCATGTGAACCATGGCTCCTTTACAGCTTGGGTTCACGAGCTTCTTGTTATGTGGGTATAATGACATGACTTCTTGACCTGATGTAGCAATTTTTCAAGTATGGTAATTTACTAATAGTGTGTTTTGAATTTGAATTTATCAAGAGAAATCAAAGAAAAATGAAAAGAATAAAGAAAAGATAACAAAATGAAATAGTATTGTTGTGCTCTTTTCCCTCACTTTTTTTCTTTTCTTTTTATTTTTTATCATCAAATTCTTAATTCACACAGCCTAAATTGTTTACCCATCACCAATTGGGTAACCAGTTTGTCTTTCTTGGCTTAAGGAAGAAAAAAGAAGAAAAAAGAAAAAATAATAGTAAACTTCCTCACTACGTGAGTGAATATCAGTGAATTTCTCCATCAATTTTCATTTTTTTCCCTTTCCAAACACTAACATAACGTGCCTTATTACAAAATAAAAAAAATTATGTAGCATATATTACTTATTTACTCTCTTTACACAGTATTAGTGAACCGTATGTGTTACAAAATAAAATACATCACAAAAAGGTATCTATAAGTTGAGTGAACTTCTCCGTCAATTATTTTTTTATAGTAGTTTTAATATTAAGATATTTCAAAAATATGCTGATGATTTAATTTCTTGATCAAAATCAAATATGAATGCATCATCAAAGCTCACGAGTCACAAGAAACCAAATTTAGAAAAACATGTCGGCCAAAAATTGGGACCCAATTATTTTATTTTTAACGCATATTTCACGAATGTGTATACCATAAATCGTCAGTTTATTTTTCTTCTGTAGTGGGTAATAATATTGCATCTGAATATGGAGGCACCACTATTAGAACCAGAATTAGAGAGCTGGCGTAACCTTATCTACAAAGATTTTCTTGATCAAATATATATCCATGCTTTGTAGAAAATCGCCAGTCACCCCACGCAAAATTTTGTTAGCTTTAAGTCCTACCTACATATACATATATATATATATATATATATATATAGAAAAATGCTATTATTACAAAAAAAATTTATACAGAAACTTTGACCAAAATTATATGGCAGTGACAATTTTATAATTAAAAGATATTATGGCATGTAATGCTATACGATAAAAAATTCATACATAATAATGTGTCTGAATGAAAGTTTCTTCTAGAAAACTTGTACAAAAATTCTACTAAAATGATGTATTGTACAAAAATTCTACTAAATGATGTATCAGTGGTATTTTTGTAAATAAAGCTACCATGATTGATATTTTATTTTTAAATAAATTGACTCTCATTCAAGCACATTATTTTTGTGATAAACTCTGTATGAATCTTTTGTTTATATAGTATTACTTAATATTTGTTTATTTATTTATTGGAATCGTCAGATGAGATTAAATTCTAAGATACAAATCATTTTTTTTTTAATTATCACAAGGGGTTGGGCAGTGATTGACTTGTTATGAGGGCCC
The DNA here is from genome assembly GCA_033060915.1 of Euryodendron excelsum. Taxonomy (NCBI): domain Eukaryota; kingdom Viridiplantae; phylum Streptophyta; class Magnoliopsida; order Ericales; family Pentaphylacaceae; genus Euryodendron; species Euryodendron excelsum. Next base: position 37,690,486 of record CM065392.1, on the reverse strand, counting down.
AAGTTCAATCTGTACTCATGCTTTCTTATGACTAGCTATCATTCTTGCAATATATAAAATTTACATCATTTATTTGGATGGTAGCTCTACATAAACTTAACTGCAACTGCACGCTTGCAACAAAATAATAATAATAATATTCTTTTTATCTTCTTTTCACGTTACCAATTTTTCAGCCCGTCAATACAATTTAGTACAATCCAAACATTGACGAGGCAAGCATGTGTACCATGGTTGGTCCATAAATTTCTTGTGTGGGCATAGTGACATAACTTTGATGACGAGCGTGATCTAGCCATTTTTTGGAACATAATAATTCATGTAATCTTCAACAATCTTATCAAAATACAGAATTTGGGGAAGCAATGGCAGCTCTTAATGCTCTTAATTTTTCCAGGGATTTGGTTTTACCAAAATACAGGTTGACGGAGATGCATTGGCTATCATACGAGAGCTAAAATTTGTTGAGGAGTATCGGTCTTCATGTGAGCACATCATAGAAGCAGCAAAGAAACAAGCGAAAATGTTCTCTGATTACTTTTTCTCTCATGTTCGAAGGTAGGAGAACTCAGTGGCGCATGCATTAGCAGCTTTGGCTGAGGATATAGTCAATTTAGTTGTTTGGATGGAGGGCATCCCAAGTCTGTTCCTCACTTAGTCCTTTCTGGTTGTTTCTCTCTTTAAGCTTTGCTTTCATTACCTATATCAAAAAAAAAAAAAAAAAAAGAAAAACAATCTTATCAGAATAGTGAGCGATGAAATACCAGTTAATGTAGCCATCACCGTAAAGTAGTTGAGGCAATTTAAAACGCCATCAACTGGTTCGAATATTATACATCAGACTAGTATTAAGATTTATCAAACAGGTGCTGATGACTTTCTTGATCAAGTGTCCATGCATTATCAAACTTCACCAGGCACAAGCCAAGCTTAATTAGCGAAGCATGAGTGAATATTAGGACCCAATTATTTTACCTAGAAGGCAGATTTCATATATACGACAAATTCATCATTTTTTTATTTATGGAGAGAGCCTGTCCAATGAGAGTCCATGAGCTGAATTTTCTATGTTCGTAATTGGTAGAAGAGATTACATATATAATTTTATAAAATAACATTGTGTATTCATCGGTTAACGATGGAGGCTATCTATAGCATTCGTGCATTCCCATGCTCAAGTCCTTTTCAGAAGCTACAAAAATCATCAAATTTGGTTACATTTTGAGATACAAATATATTTAACTTTTTTGCTCTTTCGGTCACATTATCTCCGTTTCATCCTATGGTTGTACAATCCACACATTGTTGAGGCAAGCATGTGATGGGATGTGGTTACATTTTGAGATACAAATATAGTTAACTTTTTTGCTCTTTCGGTCACATTACCTCCGCTTCGACCCATGGTTGTACAATCCAAACATTGTTGAGGCAAGCATGTGATTGGATGTGGTTACATTTGGAGACACAAATATAGTTAACTTTTTTGCTCTTTCGGTCACAATTCCTCAGTTTCATCCCATGGTTGTACAATCCAAACATTGTTGAGGCAAGCATGTGATTGGATGTGGTTACATTTTCGGTCACATTATCTCAGTTTCATCCCATGGTTGTACGATCCAAACATTATTGAGGCAGGCATGTGGGATTCATGGTTCTCTAACAGGCTCCATAATTTCTCCCTATGTGGGCATAGTGACATAACTTCAATGATGTCATGTTGCATTATTTCAAACATGATAATCTCTTCCATCTTCAACAATCTTATCGGCAACTTAATGGACCGAAATACTATGATGGATTGAAATACTAGTTATTGTTGACAAAATTGAAAATCTTACTCTTTAGTTCAATGAATTTCCACACAAACTCGCCAGTCACAAAAAATAAAATATAAAAAATTATCGGACAGACAAAATATGCTACTAATTACAATCGTAATTGTCCGATACTCATTACCAAATAGTACAAATAAGATTCACTTAATGTAACGACCATTCGATGAGGAGTGGCAAACAGTCACGATCGTCGTAAACACTTCTCGACAAACAAATAAAGCTTAGAAAAGCATGTCTGGCTAAAAATGGGACCTAATTATGTATACTATCTACATTGGCGAGGCAAAAGCATGTGAACCACGGTTGGTCCACAAATTTCTTCTTACGTGGGCACAGGACATAACTTTGATGATGTGATCTAGTGATTTTTTAAAATGTGATAGTTTTCTCTCATCGTCAACAATCTTATTAGAATAGTGACAAATTGTACAAATATAGATATATATACACTCACAGTTTCAAGTAATGCCTAAAAAAAATGAGGCTCCAGAGTTTTTACTCAGTGGATCACTTAATGTTATATATTATAAAATTAAATTAATTATATTTCAATCAAATATCATAATAAACTATAAAATTACCCAATTTTGAACAACTAAATGTTTAAATATTAATTTCAAATTTTAAAATGCAACAATAAGTAATCAAAACCAACCAATATCAGTGACAAACTGTGGATTTCTTAGAGGTACACAATATAAAAAAGAAGAACTCCATACAAATATGAAGAACTCTATTTTGTTAACCTTTATTTTTTATGAATCGTAACACCATACAAATATGAAGAACTCTCTTCTTCTTTTTTTTCACTCTATTTTCATCCTCATTCCACTCCATTTCCTTGTACAAAATATAGTCTCATGATATAAAGAGTTGAAATTAATTACAAATTTTATAGTACTCATACCATGTCAATGTGAATTATATAATATTGATATAATGAGAAAAACGTGGTCCAAGTGAAATTGTTATTAAAAGAATTGTTAAAACTGTGATCTAAATTTAGGTCAGAGGCAGATCATATTGAAACTTTCGATTATGGATCAAATGACAGGATTTGCAATCTTTCTTTTCATACTCTGGTACGTGTTGATGTGGTGGGTGGATGGGAAAGTGGATGGGAAAGTGGCAGCCTAATCAAACCAATTGATGATGACATGCAATGATGTTTTCCAAAATTAACAAATTTATTAATTTTAAAAATCCTTTACAACTCCAACTGAGATTGATAAACATGAGGAGGTAAAAAAGAATAAAAAAATTAGAAAAAAATGACAATTAATTATTATTTAAAACCTTCATATCATACTAACAAAGAGATAAAAATGAAATAATTGAACCCTAATATCCCCTACATGATGACTGCTTGTTAACCATTAAGCCATCAGTTAACAAATTGGGGGCGTTCATCTTTCTTAACTTAAGGAAGAAAAAATAATAGTCAACTTGAATCAATTTCTCCATTAATTTTTTATTTTCCTTCAAACACTAGTATAACGTCTCTCTACAAAATAAAATAATTATGTCTGGTATGTTACTTATTGAGTAAATTTCACTCTCAATTTCCTCTTTTCATGCTATTAGTGTAATGTGTATTTTCACAAAATAAAATATCTCACAAAAGAGCATATATTAATTGAGTGAACTCCATCTATTAGTTTGATTAATATATATCAGACAAATATTAGGATTTATCAAACATATGTTGATGACTTTCTTGATCAAATCTCCATGTATCATCAAACCTCACCAATCACAAACCAAGCTTAGGAAATATGGGCAAAAATTGGGACCCAATTATTTTACCTATAGCTAGAAGGCATATTTGATATATATTATAGATTTTGTCACTTTTTTCTTCTGTCATTCAGAATAATCGAATAAAAAATGGAGACAATAATATTAGACTAGAATTAGAAAGCTGGTAGTGTCTATTAAAACCTTATATTGATAAAGAGAGTCTGTCCAATTAGAGATCATAAGCTGAATTTTTTATTCATCAGTTAACAATGGAGGTTGTCCATAGCATTCATGCATTCCCATGCTCATGTCCTTTTCAGAAGCTATAAAAATTATCAAATGTGGTCACATGGATAACCTAGCAACAACCATAAATTGGTTAAGTGAATTTAAAATTTGCCTACTTAGCTGAGTAAATTTCCCCATTAAATAGTTTTGAAAAGTGTTAGAAAAACATGGGTGTTAACCCATTGTTTTGTCCATCTTTAAGCCAATATACATGGGTGTTAACCTATTGTTTTATCCATCTTTGAGCCAATATAAGAGTGAGACTCATAACTCCGTTGTGTCGAGTCCTTAGTGCGTTGAATTCACCTCCATGAGGAGATGAATTTTGACTGTTTACTTGTTTAAATCCGTGTAGAGTTGAATGAGTTATTGACCTCCAAAGTTACCCTATATTGATTTCTTATGGAAAATATGTTGTGCATATATAACCCAAGTTTGGAGTAAAGTTCGTGCCCCAAGGGACATTCCACTTTTGAGGAAGGGGGAGGACCTATGGAAACCATGCATTTACCCAATACTCTGCCTGCTTGCCAATCGGTTCAAGGCGTGGTTCAGTTCAACCCTATCTTTTTGGGCCAAAGTTGGATATAAATTAATTAATTAATTTTATTTTTGACTGTTGATTGAACAGGTGTGTCCGTTGATTGGTGCCATTCCAGCGAAGTGATGTGTCCCTCTAGTAAAGCACTGTTTGGCTGCTAGTATCTGTTCGAACCGGTGTAATAAACAGGCACCTGTGCTCTATAAATAAAGTCAAATCTTGCATTCATTGTAATGAATTTTTTCCGAAATTGCATTGCATAAATTTTTCTGCAGTGCATCTTCTTTCTCCTCCCATTATCCTCCGAGAGAGTGCAGAATCATCTGGTTTTCGCTGAGCAGATTTTATTGAAGTACTACTTAAAATCTACTGAAATTATTTCATCCTAGAAGGCAAACACCCATATTCCCGTGAGCACCAACTGTGAGGAGTGCATCTGTCTTTAATAAGAGAGTGTCACACATTGGACTCGATCTAACTTTCAATTCTTCGATCTTCTATTCATATTCAAGATTTCTGATTTAAATATGATAACCATGTACATTGTTTAAGTTCTGTATTATTATTTTCGGAATTGCCTCTAGTTGCTTTCTAATTGCTAGTTGCTTTATTTGGTTAGAACACTTATTACACACAGTTTAATAGGGAAATATTATTTCCAACAAAAAGAACAATGTCTTGGAGGGATCATATATGAGAGTAGTTATAGACTATAGTATAGAGAGTTGAGATTAATTACAAATTATATAGTACTATACCAGGTCAATGTAAATTATATAATATTGATATAATGCAAAAAACGTGGTCCAAGTGAAATTGTTATTAAAAGAAATTAGCGAAACTTTTATCTGAATGCATGTCAGAGGCTGATAATCATCTTCAAACTTCCGATTATGAATCAAATGACGGAATTTGCAATCCTTCTTTTCACACTCTGGTATGTGTGGTGGGTGCATGGCAGTATGGGGAAGTGGCAGCCTAATCAAACCAATCGATGATGACATGCAACTGATGTTTTCCAAAATTAACGAATTTATTAATTTTAAAAATCCTTTACAACTCCAACTAAGATTGATAAGCATGAGAGAAAAAAATAAGAATAAAAAAATTAGAGAAAAATGGCACGTAATTATTATTTGACACCTTCATATCGTACTAACAAACAGATAAAATTGACATAATTGAACCCTAACCCCCTACATGATAACTGCCAGTTAAACATTAAACAAGCCATCAGTTAACAAATTGGGGGAGTTCACCTTTCTTAACTTACGTAAGAAAAAAAAACTTAAGAGTGAATTTTTCCATTAGTTTTTTTATTTTCCTTCAAACACTAATCTAACGTCTTTCTACAAAATAAAAATAATTATGTTACTTATTGAGTAAATTTCGCCCTCAGTTTTCTCTTTTCATGCGATTAGTGTAATGTGCATTTTCACAAAATAAAATACTTCACAAAAGAGCATATATTAATTGAGTGAACTCCATCTATTAGTTTGAATAACATATATTAGAAAAATATTAGGATTTATCAAACATGTGCTGACGACTTTCTTGATCACATATCCTTATATCATTAAACCTCACCAGTCACAAACCAAGAGTAGAAAATGCAGGCAAAAATTGAAACCCAATTATATTACCTAGAAGGCCGTTTGATATATACTATAGATTGTCATTTTTTTCTCCTGTCATTTACACTAATTGGATCAGAAAATAGAGGTATTTATATTGGATCGATTAAAATTAGAGAGCTGGGAGTGTCTATCGAAACCTTATTAATAAAGAAAACATGTCCAAATAGAGACATTGAGCTGAATTTCTCATATTTGTAATTACTAGATAAGATTACATATATCTACTTAGAGATAAGCGTAATGCATGAATTGATAACAGAGGTGTCCATAGCATGCATGCATTGTTAGGTTCATTTCATTTTTAGAAGCTTTTTTTTTTCCAAAAGCTACACACAATTTAATATTGCTACGTTGATATGAAGGAAACATCTTAATGTTATATATAATAGAAGAACTCGTCATAAATGGTTGGATTACGAGACATAAATCAATTTCATGAATGTATACTATAAATCATATCAAATTTTAGACATGTCATTCATATTAATTGCAGTTGAAAATGGAGACATTATTATTATTATGACCACAGTTAAAGAGTAATTACTCTTAGAAATAGTAATCTCTAAGCTTAAATTATTAGTTTATTAGTTCAATTTCAGTGTTAATTTAGTATTTTAACTCCTAAAATGCATTAAAACTCTTTTTGTGTACTTCTTACAGGAATTGAGGCTTAAACCAAGGCAAATGGGCAAATTTGAGGATGACCGATCGATCGCCCGATCGAACAGTCCACGGAACGTTCGATCGGCCGATCGATCGGTGATCTTGTGATCGATCGGTGATTCTCTGTTCGACATTCTACAGCAAACTTCAGAGAGAGCATTTTTCCGATCGATCGGTCGTTCGATTGGTGACGTCGAAATTCCCTCAACAGACTACACAGAAGCAAATTTCAGAAGGGTCGGTTTTGCGATTGATCGGGCATTCGATCGCCTAGACTGTTCGATCGGCCGTTCGATCAGCCATTCGATCGGTCACCTACCGATAGATCGGTGTGTACAGACTCTATTTTTCTGCAGAGTATAAAAGTTGTATATACAGAAAAAAGTGAATGTTAGGGTTTTCTCTGCAAATCTGGACAGAGGAGAAACTTCAAAAAATGAGTCTTTTGTTATTTTGTAAGGTTTTTAGTTAGATTTACTTTAATGCTTTGTATTGTTCTCATTTATTGCTTTTGGATCATTATAAATGAATACTTGATATATATATGAAGTGAATGTTTTCTACTCTTTCTAGCCATTTTCTCTCATTTTCTTGCCACTTTCCCTCACTTTTTTAGTAACCAAACACTAGTTCTATACAGTTTAATGGTAAATTTGTCTTTTTTTATGCTCTTTGACATAGATTCTAATAGCTCAACATTCCTTGGATGTGGTTGTAAAGATTCACCAAGGATCTTCAAAGGGTTGAAAATGGGTTGTATGAACTTTAAAGTCATATCCTCAAAATTCTATGGTTTCATTTGATTTAGCATGAGATTCATTAGAAAAACTTAGATTCATAACCCCTTGGTAATATTTATGCACAAATCAATGTTTGGTATAGGTATTGCACATGTCTAAGGTTTGATTCTAGGGTGCCAATTATAGATTTCCTCTTTATGTTCAATCAAACAAAAACCCACATTTTTATAGTCGACATTTTCCGAATTAAGAATCCAAGGTGTGATTCTTGATTTAAGTTATAAACCTCTCATTAGAAACCCTTGTTGTGAATTAGTGGATCGAAACAACCACGTCCAAGCTTTTCTTCTTAAGTACATAAAACTAGATTTTATTGTCTTTATTAGTTATTAAGTTATTGCATTAAGTATTGAACCACCATCATCTCAAAACCAACATATTTTCGGTCTCTTTTATGTTAGAAAAGGAAAAGAATTTTCATTTGCAATCCATCAAGATAAGTGCCCGTGCTAGTTGAACTTTGTTGCTATATTTGCAGAATTCCCTTGGAAGAGAACGACACCAGATCCTCTGGTTTTACTACATGTGCAACCTCCGTACTCTTGCGGAGTGACTCCGGTTGTGAAGCACATCTGGAGTCGTGCCAAGTTTTGGCGCCGTTGCCGGGGAATTCATGGGCAAAAGCTATACCGGACGAAAGCTAAGGATTACGAAAGAAAATTGAAAAAAAAAAAAAAAAGAAGAGCAAGCAAAAGAAAAATAAAACACACAAAAAGGGTGGATTTCATCACCACCCCCGGGGGAAGCATCTACGGGCTACGAGCCCCGATACACTCTCATTTCCCTTAAGGTGTTTTATTTTTAGGATTATTTTTTTATTTCTTCTTTTCTCTAGTTTCTTTTGTTTGATATAGTATAATTGCATTGCATTTTTGTAAGGAAATTATTCCTCTTCGGGAGTATTTAGTGGAGCTAGGCTAGTGTGTGAAAGTTTCAAATTGGTGGTACGCTTATTGTATGTGGAGATTGGAGGTACGGAGTTGAATTGAGAAAAAACCGTTGTCCGGCCTAGAATTGAAAAAAAAAGTCGTTGTCCGGCCTAAGGAATTGTGTATGATGTGCTGAACGACCCTATCGGTCCAACCTTATGTGTGCATTCATTCTTGCATGTCATATTTCATGAGGGACGAACATCATCGCCTTGTGAGGATTGAGAACATTTAGAGCACAAGCACATATTTACCAACACCTAGCTTACCATTAGTGGTCGACCTAGGTTTCATTCCAATGGCAAATCCCAATGAACCCGGCTTACCTAACATTCAACCCTTGCATCCAAATATCCAAATCAACCCGGAAGGTCATGAGGAGTTTGAAAGAGGGAGCCACCATGGCGACGTGGCGGCCCCCCCTATACGAACCCTACGGGAATACCTAAACCCACCAAGGCAAGCACCAACATCGTGCATTGTTTTCCCGCCCTATCACAACACTCTAAATATTAGGTCGGGAATGATGCAAATGTTGCCTCAATTCCGTGGGATGGATTCGGAACAACCCTATATTTTTCTTAAGGAATTTGAGGATGCTTGTTCAATTGCTATGGACAACTCATGTCCAAGGGAAGTATTTTTGTTGAAACTCTTCCCATTTTGTTTGAAGGGCAAAGCTAAGCTTTGGTTTAATTCCTTGTGACCCATGTCCATCAATTCTTGGGCTACTCTCCGAGGGAAATTTTTGAGCAAATTTTTTCCCCAAAATCGAACCGAGGCCATTCAAAGGCAAATTTCACAGTTTTCTCCTTTGTAGGGGGAAACTTTCTTTCAATGTTGGGAGAGGTTCAAAGACCTCTTAAATTCTTGCCCCCATCACGGTTTTGCTGATTGGCACGTCATCAACACATTTTATTCTTCTTTGACACCCCAACTCAAGCAATTTGTCAAGTCTATGTGTGCGGGGACGTTTTTTGATAAGCAACCCCATGAGGCATACGATTATTTTGATAACTTGGCAAATAAGGCTAGAGATTGGGCACTTACCGGGACCCAAAATTTCGAGGGTTGCTCAATCCAACAAGGGGTGGGAAGATATCAACTCAAGGAAGTTGATGATGTCAATGCTAGGATGGCTACCTTGGCAAGAAAATTAAAGGCTCTTGAGGTGAAAAAAGTTCAATCGGTAGAGAGTGAGGAGATGAGAGAAGTATGTTGTCTTGTGTGTGAAATCTCGGATCATACCACCGCTTCATGCCTAATCATTCTGGGTGTAAAGGAGGCTTTGCATGGCCAAGTTAACGCAATTGGCCAATATTCAAGAGGAGGGGGTAACCCCTATTCAAACACATACAACCCGAGATGGAGAGATCATCCCAACTTTGGGTGGAGGAACGATGAAAGGACTTCAAACTCCCACAACTACCAAGGAGGGTATCCAAACCCTCAATCATACCAAGCACCTCCACCCCCACAAGCACTCCCACCACAACATCCACCTCCACAAACACTCCAACCACAACATCCACCTCCACCTTACCAACAAGCACCCGTGACCCAATTCCAAAATCAACCAAGGCCATACCAACCCCTCCATAGGAAGCCCATAGAGGACAATGTTTACCAACTTGCCAGTGACATGAGGGGGGTTAGTTCAAGGGTTGATAAACAAGAGAAAGAGCTAGACCAACACTTTAGGTTACTTGAGGACATCCAAAAGCAAATGTCTACATTGACACAAGCTTTGACCCAAAATGTCCCGGGAAGATTCCCGGCTCATCCTCAATCTAACCCGACGGTTAGGCAAGTGCACATAACCGAGGGTAAGAGTGACCCTAGTACGAGTCATGACCAAGTGCAAGCTATAACCACCCTTAGAAGTGGCAAGACCATTGATAAAATTATCCCACCTCGGGATGAGACTTCTAGGAAGAGTGTTGGCCAAGGAGAGAAAGAGAAAGAGGAAAAAGAGCCGAGAGAAGGGGGGGAAACTTAGCCAATCCCATCGAGATTTTGTGTGAAAGTGAGAGGGATAAGAGAAGGGACATAGTCAAACATGCTCCCTTCCTGCAAAGGTCGACCAAACCAAAAAATAAACTTCTAAATGCGGAAATTTATGAAGTGTTCAAACAAGTCAAGGTCAACATCCCTATCCTTGACGCAATCAAGCAAGTACCTTCTTATGCTAAGTTCTTAAAGGACTTATGCACTTTTAAGTGAAGGTTGCATGTCAAGGAAACCGTCATGATGAACGAAAATCAAAGTGCGATTTTGCAATGTAAAACTGTGCCGAAATTCAAGGACCCCGGATGTCCTACTATTTCTTGTACCATTGGGAATACCAAGATCGATCGTGCCTTGTTAGACTTAGGGTCTAGTGTCAACCTTTTACCCTTTTCAGTGTATAAGGAACTTGGCCTAGAAGAATTGAGCCCTACTCGTGTTACCTTACAATTGGTGGATCGTTCTATAAAGGTTCCAAGAAGTATCATCGAGGATGTTCTCATCCAAGTTGATAACTTTTGCTTTCCGGTCGATTTCATTGTCCTAGACACCCAACCTGTTGAGAGTTATATAGCTCACAACCAAATTCCTGTGATCTTGGGACGCCCTTTGCTAGCTACTTCCAATGCCATCACACATTGTAAGAATGGGTTAGTAAAATTGTCTTTTGGCAACACCACCTTCGAGCTTAACATCTTTTCGGTTGCCAAACAAAAGGGGGAATGTGAGGATATCCAGGAGGTAGACATCATAGAGAGCATAGTTCAAGAACACTTTGAGCGAGAGATTTTTGAGGACCCTTTGGAGAGGGCATTAGTGAGAGGTGAACTGTATGCTTCACTTGATAGTGAGGGCATGGCGTCAAGTGAATTTTCTCATTTAGAGGGTAAGAGAGAGGAGTGTTTACATGTGGGTCAATGGACCCCTTCTTTTGAACCCCTCCACCCTAGTACCGAGAAACCAATTCCTTCGGAGAAAAAGCCTTCCATTCCCGAGAGGAAGCCTTTGCCTTCCAATTTAAAGTATGCATTTTTAGGGGATGGGGAGTCGTACCCGGTTGTGATTTCCTCTAGCTTGTCTGGGAGCCAAAAGGAAGGGTTGATAACATTGCTTAGGAAACATAGAAAAGCCCTAGGATGGACTATCGCCGACCTTCATGGGATTAGTCCTTTCGTGTGCACTCACCGCATTTTTTTAGAAGAGGAGGCTAAATCCATTCGTCAAATGCAAAGGCGATTGAATCCCAATATGAAGGAAGTGGTTAAAGGTGAGGTTTTAAAATTGCTAGATGCGGGTATCATTTACCCCATCTCTTATTCGAAATGGGTTAGTCCGACCCAAGTGGTGCCTAAGAAATCAGGTGTCACGGCGATAAGAAATGACAACAATGAGTTAGTGCCAACCCGTGTGCAAACCGAGTGGCGAATGTGCATTGATTATCGCCGCCTCAATAATGTGACCCGAAATGACCACTTCCCTTTACCCTTCCTTGATCAAGTCCTACAAAGGGTGTCCGGTAAGGCTTTTTATTGTTTTTTAGATGGATATTCGGGGTACAATCAAATTGATGTAGCCCTTGAGGATCAAGCCAAGACAACATTCACTTGTCCCTTTGGCACATATGCTTATAAACGTATGCCCTTCAGGCTATGTAATGCACCGGCGACATTTCAAAGATGCATGATGAGCATATTTAGCGACATGGTTGAGCAAATTGTCGAGGTCTTCATGGATGATTTTTCCGTCTATGGGGATACTTATGAAGGTTGTCTTGGTAATCTAGGAAAAGTTTTGATGAGATGTGAGGAGAGTAACCTTGTGCTCAATTGGGAAAAATGTCATTTTATGGTTACAAGTGGTATAGTTTTGGGCCATATTGTGTCGGCCGAAGGGCTTGAAGTAGATAAAGCAAAAATTGAACTCATTCAAAAATTGCCCGCCCCGACGTGTGTGAAGGAGGTTAGATCATTTCTTGGGCATGCCGGTTTCTATCGGCATTTCATTGAGGGTTTTATTGCAATCTCTAGGCCCATGTGTCATCTTTTGTCCCAAGATGTTCCTTTTGAGTGGACATCTTCTTGTCAACAAGCTTTTGACAAGTTGAAGGGACTTTTGACCACAGCCTCAATCATTCGAGCACGCAATTGGTCTCTTCCATTTGAGCTAATGTGTGATACTAGCGACTATGCCGTGGGGGCTGTCCTAGGACAAAGAGTTGATAAGAAGCCATATGTCATTTATTATGTTTCTAGAACTCTCAATGAAGCTCAAATCAACTATACCACAACCGAGAAGGAACTCCTTGCGGTGGTTTTTACACTAGACAAATTTAGGTCTTACTTGATTGGGTCATTGGTCATCATCTACACCGACCATGCAGCCCTAAAGTATCTCCTCACAAAACCCGATGCAAAACCGCGCCTCATTCGATGGATACTTTTGCTCCAAGAATTCCATATTGAAATGAGTGATAAAAAAAAGGTTGAAAATGTAGTTGCGAACCACTTGTCTCGGCTTCCCTTAAATGGGCGAGCCATGGACCCAACCCCTATCAAGGAGCACTTCCCGGATGAGCATCTCATGCATGTGAGTGCCGTTGAGCAAGTTTCAACCCCTTGGTTTGCGGATATTGCGAACTTCCTTGTTACCGGTGAGGTCCCTTCCACATGGTCATCCATTGACAAGTGTAAATTCTTCCGGAATGTGTGCTATTTTTCGTGGGATGATCCTCACTTGTTTAAGTATTGTCCGGACTAAATCATTTGCCGGTGTGTCCCAAATCATGAATTTCAACAAGTGATAAAGTTTTGTCACTCTCATGCTTGTGGAGGACACTTCTCTTCCAAGAAAACCACAGCCAAAATTTTGTAATGTGGGCTTTATTGGCCCACCATGTTCAAGGATGTACATACTTTTTGTCTTGCTTGCGATAGGTGCCAACAGTTAGGAACACTTTCTAAGAGGCATATGATGCCTCTTCACCCCATCACTATTTTGGATATATTTGATTGTTGGGGGATTGATTTTATGGGACCGTTTTCTAACTCGTGTGGGTACCTTTTTATTCTAGTTGCAGTAGATCATATCTCTAAGTGGGTGGAAGCAATTGCTACCCAAAGCAATGACCACCAAGTGGTCTTGCGATTTTTGAAAAAGAACATTTTTTGTGGGTATGGCATGCCTCGAGCCGTGATAAATGATGGCGGTTCGCATTTTTGTAACAAGCCCTTTGCGTCTTTAATGCGTAAATATGGAGTGGTCCATAAGGTTGGATTACCATACCATCCTCAAACGCAAGGGCAAGTAGAGTTGGCCAATCGAGAAATCAAGCGCATTCTTGAGAAAACCGTCAATCCAAATAGGAAAGATTGGTTTCTTAGATTGACCGATGGGTTGTGAGCATACCGCACGGGCTATAAAACCATTCTTGGCGCATCACCCTATAGACTTATGTACGGGAAGGCCTGTCATCTTCTCGTCGAAATTGAGCATAAAGCATATTGGGCGATTCCTCAATGTAATGAGGACATTGATGTTTCGGGTACCCGCCGAAAACTCCAACTCAATGAGTTAGATGAACTCCGCAATGATGCCTTTAAAAATGCAAAAATTGCTAAGGCCCGGATGAAACAGTTTCATGACCAACATATCATTCGAAAAACTTTCAAAGTTGGCCAAAAAGTGTTATTGTATGATTCACGCTTGTATCTATTTCCAGGCAAATTGCGGAGTAAGTGGGCCGGGCCATACCTTGTGAAAGAAGTTTTTTCCCATGGAGCCATTGAGGTGCAAAACCTCACGAATGGCTCGGCATTTAAGGTGAATGGTCAGCCGCTAAAGCCGTATTTTGAGTCGTTCCAAGGGGAGTTGGATTGTGTGGATCTCATTGATCCACCGTCCTTTGAGTGACATTAGATTATCGTGTTTTATAGTTTAGGAGTAGTTCTTTTGTTTTCCTTTTTATAGGTTTCTTTCTCTTTTCTTTTTGGTAGTTAGTTGTGTACATTTGTATCCCCGAGGGTCCCGCCCAACCCGTTGTTCTTTTTCTCATCCATTTTCCTCATGCCTTGAGGTCATGGCATGATTCCAGTTTTTTTTTTGGGGGGGGGGGGGGGGGGGGGGCACCATTTGCATGTTGCTGTGGAAACATTTGTGAATTTCTGCAGAACTTCAGAGAGGCTGTATTTGCGATCGATCGGTGGGCCAAACCGATCGATCGGGCGATCGATCGATGAAGACTAGCGATCGATCGGGCTTATTACCGCACCGATCGAAAGGAAGCGGTATCGATCGATCGGTTGTTCGATCGGTGGCGCTCCCTTTTGATCGGTCCGCGAGGCGATCGATCGGTTTAAGAGCCGATCGATTGGTGATAGAGCTGTCTATAAAAATCCATTGTTTCACTGTTCATTCTCATTCGCTCACGAGTATTTGAGAGTTTCAAGAGTCTTTTCACATATTGGAGCAGCGAGGCCTGGCCAGCTCACTTTGGTGGAATTTGCCTCGCCTTTTCACTATTTTCTGCGCTTCGAGAGGTATTCCTTCCGCCGATCTTTGTCCATTCTTTTCATTTCTAGCTTAGTTAGAGGGTTATGGTCGAGACTAGGAGTACTGAGGGTATAGTTGGGGCGAGGACTTCTTAGACTCTAGCTCAATTTCAGCAGCTCCAGCGAGAGCATGCTAAGAGGGAGAGAGAGGGAGAGTATGATACTACTCATTTCCGGGGGAGAGATCAGGAGCGAGAGTTTGGACGGGTGTGGAGCGCCCGTAAGGTAGTAGTGGAGAGGTGTTGGACCATGAGTCAGTTTGATGGTGAGCCATATGGTTGGCTCAAGCCATTGACCGATCGCCAGTGGTTGGGGTTAGCTTCCTTTAAAGGCTAGTACTCAGCCACCCTCGTGGCAAAGTTCATGGCTAACATTTCATTGGACCCCGTTGGTGGCGACAGACATATTATTCGCTCTTGGGTTCTGGGTAGGGATGTTGTTATCACCCCGGATTCCTTTGCTGAGTAGTTTGGTATACCGAGGGTTGCTAACCCTCAGTTCTCTTATGATGGGGAGCATCCACCATCTCATGAGGAGATGTGCGCCGAGATTTTAGCATCGGGAGAGTCCTAGACCGCTTCCCAGATCAGGATTAGGCAGCTTGCCCCCAGATATCACCCGTTGTTCCTTTAGACATGCTACTTGATCTTTCCACTGGGGAGGACGATGGAGTGTAGTAGGATGCGGGGGCAGTTGATGTGGGCTATTGGTACGGGCAGGACTATTGACTTGCCCCACTTCATGTATATGGCATTGTGGGCCGCGACCCAGGTTGCTACTCCCCAGTCCAGCATTCCCTTTGGTTGCTTTTTGACAGCGAGGATTAGGGCAGCTGGGGTTAGCGTTGCAGATGTTGTCCTGCTTTCCTCCTCGACGAATATAGACCAGAAGATAGAGAAGAGGGCGGTAGGGCAGTTGACGAAGAAGGGGGGGTCAGCTAGTTCGGCTCACTCATCTTCTCAGCAGCTGCCTTCTCAGGCACAGGAGGAGACCCAGTCAGGGGAGCAACAGCGGTAGGATCAAACAGAGCAGCAGGCTCAAGCTCAGGCTCAAGCACAGAAGGAGCCAGCTCAGGGGACGTTACTTTAGACTTTGGCAGCCATTTAGGAGCAGCTGACCACTCAGCAGACAGAGCGCCAGCAGTGGCAGGCCGACATTATGGCTAGATTAGAGCTCCAGGACACTGCCATTGCTGCACTTTAGGGTCAGCTGACTGGCATTCAACAGTAGCAGCAGACACAGTCCACTCGACTCTAGGAGATTATCCAGCACCTTGGCCGATCTCCTCCGGATGATGATAGGGACTTCTTTGCGGATCTCCAGTTAGATTAGATGCATTGTGCACTTCATAGCATTTCATTTCATTTCACATGATGTATCTAAATCTTTTTTATTATAGTGGATGTATTTATTTTTAAGTTGTTTGTATAGTGATCTTTCCTATTGTGGTATACCCTTTTTTGTATACATTTATTGTATTCTTTTGTCTATTCCGGGTATATTTTGGCATTTCAGTTGTAGGTATACTTTTTGATTGATATCCATATCGCATGTATTGTTCCGACCGAGGTAATGGGTATTGTATGGTATTCGTATCGCTCTTTTCTATAACTTGACACCTTAGCTATGTCTTTAATTGTTGATATTATTTCTTTTTGGATTTTTGTGATGGAGGTGTCAAGGTTGTTTCAAACAAGTACCATACCATGTTTTTGATTAAATTTGAGTTGATGATTAACCCACCTTAGAGATTATGATACATTGCAAGTTTTTGGCATAAAATCATTATAAGAGACAATTCACATTGTTGCGCACTAACATGTTATGTGATGCCTTGTGTTTCATTTTTATGCATACATGTCCTTATAAGGTGGAGATTTTTACCGTGTGAGCTTTAGAGCCTATTTATCGCCTTTGAAGAGTGAATCACATTTATTCAAGATTATTTTTGTTGATCCTCATTCATTGAATAGCTTCATTATATTTGATTTTGATTTACATGTTCGAGTGTTCGATAGATTTATTAACCCCTTATACACTATTGAAATTTTGATTTGTTGTATTCTTCGGATTCTAAACGCATAGGCCATTTCGTTCCATTGAGCCATTTCACGTGTATTTTTCTTCTTCTTAATGTTCATATGCATGTGCATAAGTTTAAAAATTGTCAATGCCAATAAATGCATTGCTTTTATATTTGAAAAGTTGGACGTGTCTGGTGTTGAAGAGTAAAGAAAAATATATATAAAGAGAAAGGGATGAAAAAGGTGTACAAAAAAAAAAACAAAAAAAAAAAAGAGAATCAAATACAAAAGAAGTGAGTTGAAGGAAGATTACAAAAGTGATTCAAAAGATTGGAAGTGCGGAAGTGAATATCATTGATCATCATGTGTAATACGCATGCATATGTCGAAACCTTTTACCACTTTTTATCCTCTTACATGGCTCTTCTTTTATTCATCACCCTTATGGCCTTGATATCCAAAGATACATGAATCTTTAATTCAATTGTGTATAAGGCATTAATGGCAATTTTCTAGATTATGCTTAAGCTGTGAATATTCCTTCATGAAGTTATGTCAAGTCGATACACTTACAATTTATTCGTTTTTGGTTTCGGAATTGCTCTACTTGCATGGTTTATACATTTACTCGTTAAAAGAGCTTTCCATTGAGGGACCATGAGTGTTCATGTTCAAAGTTAAGTGTATGCCTTGTGAGACTTGGATCGAAGCATCAAGAACGTAATTGTACGAGTTTTGAATCATTAGGGTCATATGTCATTGGTAGTATGCGTCAATGTGTTTTATTTCTTCCATGCTTTATGCCTTTGCCTTGCGATGGTTCACAACCTAGGTGGACGGAGATTTAACTTGAATAAGGTTAATACATGTGTATATTTTTGTTTTTTCTCTCATACTTTGATAGGGACTATCAAAGGCTTAGTTGGGAGGTGTTGATTACTCTTAGAAATAGTAATCTCTAGGCTTAAATTGTTAGTTTATTAGTTGAATTTCAGTGTTAATTTAGTATTTTAACTCCTAAAATGCATTAAAACTCTTTTTGTGTACTTCTTACAGGAATTGGGGCTTAAACTAAGGCAAATGGGCAAATTTGAGGATGACTGATCGATTGACTGATTGATCGCTCGATCGAACGGCCCGCGGAACGTTTGATCGGCTGATCGATCGGTGATCTTGCGATCGATCGATGATTCTCTATTCAACATTCTGCAGCAAACTTCAGAGATGGTGTTTTTCCGATCGATCGATCGTTCGATCAGTGACGTCGGAATTCCCTCAACAGACTACACAAAAGCAAACTTTAGAGGGGTCGATTTTGCGATCGATCGGGCATTCGATCACTTGGACCATTTGATCGGCCGTTCGATCAGCCGTTCGATCGGTCGCCTACCGATCAATTGGTGTGTACAGACTCTGTTTTTCTGCAGAGTATAAAAGCTGTATATACGGGAAAAAGTGAATGTTAGGGTTTTTTCTGCGAATCTGGACAGAGGAGAAGCTTCAAAAAATGAGTCTTTTGTTATTTTGTAAGGTTTTTAGTTAGATTTACTTTAATGCTTTGTATTGTTCTCATTTATTGCTTTTGGATCATTGTAAATGAATGCTTGATATATATATGAAGTGAATGTTTTCTACTCTTTCTAGCCATTTTCTCTCATTTTCTTGCCACTTTCCCTCACTTTCTTAGTAACCAAATACTAGTTCTATATAGTTTAATGGTAGATATGTCTTCTTTTATGCTCTTTGACATGGATTCTAGTAGCTAAACATCTCTTGGATGTGGTTGTGAAGATCCACCAAGGATCTTCAAATGGTTGAAAATGGGTTGTATGAACTTTAAAGTCATATCCTCAAAATTCTATGGTTTCATTTGATTTAGCATGAGATTCATTAGAAAAACTTAGATTCATAACCCCTTGGCAATATTTATGCACAAATCAATGTTTGGTATAGGTATTGCACATGTCTAAGGTTTGATTCTAGGGTGCCAATTATAGATTTCCTCTTTATGTTTAATCAAACAAAAACCCACATTTTTATAGTCGACATTTTCCGAATCAAGAATCCAAGGTGTGATTCTTGATTTGAGTTATAAACCTCTCATTGGAAACCCTTGTTGTGAATTGGTGGATCGAAACAACCATGTCCAAACTTTTCTCCTTAATTACATAAAACTAGATTTTATTGTCTTTATTAGTTATTAAGTTATTGCATTAAGTATTGAACCATCATCATCTCAAAACCAACATATTTTCGGTCTCTTTTATGTTAGAAAAGGAAAAGAATTTTTATTTGCAATCCATCAAGATAAGTATCTGTGCTAGTTGAGCTTTGTTGCTATAGTTGCAGAATTCTCTTGGGAGAGAACGACACCGGATCCTTCGGTTTTACTACATGTGCGACCTCCGTACTCTTGCGAAGTGACTCCGGTTGTGAAGCACATCTGGAGTCGTGCCAAAGAGTTGGTAGTTTCTAGTGAAACATTATTTATACAATGAGAGGCCATGAGCTGAAACCCATGCTTGAGTCCTTTTCAGAAGCTACAAAAATCATCAAATGCGTTACATTCTGAGACACAAATACATTTAACTTTTTTTCTCTTCCGTTCACATTATCTTCATTTCATCTGGTCGTTGTACATTTCAAATATTGTTGAGGCGAGCATGTGATGCGATTCATGGTTTTCAAATAGGCCCCATAATTTCAAACATAATAATCTCTCTCATCTTCAACAATCTTAGGAGCAACTTAATGGACCTAAATACTATATATGATGGATTGAAATACTTGTTATTGTTGACAAAATTGAAAATCTTCCTCGTTAGTTCAATGAATTTCCACACAAACTCGCCAGTCACGAAAAATAAAATATAAAAAATTATCTGGCAAACAAATAAAGCTTAGAAAAGCATGTCTGGCTAAAAATGGGAGCCAATTATGTATACTATCAGCATTGATGAGGCAAAAGAATGTGAACCCCAGTTGGTCCATAAATTTCTTCGTACGTGGGCACAGTGACATAACTTTGATGACGTGATCTAGTGATTTTTTAAAATGTGATAGTTTTCTCTCATTTTCAACAATCTTATCAGAATAGTGACAAGTTGTTGCATGAAACATAGTCTCATAATATAGAGAGTTGAGATTAATTAGAAATTTTATAGTACTAATATTGATATAATGTGAAAAAACGTGGTCCAAGTGAAATTGTTATTAAAAAATTATTAAAACTGTGATCTGAATGCAGGTCAAAGGCAAATAATCATCTTGAAATTATGAATCAAATGGCAGGATTTGCAATCCTTCTTTCACACTCTGGTACGTGTTGATGTGGTGGGTGCATGGGGAAGTGGCAGCCTAATCAAACCAATTGATAATGACATGCAACTGATGTTTTCCAAAATTAATGAATTTATTAATTTTAAAAATCTTTTACAACTCCAATTGAGATTGATAAACATGAGAGAAAAAAAAGAATAAAAAAATTAGAGAAAATTGGCATGTAATTATTATTCAAAACCTTCATATCATACTGACAAAGAGATAAAAATGACACAATTGAACCCTAATATCTCCTGCATGATAACTGCTTGTTAACCATTAAGCCATCACTTAAAAAATTGGGGGCGTTCATCTTTCTTAATTTAAGGAAGAAAAAATAATAGTCAACTTGAATGAATTTCTCCATTAATTTTTTATTTGCCTTCAAACACTAATATAACGTCTTTCTACAAAATAAAATAATTATGTCTGGTATGTTACTTTTGAGTAAATTTCGCTTTCAATTTCCTCTTTTCATGCTATTAGTGTAATGTGTATTTTCACAAAATAAATTACCTCACAAAAGAGAATATATTAATTGAGCGAACTCCATCTATTAGTTTGAATAACATGTATCAGACAAATATTAGGATTTATCAAACATATTATAACGACTTGCTTGATCAAATCTCCATGTATCATCAAACCTCAGCAATTACAAACCAAGCTTAAAAAATGCAGGCAAAAATTGAGACCCAATTATTTTACCTATAGCTAGAAGGCAGGTTTGATATAAATTATAGATTTTGTCACTTTTTTCTTTTGTCATTCACAATAATTGGATCAGAAAATAGAGACAATAATATTGGACCATAATTAGAGAGCTGGTAGTGTCTATTGAAACTTTATATTGATAAAGAGAGCTTGTCCAATGAAAGGCCATGAGTTGAATTTTTCATGTTCGTAATTGGTAGATGAGATTACAGATATCGATTTAAAGATAAGCATTAATTGTGTATTTATCAGTTAACAATGGAAGTTTGTCCATAGCATTTAGCATTCCCATGCTCAAGTTCTTTTCAGAAGCTACAAAAATCATCAAATGGGGTTACATTATGAGACACAAGTAAACTTTTATCTCTTTCGTTCGCATTATCTCCATTTCAACCAGCCGCTGTACAATCCAAACATTGTTGAGGCGGGCATGTGATGTAAACCATTGTTCTCTAACAAGACCAATAGAGATGAAGCGAGGGGTATAGGCACTGTCATTCACAATACGAAACTAGCTTCGAGGACACCCTGTAAATAGTAGCTGAAGACCTTCATGGATGGTTTCTTTAAGGATCTGAAGAGCCGCCTCATCGTAGTCATTCTCTTGACTCGTTTCCATTGGGCCGGAATTGTTCAACGATATCATCAAGCAATCTTCTTATCTTAGGTGGTGCTTTGTTGAAAATTGTTTAAGATTTTTGGTTTGAGCAAGCAAAGAACCCCCACCCCCGCTGGCATCTATATACAGAGTGCTTCATCCATATTGGCACTAATTTCAGAGCTGAGTAGCCCAAAACTGATTAATGCACATCTCTTTAACCAAAACGGTCGTTTATATATAAAATAATAAAAAAAAACTCTGTAGTAAAATAAAATTAAAAAAAATTAAAAAAAAAAAGTATTGGCATAAGAATTAAAATGAAAAAGGCTATTCTTTTAAAATATTTATACAAAAAATTCTCACCAAAATGATGTAACAATGGCATGACAAAATAGTATAGATAGAGATAGAACTAATAGTACTTTGCTTTGGACATGGTTTTGTCTTCCTTGACCGACTCATCTTCCTGTGCTTTTGATCAAACTTGATAGTTGTTATGTTTTAAAATGAACTAGAATGCTGGCATGCACTATGTGTATGCTATATTATACTCTATCACTCTCTCTATCACTAATTTAATAGTCGGCAGTTACAAAATATGAAGAAACAGTTTAGTTTTAAATATTATATAATTATTCTTGCATGTTTTAAATGTAAAATGAGCAAACTTTTTATTGTAGATTATTTTTGTTAACAAATAACAGATTTTATCAAAACTCAAAAGTTTACTTTATAATAATAAATATAAACGACTCTCATTCAAACCAAGTCATTTGGTGATAAACTCTATATATAGGAATTTTTTCATTGTATAGAATTACCCTATTAAAATCTCTCTCTTGAGGAACACACGTACTGTTAAAAGCTACATAAAAGTCTACGACTCTACATAACTGACCTTGAAGGTTTAAAAAGACATCATTGATATTTGGGAAGAAGTTATTAATATTTCTGTAAAATGTCATTATAGAAAGTGATTATCGCCAAACAACACCTCACAAAGGGCTTATCTAAGAGTAGAAGTATTGTAAATTAAAGACAAGTTGTGGTGTCATTTATTGACTGTCTTGACAGCCATCCCTTGTACACCTTTTGAATATTAATAATTTTTTTTTTTTTAACTCTTCAATTCTTTGTCTGCATTGCTTCCATTGTTCGACTTTCCTAGATGTAAGAAATTCTTTGATAAGGCAACAGAATCTCACAAGTATAATTGTAACTAAATATTCAAAAATAATTTATGTCTGGCATGTAAATTTCATATATTCACATACACGAGTTCAATGTTGATTTTATTCGGAAGTGGAATCATTCCTTCGAAGGTTGAACTTAGAAGGCCAAATAGGGTGGGTGACTTGAGACAATTTCGATTGACCGAGTTTTGCTTCTGCTCATGACAAGAGAAACTAAGAACTCTGTTAATTCGGAACAAAGTTTTCCGATAATCGGGAATTTTCCCGGAAAATTTTGATGGGTGGGAATTTTCGTTTACTGCACTGAGGGAAAGGGTGTGTGAGATTGATGAGTGTTGGTGTTTGTTTCAGTTTTTGGGCAGCTGGGTGTTAGATACGGGAGGAGTGTACGTATATGAGAGAGAGAGAGAGAGAGAGAGAGAGAGAGAGAGAGAACTTATTCTAAGTTCATACTTAAAACCAGTGTTTTGTTAGGTGTAATATTTATTACTTTTGTAGGATCGATATACTAGTGTATTAAAGTATATACACGTAGGTAAATATGTGTGTGCATTATTGAAATTTAGATACAGTAAAAAAAAAAAAAAAAACTTTTGTTGATACTTTTGTTGATTTATTATTGAATGAGTAGTTGACTGAAGGCATAGACGCTCAATAGCACAAAAAAAAAAAAAAAACAAATGGGTTCAATATTTTTTCAATTCAAAATTTACTACCAAACACTTTAAAACTAGTCAATTTAAAATAGAAGTATTTTTTATTGGATCTCCCAAACATTACTTAATTTTAAATTGACTCATTCATAAATTTTAAATTTGATAACTTAAAATGAAGCAACTTATAAAATGAGATAATTTGTGCAACCAAACAAGCTATAAGTTTCAAAAACTTCTGAAGCGTGAAAGGAAGGACGAATAATCTAAATTTTGGTGATCAAGTGTTAAAGAATCATCTACATAAATAGCATACATATATGTGAATATATAATACAAAATTAACCAGAACCGCTAACTTCCAATAACTACTACCATATATCTATATTGACATGTGGCCTTGAAGCAGGGCCGACCGTAGTAGGGAGCCAGGGTCGAGTGGAGCAGTTGCACTCATTAAATTTGACAATTTCAACTATTTTTAAAATTTATTTATTCGTATTTATTTGGATCCTAAATTGTAAATGTAATGCATTGTTAACATTGAATTTATTGATACACACATTTGCTCCAACTGAATTTTTCTAATTCATAATTAATTATCTAATCAAATAAAAGACACAATTCTAAACCTCTATTCTAATATTAAATTAAAATACTCTGATCCATTGAATATTTGTTTTGTCTTTTTACTACTATTTAAAAGGTAGAAAAACGACATATTTGAAAAGCTCATGTCTCCAACTTTTTTATTGTATTGATCAACACTCTCATCATCCAAATCGCAAAAACTCTTCTCGATACTTTAGCATGGTTATCATGTATTATTTTCGAAATATGAAAAGTAATAAAGGTCATTTGTATATTACATTTGTGAGATTATGTAAAAATTATATAATGGAGTTATCTTTTAATTTTATAGATAATTTTACTTTGGGTGAGCGGTATTTTTTTTATATATAGCTTTTGTACAGTGATGGTGCTATTTAAATATTTTTAATATGATTATCTTATTACTTATCAAAGAAAAATATTGTCAATTACGACACAATATGGTGTCCGGCTCTATTTAAGTTTCCCCTACTAAACTAAACTTCTATTAATAAGCTTTTAATTTGCTGTGAAATATCAAGTATCTTTGTCCGAAGTCTTTCAAAGTGGCCACCGCTTCAGCAAAAATTATCTAATATATATTCTTACAAGACCTGCCATGGCTTTCAAGATTAGACCTCATCCTCATCTGGATTTACTTCATTTATTTCTAAACAATTTAGATATTGTTCCATGAATGGTGTGAATATCAGTTTCTATTTCGGTCCCACAAATGCTTCACATGAGATGATTTCTTTGAAAAAAGTTACAATAGACAATTATATGATTTAATCACTTGGAATATATATAGTATTTTCCTTTAATTTTCTGCTTCTTTTCTCTCATTCTTACAAAGTATTGTTTTACAGATAAGGCGTTGAACAATTTGCACTTCTTTTTCCTAATCTTTTTATAGCACAAAAGACAGCCATTCTACTGTTTGTCCTTTGTATGAAGGCCGCAAGTGGACTGGTGACATTTTTGCTTATTTTGCCAACTATCTTGCGAAGAACGAGCAACAACAATCTATTAATTTAGTGATGAAGACCCTAAAACAGCCCATAGAGGAACAGTTGAAGAATGTGAGATCAACTGATGAGCTGACAGTCAAGACTGGACGTGATGCTGCTGCTTCGATTAATCTCTTGAAGCTCTGCAATGCTTCAAGTGACCAGTTAAGTAAGGCGGGTGAGGAAGCTCGTAAAGGAGCAATGCTTATAGAGGCAGGACCGAAATCTGGTGCAGGAGGGCGAGCAAAAGCTGGGGTCTGCTTTGAGTGAAATTCGCAAATGCTTTTGTTGAATCTGAAATCCCTTCCTCATAGACACGCATCAATATAGGCCTCAGTAAGCAAGCGCTTGATTAACGCTTGATTACTAGTTTCCTACCCAGTGTATTGCGTCCAATATTGTTGAGATTATTCCATTTCTGAACACTTTGAACCTTTAAATTTTTATTTGTCTTTGTTGTGCTGGAATAATAAAGTCGTAAATTTCTACCAGAATCTATTGTTTGTGTAATATAACCTGCTAGCAAATTATGTTTCACGTGTAACTACACTACTACAGTAGCTGTGGCCTTGTATTATCGTGGAGAAGAAAAACGTGAGATCTAATCACATTCTAGGATTAACTTCACTTTATCCTCTTGTGCTCCAAAAAAAACACATACCTATACTTCAAAAACCTAGAGTTACGCCTCTTATCCTATAGGGTAAATTGTAAAATGTTAAACGATTAACAGACATTATAAAATGTCATAAATGCCCTCTTCTTTGTTTAAAATTTTTTCTACCATGTATGGTTACTTTTTTCTACCGTACGCGAGACATACGGTTTCAGGAAAAAAAAGTCAAGTGTTGCACTTTAGTATAAGTACAAGACGTAGAAGTGTAAATTTTTAAAGTGCTAAGAGCTGTATGTATTTTTCAAGCCAAGTACAAGAAATAAAGTGAAATTTAACCCTATATTGTTCCATTCACCTAAAGATATAAAAGAATCCATTCCATCATTTCAGAGTCATTTTTTACTTTTCGTTGTAGCTGTGGAGAAATTATTCAATACTTTTATAGCGTCACATGTCCTTGTTGGTGTAAATTTTTGTAGAAGAAAAAGATGATGAACGGTTGCTTTAAGGCACGATAAAATATTGTTTTCCTTAAGACGATATTCGCCCCCACCAATTCAGTGAATCTAGTGTGCACCGGGTTAATAGCGAATCGCCTCCAAGATACAATGAAGCCTAGAATAATTTGTAATCTAACTGCATTTTGCACAAACGAAGTTAGAACCGAATACCTTCAGATTTTGCAAGTCTGTCAAGAATCTAGAATTCTGTTTCTGCAGTAAACAGATTCTAGCAATGAATAATAAAATATAGAGGAATTGATGCATAAGAACATCTATCATAACCACCTCTAATGGTTTAATAAGATTACCATTATATAGACTCAAAGATGCCTATTTGGAATAGGTGTGTCCATTAGAATTCAAATATTCTAACCACCATTTCCACATTTAAATGTGGCCATCCGATCACACCTTTACACATTAATGGTGTAGATTGCATCTCTCCAACATTTAAAATCTTTAACTAAAAACACCCAATTAAAAACATATATATATTTTGAAAATATTTCCAACAATCCCCCACCATTTTCGAAATAATTTGAAAAATTACTTCTTGGCCAGACTAGGAAAACTAATGCATAAATGAAGGTGTCTTATGGACTTGAACCTTCACTTAGTGAAAACACATCAAAGTTAACAAGAATTGCATAGTAGGCAAGTTTTGAACTAGCGATCCTATATAGTTAACCGGATATGTCTCACACACAAGTTTTCTTCTCTTTAGGTAAATTCATAAAAGCCGACACGTGGATTGGCCTTGTGTCTATATCTTGTGTCATGAGTGCTCTAGAGACTGCCCAAGTCATCATAGAAGGCGGGGCACCACCTTCGACACTCATATAGGTAGACTTATCTGAAGTGTTCCAGTAACTTTAACACTCCAACACAATCTGTTATAAGCCTATTAAGAGCATATTGCTCAGCCTTACCTTTATACATTACTAGTACCAAGCACTTTTTTTTCTCTTGGGATGAAAAATATGTATAGTGCTTGCAGTCACTACATCTAATGTACTTTGGCTCATTGAACTCAAGATTTGATGTTTCAAATGTTGAGTCGAGTTTCCATCAGTGGTGACTATTCATGTGGGCTAAGAACCCATCCCCATTGATATTTTTCATCAAATTCCTTGCAAGTTTTTTTTTTTTGAGTTAGAGAATCTACATGCCTTGTTCTGGCACGATTCTACAAAACCAATAGTAATTACTAATTACTCCATTAGTGAGCAGTTGTCTCACATACCCAAGTCTTAGGCCATGCCTAGACTTATCAATATAAATTTTGGCTATGAACCCATGATAGTGTAGTCTTATTATCACAATGTAAAGATACAAGCAAAATAGAAATTTGCTATAACAAATTCCTAGGCTACTTTACCTCTTTGCTACAAAAAACCAAACCCACAAACACAACCACCATGGCAAAGTTTGTGGCAAAAATTTATTTCTTGAAACTTAGGAAATTACTCCTTCACCAAGAATAAAAATTCATTCTTGGAACCTAGGAATTACTTCATCAAGGATAAGAATTCATCCACTGGTTGATGTATCCTGGTCAGTTACCCAACTGGCATTAATGTATCCCTCCAAAACAATAGATACCCACTGTAACATACACCATAGGCCATGGTACATTTAAATATTTCAAATCCTAGTTAGATTATTCCAACTAATAATGCTATGATTATAAGCAATACTAGTTTGCAATATGTCATAACATACATCAAACGAATTGATCAAACCCACTACCAGTACAATTTATCATTTTTTATTTTTTTTTTGTCAAACAACCAGAGAAACTTCTGGTACATACGTTTTAGGTGCGGTTCCAAACGACACGAGCCAGTCAAACCGCTAAGGTGCTTGGTCAATGACTCTCAGGCTGCTTAACCAAATGGCGATCACGGCTTGCCTCAAACAACTTGCAGCCGGGCCCATCAAAAGCATATTTGGGTCACTAGATTGAAAGCCACGCGTGCAACCGCTGCCATACAACTTTCGGTTGCAACCATTTGTATATTTAGTAGTGTATTGGGGGTTATTTATTTATTGCCACAAGACCACCAGATCATAACCATTTATCTATCCGTTGCATGCGAGGATAAGCAAAGAAACTGCCACTTATAGGCGGTTTCTGTAAATACAATTAGAATCCAAACTCTCTGTAATTCCAACAAAGACTTCTAATTAAACAGGTGTTTTCAACTTTATACTTTATGCAGATAAGATTCAGGATAAAATTTGAACCCACATATCTTTTAAACTAGAGATGCATATAAACGTGATATGTATACAAACATCCAATTAAAGACAAATAAGAACAAACGTACCTTTGTCACTTTAAAAACAAAATTCCATACCAGATCAATATACCACATTTAATCATCTTCTGAAAAATTTGTTTCATCAAATCTTCAAAAAATTCTTATAGATGAAACCATGAAAATATCGTCTTAAGATTGTTGGTGCAAATTTCTGTAGAAGAAGAAGATGATGAACGGTTGCTTTAAGGCACGATAAAATATCGCTTTCCTTAAGACGATATTCGCCCCCACCAATTCAGTGAATCTAGTGTGCACCGGGTTAATAGCGAATCGCCTCCAAGATACAATGAAGCCCAGAATAATTTGTAATCTAACTGCATTTTGCACAAACGAAGTTAGAACCGAATACCTTCAGATTTTGCAAGTCTGTCAAGAATCTAGAATTCTGTTTCTGCAGTAAACAGATTCTAGCAATGAATAATAAAATATAGAGGAATTGATGCATAAGAACATCTATCATAACCACCTCTAATGGTTTAATAAGATTACCATTATATAGACTCAAAGATGCCTATTTGGAATAGGTGTGTCCATTAAAATTCAAATATTATAACCACCATTTCCACATTTAAATGTGGCCATCCGATCACACCTTTACACATTAATGGTGTAAATTGCATCTCTCCAACATTTAAAATCTTTAACTAAAAACACCCAATTAAAAACATATATATATTTTGAAAATATTTCCAACAGTCCTTACTCTGCTTCTCACATGAAAGTGAATCCTCACCTGTTAAGTAAAATTAAAAGGTGGAGTATTTGAACCCACTTAGGAGAGAGAATTCCATCAATATGTGCATGGTGGAGCGATGATAAAGTGATGCTTAGGAGTACTGAATAATTTTTTTTTGGAGTTAGGGGCTTAAAATGTTATGTATATCTAGTGTCTTGGAGAAATATTCAATATATTACTTCCTTACGCTTCGTTTGAAATTTGAATTTTTGATAAAAAAAAAAAGTAAATAAAAAGAAAAAAAGGAAAAAAAAAAACAAAAATACTCTTTATTTTTATTTATTTTTTTTTTCACATTTTTCTTTTCTAACCAAAAATTCAAGTTCCAAGCGGAGCCTCAATATTTCTTTTCTTGAGCCCAAATCATGTAATTGACCGGTAAACAAATGTTTCGTTGGACCGTATGTGTTACAACGGAGTATATTATTCTTATCTCGCACAATTATCAACATTAACAATTCTGTTTATATCTCTTTAATGATCATCACTATTCTGTTTTTGGGTTGAATTTTGCTGTCGATGGATGAACAAAATAGACAGGATTAAAGGCCTATCTCACTATTCTTTACGGTGGTTTTATTTTTATACGTGATATAAATAATGACATGAAACTTAATAAAAACGTAAAAATTTGGAAACTATGATCTTTTCTTGGCATGCACCCTCAAGTCCAAAAAGAGAAAAAGAAAAAAGAAGTGGCTTAGAAATTAATTAAACTATTTATGGAGATCATTCTCTCTTTCTTTTCCTTTTTTTTTCTTTTTTATCTAGGTTGTAAGATTTCATTTTAACGGCTGTATGGTTGCTCTATTACGATCTGCATGTCATATGTTAGAAACACAATAAAAGTCTCTCTACTTACTGGGATAAAATTGCCTATATCTAACTCTACTCAGACTCTACAGTTGATGGAGCCTTCTGCACTAGGTCACTCTTTTCTTTTTGTCACCCTTTCCATGTGTTTCACTGGGTTGATGACAAATCAACAATAATGATTACTTGAAAAATAGTATTAAAAATAATCTTTTCCCCATAATTTCTAATAATATAAAACTTATGAAGAGTGGTTTGTTTTTAATTACTCAAGTTGTGCGGGACTCAGTAAGACTGTTCTTAGGTTAGGCTAAAACAGAGCTACCAGCAAGGGCTCAGGGCTGAGTTTAGTTTGGGCCAATTTCGTAACAAATTTTACAACCTGGGTACGTATCATCATCAATCTGGAGCTGTAACTTTGAAGTCTACTTGGGCTGGATATAGCAATCACACTGAGGTTGCATTCGGCGTAGCTTAAATTTTGTTCGTTGGGCCTAGATCATGTCCATGTCCATATTCAGCGGCGCATTTTCGAGTTTAACTATATTTTTGCAATCAGATTCTTGAAAAACAAAGTCAGGCACAGTTACGTACAAGTAATATTTGGGGCTATTAAGTTCAGGCTATGTGATCATGTTGCCCGTTTTGAGAACGGATTTCACTGTTAACTTGATTACATATGTTGCATAGTTAATGTATGCTCTTAATGGCCACAAACACCACCTATGCCTAAAGAATTGTATTTAAAAAAGCAACTTAAAATGCAAATTACATTACGTTGGATCCTTAAATGCAAATTTGATTCCGTTCTTGTAGACTTCTTGTTAGTTCTCAAATGACAACTATAAATATATTTTTTCACATAAATTTTTCTATATCCTTTATCATATTATTCATCGATATGAACTAACAAAAAACATTGTTAGAGTTGTTCAGCTCGTTATGTAAACAAGTTAACTTTAAACATATTTTAAAACTAATAAATTTTTTAAACTCAGCTAAAAAAAACTTATATGAACTAAAAATACTAAGCTACTCAAGCTTAGTTTAATTAAAACTTACTATTTTAGATCAACTCAAACGTTAAACAAGCTAAATTTGAAATTTAAACACTTTTTAAAACTACTTGACCAACCCGTTACTCAGCTTAGCTAGTTTCTAGCCTTAAATTGGCTATGTAGTGACAAAAATAGTTTGGGCCAAAGCCTATTCAATGATTTTGCATCAATGAAGCAACAAATGCAACAAAGGCTACAACACTTCATACAAGAGCCGGAAGCATAACAATATAGTTAAGTAAATGCTAATGGCAGTGCTGCCATCAAACAGACAAACACTGCTTTATGATCAGGAAATGACTACTAAAAATCAGCAGAAATCGCGATTAGGCTGGACGACAATCTAGACTTGAAATTTGTAGCTCCTGCATGAACTTTATGAGTCGCTCCCCTCCTAGTCAAAAAATCATTCCAAATTAAAAGAATCTGTGAAAGTGATGCCTCTATCATGGAAACTGCTGCCAATTTCTCTCACTGAAGGGAAGAAGTAAATGTGAAGAAAATGGAAAAGCACTCCAACCTATAATTATTAGAATCGGACCGAATTGACCTGCTTAATCAGTTAATTAAATTGGAAACTAGACTTTAAACCAATCCGATTCAATTAATATACTGGAAATATATATGAACTGGATTGAACTTGACCGGTATTTTAAAAAATTTGTGAACCGGTGGGTATTTAGAAAACTGGATAATTTTTTAAAAAAATTCAAAATAGCATTAATTAAGCATGATTTAAAATTGCATGTTTTTTTAGAAACATTTTTTCTTTTGGTAGTTTTTTGATGAAAAATATAATCAAAAAGTAAAAACTTTAAACAAAACCAAAAGAAGAGGAAAAAAAAGGGAAGAAAGAGGAGGATACCTTAAAAAAAAAAAAAGGACAAAGTAAATAATGCACAATTTTACTTTCTTACTTTGCATTGTTTTCTCATTTTAAACTTATGTTTCTATATGCTTTTCATATTATAATTGGATATATCGATATAATTATTATAAAAAACAATAATAATAATTTATAAACTATAATTAAACCAAAAATAGAAAAAATAAAGGTGAGAAAGAGGATGGTATAGGATAAAAAAAGAAAAAAAAAAAAAGAGAATAGGCAAAACATAGTGAACATTATTTTCTTAATAATACATATTATTGTCAAGTTTTATGCTATTTCTTTTAAAAATTAAAATACTAGTGGAAACTAGATTAAAAAAATATTAAATTAGAGAGAAAAATAAGTCCACTTGAATATTTCTATACTTATTTATTTGTATACTTTTTCTCATAAGGTATTTATTTTTATACTTATTTTGAGTTATCATATGAAATAGATTATCATTTAATCCATTGAACTAGTGTCTTAACCGGTTTAATTACCAGTTTAGTTCTGATAACTATACTCCAACCCCTCCTCATCAAAATACTTACCTTCTTCTTTTTCTTTTCTTTTTTTCATGTTTTCTTTATTTTATTTTAATATTGTAGACTTTTGCTCTTTTCCTGTTCTTTTTAATTCGGCTTTTTATTTTTATTTTTTGGAGGGGTGTTTTGTGAGTATGCATAGTCGCTTTTATTTTTTTTCATTCGATTGTGATGGCTACACAACGGGGGTAACCCTTCCCCTACCTATAACCTCCTCAACTCGGATGAAAGAGCTATCTGATCTCATGTCATTTGTACAATTTTGATATTGGACCAAAAATTGGGAAGCTAGCCCTTAGCCCAGCGTCTGTTCTGGTTTGAAATGTAACAACTAGTAGTGCAATGAAAAATTATTTAATGCTCATAGTATGTAATTATGGCCTTGTTCCTCCTCTTCCATGAGGTGGGATCCTTCTGACTTATAAAAAAAAAATAATTCAAAAATAATTATCATAATGATGTAGCAGTGGTAATTAAATGTTATTATGATGAATATTTTGTTTTGAAGTTAAAGACTGTTATTAAGACATATCATTCTATATGAATTTTCTGTATTATTCGAGTCGAATAACTTACCTAGTAGGTGGAGGACCATCCCCTAACCCTTCTATATACCCAAACCTACAAAGAGAAAGGAATGGCCATAGGTCATAGTTACCGAAAGCCATTTTTTCTTTTTATTTTGTGGTAAGTTATATACATTTTTTTTTTTTTTTTGTTAACTTGGTATCCAGGTCAACTTACGCGTACCTCGACTAATCTTGAAGTTTGTATAGTCTCTCTATCCCACACAAATCAGGTAAGTTATATATATACTTAATGGTTAGTTTTATGTAACTACATTTTCAAAAAAAATCCAAGGTCGAAAGTCACTAGATTTAGATCTCCACAATATAATTCCTTACTACATGCCTCTTCCTTTGAAATTGAGTTTTTTCACATACGCCTGAAACTGTAAGCATAGGACTTTCTGTGAAGTATAGTACTAACTTTCATTATACTTCCAAGTATACTAATATAATTCCGTCACAAAACTTAGGAGGCTTATATTTTACGGTATTAGTTCTTTTCATTACAACCAAAATTCCCACCTTTAACGCCACATTGAGTGTGCTTAGAAACATAGTAGTTTCTACAGTACTTGCATATGTTATTTCAACTTAAACTTTTCACATGAAAGTATGTTTAAATTCACATGCACGATGTTCCCGCTATTACAGAGAATCAAATGTAAACAGTTTTACTCTGTATATAGAGAAACCGCCTCTGTATTTCAAACCAATAACATGCTAGGGTCATAAAACTTAAACACCCAAACAAAATCATTACAATTAGGATTTATCAAACATATGCTGATGACTTTCTTGATAAAATCTCCATGTATAATCAAACCTCACCAGTCACAAACCAAGCTTGGAAAAGGCGGGCAAAAATTTGGACCCAACTATTTTACCTATAGCTAGAAGGCAGATTTGATATATATTATAGATTTTGTCACTTTTTTCTCCTATCATTCACAATAATTGGATCAGAAAATGGAGGCAATAATATTGGACCAGAATTAGAGAGCTGGTAGTGTATATTGAAACCTTATATTGATAAAGAGAGCCGGTCCAATTAGAGGTCATTGGTTGAATTTTTCATGTTCGTAATTGGTAGATGAGATTACTGATATCGATTTAAAGACAAGCATTAATTGTGTATCCATCAGTTAACAATGGAGGTTGTTCAAAGCATTCATGCATTCCCATGCTCAAGTCCTTTTCAAAAGCTAAAAAAATCATCAAATGGGGTTACATTATGACATGAAACATAATAAAAATGTAAGAATTTGGAAACTATGATCTTTTCTTGGCATGCACCCTCAAGTCCGTAAAGAGAAAAAAGAAAAAAGAAGTCACTAAAAATGAATTAATAACTTTTACACGAGCTGCAAAAAACCGTTTCATTAAGTGTAAAAATTAAACTATTTATGGAGATCTTTTTTTTTCCTTTTTTTTTCTTTTTTATCTAGGTTCTAAAATTTCAATTTAACAGCTATGTGGTTGCTCCATTATGATTTGCATGTCACATGTTAGAAACACAAAAATACTTTCTCTACTTACTGGGATATCGTTGCATACATCTGACCCTTCTCAAACTCTGCAGTGGATGGAGCCTTCTGGTCACTCTTTTCTTTTTGTCACTGTTTCCATGTGCTTCATTGGATGACGACAAATCAACAATAATGATTACCCAAAAAAATAGTATTAAAAATAACTCTTTCCCCATAATTTCTGATAATATGAAACGTATGAGGGGTGCTTTGTTTCTAATTACTCAAGTTGTCCAGGACTCAGCAAGACTGGACTTAGGTTAGGCTAAAACAGAGCTACCAGAAAGGGCTCAGGGCTCTGAGTTTAGTTTGGGACAATTTCCTAAGAAATTTTATAACCTGGCTACATATCATCATCAATCTGGAGTTGTAACTTGTAAGCCTACATGGGCTGGGCATAGCAATCACACTGAGGTTGCATTTGGGGTAGCTTAAATTTTGTAAGTTGGGCCAAGATCATGTCCATGTCCATATTCAGCAGCACATTTTCGAGTTTAACTAGATTCTTGCAATCAGATTTTTTAAAGAAAAACTTAGGCACAGTTCTGTAGGTATAGGTGTATTTGGGGCTACTAAGTTCAGGCTATGGGATCATGTTGCCCATTTTGAGTACGGATTTCATTGTTAAGACTTACAATATTAACTTGAATTACATATATGACATACTTTATGCACACTCTTAATGGCCACAAACACCACCTATGCACAAAGAATTGTACTTAAAATGCAAATTACATTACGTTCGATCCTAAAATGCAAATTTGATTACGTTCTTGTAGACTTCTTGTTAGTTCTCAATGACAACTATAAATATATTTTTTCACATAATTTTTTTTTATATCCTTTATCATATTATTCAGCAATATGAACTAAACAAAATATTGTTGGAACTATCCAGCTCGTTAAAAACTTGTTTAAGATCAGCTTATTACGTAAACAAGTCAACTTTAAACACATTTTAAAACTAGTAAATTTTCTAACCTTAACTCAAAAAACCATATATGAACTAAAAAAAACTAAGTTATTCGAGTTTAGCTCAATTAAAACTCGTTATTTGATAATGGCTTAAAAATTAAACAAGTCAAATTTAAAATTTGAACTCATTTTAGAACTTGCTTGACCAACTCATTACTCAACTCGACTAGTTTCCAACCTTAAATTGGCTATGTAGCGACAAAAATAGTTTGGGCCAAAGCCTATTCCATGATTTTGCATCAATGAAGCAACAAATGCAGCAAAGGCTACAACACTTTATATAAGAGCCGAGAGCATAACAATATAGTAAGTAAATGCTAACGGCAGTGTTGCCATCAAACAGACAAACACTGCTTTATGATCAGGAAATGACTAGTGAAAATCAGCAGAAATCACGATTAGGTTGGACAGCAATCTAGACTTGAAATTTGTAGCTCCAGCATGAACTTTATGAGGAGTCGCTCCCCTCCTAGTCAAAAAATCATTGCAAATTAAAAAAGAGAGTGTGAAAGTGATGCCACTATTATGGAAACTGCTGCCAATATAAACTATTTCTCTCACTGCAGGGAAGAAGAAAATGCAAAGAAGATGGAAAAGCACTCCAACCCCTCTTCCTCAAAATACTTACCTTCTTTTTTTTATTTTCTTTGTTTGTGTTTTCTTTATTTTATTTGAATATTATAGACTTTTGATCCTTTCCCATTCTTTTTAATTCGGCTTTTTAGTTTTATTTTTATTTTTTGGAGGGGTGTTTTGTGAGTATGCATAGTCGCTTTTATTTTTTCATTCGATTGTGATGGCTACACAACGAGGGTAACCCTTCCCTACCTATAACCTCCACAACTCAGATGAAAGAACTATCCCATCTCATGTCATTGGTACAATTTTGAACCAAAAATTGGGAAGCTAGCCCTTAGCCCAGCCAAGATTCTTAGACCTGTTTTGGGTCTGCTCTGGCTTGAAGTGTAACAACTAGTAGTGCAATGAAAAATTATTTAATGCTCATGGAATGTAATTATTGCCTTGTTCCTCCTCTGGCATGCAGTGGGAGCCTTCTGGTATATGCGTTCAACGAAAAATGTTATTCTTAAATATATATATATATATATATAAATAACCATCAAAATGATGTGGCAGTTGCAACTTTGTAATTAAATGTCATTATGATGAGTGTTTTGTTTTGAAATAAAAAGTTGTTATTAGGACACATTATTCTGTATGAATTTTTTATTAATATAGTATTACTGAGTAACCTATCTAGTAGGTGGGGGATCCATCCCCTCATGTGATTAGGAGCATTGAATATATTGAATAATTCCTCTAGAGCAATTCACAAATGGGTTGATGAACAAACGAACGTTATGCACAAATGAGGAATCCCTAACCCTTCTATATACCCAAACCTACGAAGAGAAAGGAATGGCCATAGGTCATAGCTAGAGGAAGCCATTTTTTTTTTTTAATTTTGTGGTAAGTTATATATATACTCAATGGTTAGTCTTATGTAACTTCATTTTCAAAAAAAATCCAAGGTCGAAAGTTACTAGATTTTAGATCTCCACATTATAATTCCTAGTAACATGCCTCTTCTTTTGGAATTGAGTTTTTTCACAAGCGCCTAAAACTGCAAGCAAAGGACTTTCTGTGATATATAGTACTAACTTTCATTATACATTCAAGTATCCTAATATAATTCCGTCACAAAACTTAGGATGCTTATATTTTGTGGTCTTAGTTCTTTTCATCACAACCAAAATTTCCACCTTTAAATCCACATTAAGTGTGCTTAGAAACATAGTGTTGAAATTATTTTCAAAATATATAATATATGTAGTAGTTTTGGGTTTTTCTATTTTTGTTTTGACTAGCTTTGAAGAAAGTCTTAATTGCCTTATTAAATGAATCCCACATTGAAAAGTGAGAAGTTTTGTAAGGCATTTATAAATGCCAACAACTTTCTATGTATTGCTTTAGAGCAATGATTGGGTATAGCACTCAAGTGTGAGCATGTGCGCCAAGCCACATGTGCGCCACGTGCACGTCTCCCGTGCGAGTCGTGTGGCGCTTTAGTAGCGCACTTGGCACTTGGCACTTGCGCGTGTGGCGTGTGGTCAAGACCATTGATTTTTGTCAATCATGATGATCAACGATCGGATGGCTAATACATAAGCAAAAAGATCGTATGGTGAGAATCACACCTGATCATAGAGGTGTGATGTATGATCTGATCAAATAATAAATAGATGCGATCTACACCGTTAGATTAAGAAAGGGGCGATCCGACGGCTATGTTTAAACCTGCAAATGACTGTTAGAAATCAGTTATTATTTGAATTCTAACAGTCATGTCTAGTCCAAAAAGACACCAAAATGTCTATAAAAACATGGCAAATTCGCAGACAAAAAAAAGATATAATTTTTCCTACAACTTCTCTATATATTGAAAGGCAATACAGTTCTTGATTCTTTTCTAGTTTTATTATTCATCTTTGAAGTCTGTTTCTGCAGAAATAGACATTCAAATTCTTGGCAGACTTGATAATCAGAGGGTATTCGGGTCTGATTTCGTGTGTGCAACACGCAGTCAGAATTACAAATTTTTCTAGGCTCCATTGTATCCTGGAGGCGATTCGCCATTAACTCGGTGCACATCAGATTCTGAAAATTAGTGGGGGCAAATATCGTCTTAAAGAAAGCAATATTAATCGTGCCTTGGATGCGATTATTCATCTTCTTATTTCTTTTAAAGATTTCTGAACTAACGCATAACAGCTTCTACATTACTTGCATATGTTATTTCAACTTATACTTTTCACATGACAGTATATTTAAAGTCACATGCACAATGTATCAGTTATTACAAAGGATCAAATGTATACAATTTTACTTTGTATATAGAGAGACGTCTTTGTATTTCAAACCAATGACATGCTAGGCTCACAATGACTTCCTTTTCAATTTGTGTAATATTTTGATATAAGCTAAAATAATTTATTAAAATTGAATTTCTCACACTTCTAAGAAGGAAAAAAAAAAAGATAAAAATATCACTACCTCAAATTCAATAATTTATTGCTAACCAAATTCCCCATTCAATCATGCCCGCCCTTGATTTCTAGTAGTCGGTTTCATGTTGGGGTGCGAATAGTAGCATAGTTGCTCAACGTCAAAATCAGCAATTGAGCTCTCGAGTGATTTGAAACAAGCCGTGTTTCTTTTGGTTTCTTTTGCAAAAACATAAAAAATTTGTTCATCAATCAATCAGCCCCATCAAAGGGACCATTGAAACCCCCTTTTTTTATCTATAATTTTAACAGCAAAACGACGCCATAGTACCATGTTCATGTGATTAAATATCTATTAGGACGAGAGGGTCAAAGGTATTGGTTTCACATCCATACAATGAAAAATCAGATGTTATTTAATCACAAAACAATGAAAGGGGCATGCATGTTCTCATGTGAGTTACAGAGAGACAGAGAGCATGGGAGGAAAGAGTGGCACGTGACAGGGAGGTGGACAAACGTGCAACCCATGTGAATGGGGCGGTCTACGGCCCACTCCTTCAAAAGGAGAATCTAGGTCAAAAGGGGCCATTAAAAAATTGTCCACATCAACCTTTAAGATTAAAGCCCACATTGCATTAAATAATTTAACCATACCCATACCCTTGTATTTTTGTGTGAAATAGCACTTTGGAAACATGCTAAGTAATAATGAGATTGCAAGCTATAACAAGAAGAACCACTATACGTATATAAGATTCCAACCAAAAGGGAGGTAACAAAACTATACTTTAAACATATATGGATTTAATTATAACCTATGCTCTGATAGCAAAGGAATCATATCACAATTCAACACACTATTTTATCTAGTAATTGAAGGGGAGGGAAAAAAATAGAAGAAAAAAAGGGAAATTCAACACACCTCACATGTAGGGGAAGTCTACCTCCCCATGTATGATACAAAATATGGAGAGAGAGAGAGAGAGAGAGAGAGAGAGAGAGAGATTGATGACTTTTTGTTGAACTCGGAAGAGCCATGGCGAGTCGGCTCAGTGTTTCGGGGGTGGTGGAGGCTTGCATTGGTAGCACTTGGCAAAGAGCCCAAATGTGTTAACTTGCTTCACGAAGTTGGTCACGCTAGCCCATCCGCCGAACCCGAAACCCACCACCAACACCCAACCCACAATGAAGATGTTTATAGCATACATGGCTGTCCAGCTTGGCAAGAAGGAAGGAGGCTTCTCTGCTGCATTCTGCAATTTAGGCAAGTTCAAAGTAATTTAAGCACCTAAATCAAACTAGTTTGGCAAGGCTGGTGAGAATGAGTTGAAATTCTACTTTTGGGTTGTCACGTTTCACAGAGAAAATATGGTAAATAGGTCCAAGTTGGGTGCACAAATGAGTCAACAACTGAGCCAACTCATCTCAGACATAATTCAACACTAAGACTGTAGCATTTAACTAAAATGAAAAGGACATGCCACCTATCTACTCTCATCTAGCAATATTTCCACATCCGAGCCTTAAATTCTATTGTACGCTTGTACTCTCTCTCTCTCTCCTCTGGCTACCACAGCAGAATAGAAGAATCCAAACAATATCGGGGGTGCCCAGTTAATCCTCAATGACTAACATAACCCTTTCAATTCAAGATTCTCACGGATTTACCAACCCAGCAAATAGACTGTAACCGAATCATGAAAGGGTAGTGTGGTAAATTGATGCGGATGGCACATAAAGCCTCTGATAGATTATGCCTCAATGGATGGACCAGAACAAGGCTAGAATGGCAAGACAAATAATTGGGTAGAGAGAGAGAGAGAGAGAGAGAGATACCTGCCGGGCAGAGGCCTTTCTGTAAGTGAGCATATGAGCGAGAGCTGGGATGATGTAGACGGTGAAGCTAACCAAGAGAGCCCCAACGGCTGAGTTAATGGGGCCAAAGAATGGAAAGATAATTGCCAAGAACCATATTGGTATTACCACTGGCAGCCTTGCTAGTGCCCTTAAGCAAATGCTCTTTGTGTCATGCATTCCAATCACCTTCTCCCACACAAAGTACAATGGTGTACAAGCAAACCCAAATGTTATAAACTGCACCAAACACACACAACAAATTAACCAATTCCTATGAGCTCTATTATGAACTCTAATCAGCCTAAATAATTAGTGAATCAGCCAAAAAACAAAAAAATAACAGTAGACCTGGTGGATGAGCATTAGGATAACAGCAGCGTCACGCCAATGGTTCTTAGGGAGGAGGGAGAAGGCATTGGAATGGTTCAATAGTTCGTCGCCGAATGCCCAGTAGACGGCCGATGCTGACGGAATTGTCAGTGTGAATACGTATAGAGTGGCTATTAAGTATATGTACTTGAATTTTTGGGGCTTCCACATTGCATGCATAATTTCTCTACAAAATTTCCATCACTTGCTGATAAGAATAGTGTTCATTTAAATTGGAATCAAAGCTCCAAAAAGTCTCAGAGTAACCTTTTTTTTTTCACAATCAAGTAAATATTTGTTTATGAAAAGTCTTGAAGCAATTAAACAGCTTTAACAATAACACTGTTTCAAAACGAATCCAAATAGAGGTGGAGATGAAGGAAATGGAGATTAAAAATTAACATGAGCACATAAGAAACAAGTGGTAATACTAAAAAACAAAGATCCATTTTCACTGTTGTTTCTGTGAAAAGGGAATATGGAAGGGGGTACTGTTATTTTCTAAGCAAACAAACAAAAGTAGTTTTCTATGATTCTGTCTGTGGTCTCAAAACCCGAGGTGGCCGGCAAAAGCTGCAAAGAGAAGCCGTGTAGACAGAAGAGAAAGAAGATAGACTCTGGACAGCTTGTCCACCCAAGGTGTAATAGCACATTGGTAGCCGGCAGCAAACAAATAAAATGCTTACACTGTAACAGCGTGTCCACCGAAGGTGTATAGTATATTGGTGGCGCCGGTGAAATACAGCACCATCTTGGTGGGAGCCGAATGTGCCGCACCATCAACCTGCCAAAACCAGCACAAGTAGTTCAAATTAATGGCTTCCATTTGGAGAAAACCCAATAAAGATAACGACCGGTTGATACATAATTTACATATAGTATGTGCAAATGTATATATTTATATATTACCTGGCCATGAGCTAGAGCTGCTACGGTCAAGTACCAGGCTGTGTAAGTGGTCATCCCGAGGCCTAGAAAAGACCAAATCCGGTAGTTGTGAAAGGAGGGTATGAAAACAGTGGTTGCACAGCAAGCTCCAAATATGTATGTCCATGTCCTCTTGTCCAATTTGTCATTGATGTAGTATATGTTACTGTTCTCATCAAGATCACCAACGAAAACAGTGTAAAAATTAAATAAATCAAAACCCAATTCCCAAATTTTTCCAGTTCAAGTTCAGAAAAAAAGAAAAAAAAATTCAAGACCTTACCTTGCACAGGCAATAAGCTGTATGACAGATCCAAATAGAAGAAAAGTACAGTTGAAGGCTAGACCCACTGCTTTCCAGTAAGGACCCAGTAACCCATCAAGCACTTCAAACCACTGCAGCCCAGAAAAAATAATATGGGTTCATTTTTTAGTTTACTTACTGAAGTAGAGATGTTGATAATGGCGGTGGTGAGAAGCAATTAAAACCAACCTGAATGACATGGTTCTTGAAGTTAACATTCTCTTTCTCTTTTCTGGTTCGGTACTCAATATATAGAACACTGATGAGATATGCTGTCCAGCTACCTAGAAAGCCGTAGAATAGCTGAAGTAGAATTCCTGATAGCATTCCCAGTTGAGAGAACGAATACGGCAACGTTAACAAAACTTGTGCTACCTGTAACATTCAAGATAAAAACAAAAATTTGATCAGACCAATCTCGCAAAAAATTCTTGAAATGGGTATGTAGTTATATATATATATATATATACATACTTGATTGGAAGCACAACTGAACCAAGCGTCCCAAACAGAACCACCATGCCAGAGGAGGCTCTTGACACTGAAAATGGAGTGGTCTTCTTCTTGCTTCTCTTCTTCTTTGCCGTCATGTTCGGTCTCGGTGTTGAAGTTGGAGACGATGGCTTCCTCTGCTTGCTTCTGAGCCATCATTGTCTTCGATTTCCTCTAAAGGCGACGTCTAAATTCGGGCAGATCTGAAACACCAAAAAAAAAAAAAAAAAGACACTAAATGAGACAAAATATATCACACCACTAAAAACTGCTCTTCCCCAGAAAACGTAGGCCAATAAGTCCCCAGATCCAAAAAAACAGAAACAAAAAAAAAAGCCCAGAAAGAATACTACAAATCAAAGGAAGCAAAAACAAAGAACAAATACTAAGCCCATGGTCAGTACCACTTTCTCATACCTTGTTTGAGACGTCTCTTTCTGGAACCCAGATCTCTGAAAGCAGTCCCTTGACTGTTCAAAAGTTTGATTTATAAGTTCTGACCTTTTCTTTTGTTTTTTGGAAGCAAAACAAGCAAAAACATAAGTGTATAATGAAAGCAGAGAGAGGTCACAATTGATGCAGAGGATTTGAATTCTTCATTCAAATTTTGGCAGAGCTAGAGAGAGAGAGAGAGCCTTAAATGGCACCCAGAAATAATTCCCAGACCTCCAGCTAGAAAATTTGTCTGAACCACAACTATCCCACTTAAATGCGGCTTCAACACCCCAAGATTTTTCTGCAGAGAAAAGGCAGAGCCGAAACCCCAGAGACGGCGAGAGAGACCTCAAAAGCAGCAACAACTCGGACCTGTTTTCCAATGGTTATATCTTCAGAGCAACAACTACAGAAGAGCAACAAGAAAGCACCACTTTTTTATCCTATTCGAGTACACACGCATATACAAACATTATATATTATATACATATAGAAAACCTTTTGCTTTCTTTGGCTTTGAAATTCTTCTCGCTCTCTCTCTCTCTCTCTCTCTCTCTCTCTCTCTCTTTCTTTAAAGAGGAGGGAACTCCAATCCGCTGTCCACTTCTGATTCGATTCTTGGGTCTTCGCTTGATAGAGAGAGAATCGCTGCGGACTCGGTAGATAGCCGGCGACTCCTTTTTATAGGCCTAAACCGTATCCTAACGGCTCAAATATAATTAACGTTACAAAAACAACTAAAAATAAAAAATCAAACTTGATTACTATAGATTAAAAACACGAAAATAGTCTGTCACATCTCTCAACGGTGAAAATTTTCTACAGTACTCTTTATAAGTATGAAACGCA
The DNA here is from genome assembly GCA_033060915.1 of Euryodendron excelsum. Classification (NCBI taxonomy): domain Eukaryota; kingdom Viridiplantae; phylum Streptophyta; class Magnoliopsida; order Ericales; family Pentaphylacaceae; genus Euryodendron; species Euryodendron excelsum. Next base: position 37,646,612 of record CM065392.1, on the reverse strand, counting down.
ATTGAAGCAATTAATACCGAATAAAGTTATATATGCAAAAAAAACTTACAAATTTAAGTGGCATATTTTTATACGTTTAATACACAGGATGATGTGGTAAATAGAGATAAGGTGTCATATCGATTTTGTACATGAAATTGTACAAATATCATACAAATGTAATATTTCTCGGTCATATAACTCCATATCAAGATATATAAAAGTATATGTAAAAGTAAGAAAGTGTGTGTCAATAGCCATCAAGTAACACTAATCTATGAACTGTATTGTGATTAAACTTTAATAATGGTAACTTCAATTCTAAAAGACGCAAGCCGTAGTAATTATAAGACGTAATTTTAAACTGAAGTTTTTGTTAGATTATAATCGTATCATAGTCATTTTTTTAATAGAAAATAAACTAACTTTGTCAACACTTCTACTTTCCTAACAAAGATGGTTGAAAGTTTAAATTTCTGTCAAATCAATTAATTAAATAAACAAAAACTATCTTCTAAAATAAGCACATTATTAAATCTTGCGAGACATTTTCTTCTTTATATATATATATGTATAGGTATTTATTCATGCAAGAACGTAGTTACCATGACAATAGGATCACCATTTAAGCAATTTTGTTGCGAATGTGAAAGAAAAAATGGTTTCGAGCATTTTTTTAAAAAATTTCCGAGGTCAAAAATTACATCATTATATGGGTGAGAGTTGAGATGATTGATGGGTTCGAATCTCAAAGGAGTGACCTAAATTCTTGTTAACCATTGATTAGGTCTCAAGATTTATTTTTTTACCATATAAATATACTTGGTTTTTGACTACTATAATTTTTTGTCTCCATTTATTATGTTGGTCAAACAAATTTGCTTGCCCTATTAATTTCCTTATGTTGAAACTTGGTTTCACATTAATTTAATGGACCGAGACTCCATCATCTCTGTGCCCCAACCAATGTGTATGATCCGAATCCTACCCTCAATAATGAACTCCTAATCAGTAATCACACCTTCAAATGAAAATTATGGTATCTCAATTTCCATACACTAAAGCTTACTCAACCCCTCAACAAAACCATATATAATAAATGAAAAATCCTATTCTTTCAAAAAAAAAATTGTACTCAAAATATCGTAGAATGATGTGACAATGACATTTTTATAATTGAGAATCATTACAATGGATGTGATCCGTTTCAAAGTGTGAGACTTGCATTTATTCAAATCTTCCATACACAAATTTTATATTAATTTTTTTTACTTGTATATCATTACCTAGAAATTAATTGCATGAGAGTTCTTTGTCACTCTCCTACATGGTGCGTGGATTTTTTTTGTCCAAGTCACAACAGATGCCAAACGATTAGTTGTTAAAATTGGAGGTTTATTAACTTTAATTTTGACACATTGTCAGTATTGAATGATATTACACAAGTGGCTACTAAAATGCTACACGTATTTATAAGTCTTTTTTTTTTTTTACTTAAAACTCTAAAAGTCACGTTCTTGCATTTTGATAATTTGCTAGTGTAAAAAAATTTAGATTTTCAATGTTGCAAAATTAGACTATGTTATTATTTAGAGGTAGTTTGAATCAGCTTATAAGCTGACTTATTAAGAGAGAAAATTTTAAAATTGTGCTTGAAAATTTTAATTAAATAGGCTAGTAAATTAATTGATTCAAACAAGCATTTATTATCGAGAAAGTAACTACTTATTACAAAGACTTTTTTTTTTTTTTTAGACAACATATGACACCTTAAATAGAACTAAGGTCTAAGTAATCTAAAACTATTTCACAGATATCCATTATATGGTAAGAAGCACTACTAGGGTGAAAGTGTGTATGGTCGGTTTGATTCGGGTTCATCCTAAATCTAGAACCGACTCGATATTGATTCGTTTCAAAATTTTAAGCCCAAAACCGAATCGATCCTCTCATGAAACTGAACCAAACCAATTTAGTTGGTTCAGGTTGGTTTGGTTCAATTCCATGCCTCAAGTTGGTTCAGGTCTAATCAGGTTGGGTCAGGCCGAGTTCGTTTTTATGATATGAAAATTAGTTTTTTATTTAAAAATAAAAAAGTAAGAATAATGTTGGATCCTCAATTTTTTTAAATAATTAAATAACGATATATAAACATATATTACCAATAATAAAGTTCAAATAACAATAATTTAAAGACATATATGTAATATTTATAAATTTTTATTATATATATAGATCGGGTCTTAGTTCAAGTCTCAAGTTAGGTTAGTTCATTTCGGTTTTCAGGTCGGCTCAGATCGAGAAAATACAAATTCAAGAACTGAACTGAATTTATCGATTTAATATTTTTTAAATCCAAAACCGAATTCTAACATAACCAAACCAAATCAACTTATAGAGGCCGAATTAATTTAATTATCAAGTTTTTTGATTTTTTTGTACACCCTAGAGACTACTACTCATTACAAAGAATATCAATTTTTAGGAGACAAAAACATATGATACCTTAAATAGAATTAAACTCAAAATTTCAACATCTAAAACAATTCCGATAGATGTCCATTATTTGGTCTTCACAACAATGTGAAAGAACAGAAAAAGCAAATTTCGGAAAAGTGGAGTTCAGTTCGGCGCAGGAGGAGGCGGTGGCTCTAAGGCTAAGCCGAGCCATGGTTATGGACCCAGACACAAATGCTTGGGCACGCTTTAAAAGGCATATCACGCGGACCATCAAATCCCGGACCCCACTTTACCCCACCGCGCCGGCTCACAGTAGGAGGAAAAGATGCCCCTTTCCCATCGACGGCTCGATGTGGCCCAATACCGGCTGTCGGACCCACCACCTCACCTATCCCCAAATTTCATAAAAGAATTTGTATTGATTTCGTAATTCAAACCAAAGCTTATCAATAAATTTGGTCCAAATTCAATTTGTTCATTATGCAATGCCACTAATTACTAATTAGCACTTGCAATTTCTCACCCCAAGTGATCTCTCTCTCTCCCTCATACAAGTACTTTCAATATATAAAAATAATAAAATAAAAAATAAAAAGGCAATTCTTCTACATATTTTTAGAGATAATCACATAAAAATAATGCAGCAATTGTAATTTTGTAATTACGAGTAAGTGTGATGGATGTTTAACTACAAAGTGAATAGACTTTTATTCAGATACATTATTTTATACATAAATTTTGTATAAGTTTTAAGGTTGTATAATATTACCCAATTATAATTATTTTGAACTTTGCAATTCAATTAGTGGACAATTTTACCCCTTGAAAACCATATTTCATACATGCATGATAAGGCAATAGCAAAAGTATATCCCAAAATATACAATTTACATATGGCAAGTTATTCCTCACGTTATTATTAATGTTTTTCACGTGGAGTATCCAAATGTCACGTGTCCTCCTCGTCAATTGACTCGTTTGGTTTACAAAATGTAAAAGTTGTTTGAACCCCCAATTCCAGGCCAATCTAAAGGGTGGTGCCACCGCGGCAAAAGCTGGTAGTGGGTGTGGTGGCGGCGGTCATGGTGGCTTCACGGTGACTTTAAGGCCAAAATATTCCATGTCAAAAAGATAAAAAGTGTTAACTCATATCCCTCGTAAAGAACCCCCACGTTGCCCTTTCAAACGGGGATTTGTCGGCTCGGTGGAGGGTTGCGCTCTCGGTCAGCCCTCCTCCGCCCAATATCCTCCTCACCCCTATTTCACATTTTCTCCAACTCTCAATTACAAAACTACTCCTATTTTTTTTTTCTTCCCTATTTTAATCATATTACCAAGACTAAGAGTGAGTCATTCCCTGACTAAAAAAATGAAGGGGGTGAGGTGGTATCAGCCAATGAGAGTGTGCCACCTAGATTTTGCCAAACCATGAGATTGGACTCTAATTTTAACTTGGTTTGTGGGGGGTTAGTGGGAGAAGCAATGATTAAAGGGATGGATTTCTAGGAGAGGGGGGTTAATGGGTCGCGAGGATCAAAATCCGGAGTTTGTTCCATAGTAGCCGCTCACATGGGTCCCGGGATGATCCGTTGCCTCTCAATCGGCATCTTAATTTTCTCACTCCTTTGCAATGCCAATAATATGTACACACATAAAGTGTATGTCTGTATCTCTCTGTAAGCAATTTTGTTGGGACAATAAGTTACTTGCCATGAGGATTATTACTGAAAACGGAAGTCGAAACAATTTAAAAAAATAAGCATGGTATTTCCAAATACTGAAAAATGTTATGTCACCACTTTTTCAAGAACTTATAAATTATATGTGAAACAATTCTAAGCATTTTCCATTTTTGCAGCCTAATACAAAGTTCGATGTTTGAACTTTGGCAACCAACCTTTTCCTACACTCTCCTAACTACTATAAAAAAAATTTAAAAGAAAGAAAAAGAAGAAAAGAAAGAGAGTATTTTCCACTGTAAATGTGGAAAGTATTGCTCATAGAGCTTGCATTTACATTGCTCATATATCTGTTTCTCAGAAAAGGTTGTGATCTAGTGCCATGGTAAGTGTTCATTTGTCTAAAAGTTAGCTCTCTCCAGACGAGACCTTATTGTAAGTGTACACTGTAAAATGGGAGCATTACACACTTGTTGCGACTTATATATATATATATATATGAAAAATGCTATGAGACACCAATTTTTAGCACATTTTATTACTCACAAAATACAAAATGAATGAGTTCTATATGCATTTATTAATGTGAGTCCATTATATTGTGTTTTGTAGTGTGAAAATGAATTAATAAATTTATTTATTTATAATATTACTGAAAAGGCTTGGGGGCGTATATTTGCCTATAGTAAATAATTAACCTAAGTATCCAACTATAATAACAAGTCAATTATCTAGGTATATCAATTTTATATGTAACTTTAAAGTAATAAAGTAAAGAGACAAGATACACATAATTTTAGCGTACCCTGTAAATCAGGAAAAAAAATTATGAGGTCACAATAGTCACTAACATGTTCAATACTATAAACGGTGAATAATTACAAAATTAAATTTATAATCTAATCTGTTGATTATCAATTCTGGTAGAAGTTTTAGACTTGATCGCTCGAATCTGCATTTCACTGTTATCTTGTGCTATTGAATTCAGCCTTTGAAATCCATAAAAAAACGATATGTGTGAAGTTGTTTGATTGATCATAAGAAGAGTTTGATAAACGTAGAGGTACAATAAAGCTCTCTTAAAGTATCTAATCTAATTATGAAGCCTTCAGAGCTTTTATATAGAGTCTGAAGTGTTTAGAGAGCTTTGAACGAAGTGTATCTCGAATTAAGCAATATTCCCTAACCCGACGGTCTGGTCACCCGTTCAAATCTTATAGCTTGCTATTCGAAAGTTTGAATAAGCCGTTCGAACATTGTAGATTCTTCGATATCTTTGCTTTGACTTTATTGCAGTACATTGATTCAATTTTACATTTATAAATCTTTATGTAAATGCTGAAATTATATATAAAATAATTTTACTCAAAATTAGTCGATTTAAAAACCTAACAATTATATATATATGTATATATATTTCTTTTTCACACAGGTGCACAAATGGGAGCTCACTGTTTTCAACCAATTGGAATGACCGAAGGTCCACATCAATGACTCAAGAAAGAGAACGGCTTCTCATTTTGCATAATACTTAAATATTTAATTTTTTGCTTTCTAAAAAGGAGTCTTGAAATTCTTTGGTTTCCTTAGTAAACAGATTAATCTCGACAACCCAAGAATGAGGAAAGTATATAAGAAAGAAAAAAGTGTCAATTCAATGGAATCTAACTTTTCTTTGATTTTTTGCAGCCTTAATTTGCTTGTTATTAGAAAATTAAATATTAACTTAACACGTTAGATGAATTTTACTTGTAGGTCAAAAGATACAAATAAATAGGATTTGTATGCCTCTAAGCATACTTAAAGTCTGCTATAACAGTTTTTTTTTCTTCTCTTTTCTGAAAAGGATTTCCACATTAATGAGTACGACAACACTACAAAAAAAAAGTTCGCCCCTTTGTGAACCCAAAATGCCCCCGTTGATAGGTTGCTTATACTATTAGTGGTCACTAAAGATAGGTTGCTAATACTATTTGCATTGGTAATTCTATTTTTATGACGAAGGTACTATTGCAAAAAATATACATAATAACTTGTGAGTGCATAATTGCTGTCGGTAAAAGGTATAATTTTCATCAGGTCGTTTTAGCGACGATAATTGTTCCATGGCAAAAAAGTTCATTTTCTATAATAATTTTCAAGGACCCAACTATGGTCAATAAAAGTAGTTTTAGTAGTGATAATCATAAGAACAATACTAGAGTTATCGTTTTTTTTAACTAGATTATCATTACGGATAAACATAAGGTGATGAGACACACATTACCTAATAAATATAGGATTCACTCATTTGTATATATCCGTGATGATGATCCGATAAATAAAGTTGGTGGTTGTATCATTTTCTAATCGTAAACGGTAAATTTGGTAATTAAAAAAAAAACTGTTTAGTTGCTTGTTTCATACATTAATTAGTGTAAAAAGCTATTTTAAGATTTAAATTGCCTAAGGGCATTTTGTCTCTAAAAAATTTATCAAAATTTTATGCTTCTGAGAAAGCTGATTTTTTTAGGCATTAGGCTTTTCGATTTTTCAACTAAAAGAAATAACTTCAGAAAGCTCAGCAAGTCAAGTTACCAAAAACCATTTTTTTTCTTAGAAACTGAAACCAAAAAGCCAAGTTAGTAGCCGACGCAAATGGAGACGAATTATGACAACCGTTCCAACTCAGTTCAATTATTATTTTTTTTTTACTCTAACTACATCTAGCTCCTCATGAATCCTGACCATTTAGAAAGACTTTTTTTTTTTGTTCCTCTTTTTTCTCTTGTCACACAATGGCAAATTAAATGATTACACGCATCCTATCTAACACATTCATTGAAGCTAATGATGTAACTAATCATCAAATTGTTCATGGATCCTTCGCATTATAGCCTTTATTGGCGTGCTTTTTGAATCAATATGCACACATATATACATATATATAAACACATAAAATCCCAAAAATACATATACCAATATCAAAATAAAGAAGTGTTCATGTGGAGCAGAGTGGAGTAGGGTCCAAAAGGTAACTCCAAAGACGAAAAATGCCTTTTGGAGTTGCGATGTTAGTGCACTTAAAAATGGTCCTGGATACCTTCACTAGATCTCTTTAGCTTTTCACATCTGTGGGAGGCCACTTATGACTCAAATAGATCCATATAAACCACACTGCAACTTAAATTCGTAACCAAGCGAGGTCAATTAAGTTTTCATAAATCAGCATATTTTTCAAACATATCTTCTACTTAACCCACTTTGGCTTACCAATTTCTCTTTTTTTTTTTTAATATGTAAACGAGGCAACAAAAATTTTACAAAATACATGGAGCATTCCCAGGATCAAGCCATGAAAATAGAGGTCATTTGCAAGAGTAATCTTGTCATGGGGCTACGATTGGTCCAGCCTTAAAACTAACATGATTGCAAGTTGCAACTGAACACATCAACCATAAGGGTGACCTAATGGTTGACTAGCGCTTATACTTAAATATGAGATCTCAAGTAGGATTCTTTTTTTTTTTTTTTTATCTTTTTGTAGTTGATTTATATAGTTCATATGGACGGTAACCTTTACATTAGCTCAAGGAATTAGTTTGTTGAAGGCCTGGCCAATTTGTAACCTAAAAAAAACAAAAAAAAAAAAAAAACCTACCTCCTTGTGGTCCTACAGCTCAAACGCAATTGATGATTTTGTTTTCTATTTGGAATGTTGTCATTATTTCGAATGTTGACATTAACCTAATACAAGAACAATCTATCAGTTAGACTTAAATAATCAGTATGTTATCACGGGTACACCCTTATTAGAAAGGCATCAAGAATTCAAACAACAAACTTTGTTTGAGTATTTCTTTTTTGTTTTCTGATACAGGATGTTCAGGTCTTTTGCTGATTGCTCACTCGAGCTCATACATAGTCACCATCAACATGAACTATGTAAATTTCATAATATCCCTTCTTACAAGAAAGCATGAAAAATGATTAAACTTGAAATCTTATGCTTAGCATGAAGACCAGTCAACCATTGAACCAGTACTCCTAATACTTTTTCAGTTATTTGGTAATGATCGTGAAATAGGCTAACATCAACTTTTGAAGAAGGGGTCTACTAGGGGAAATTTTGGAGGGTATCCTAATCACAATTAATATTTCAAACTTTGTGATCTATAAACAAGGGAATTGCTAGACTACTGCATGACCAAGTAGGGTGGTATTATACTCGTCTTTGATCTTCCCAATAACAAAAATGGTTTCTTTTGCCCATGTATCACATCCATTATGCAAGTTTATTGGGTTAATATAGTCATTTAAACACTCCCCTCCTTCCTCTCCTGCACAACACTTCATATTTAGAACAGTGTAATTCTTAACGCGGATTAATCTCATGGTTTTTACCCAGTTGAGATTTTTTACGTTAAAAATCATATGCCTTGTTTTAGAGCTTTAAAAGATTAATGCCATAGTTTACTTTTTTGAGCATAGGCGAATCCACGTCATTAAAACTCTCAGAATTCATCCATCAAGCATTATGCATGATTTTGACTCATTGAAGAGAAGTCAAGAGCTAGAAATTGCCATTATACCAAAATTAATTAGGAAATGTAGACGACGATAGCAGAGTCCTACCTTAATGATGGGCTGATATTGTCAGCAGTTTGAGCGTGGTTCTTGATCCAAAACCCTTATTTTTCCACCTTAAGAAGAATATTACTTCCCAAGTATTGGTGGTAAATGACTACACACACAAAGCGAATTTGGATAAGAGACAAACCATTGTTGATATATACATATTAGGCCCCCATGAAACCGACGCTACATAAAGTCCGCATATTATCTGCACCAAACTGTCAAAGTCCTCGTCCCCACTCAATAGTAGCCATAGCATCAAGCTATAAAATTGTTAGATACCAAGTTGGTTGAACTAAATTTCATTGTAAGACTTAAAATTTCATGTTTTCGAGAAATTAATATGGGTTCTGAAAGTGTTGAATTATTGTTCCGTGTCTTTAAAGTTAGCCACATTCAGATTTAGACGTGCAATCAAATCCAAATTCCGGCCAAATTCAAAGGAAATGAGAATTGGCTCTTCAAAGTGAATTAGACATATTTTACCATAAAAAGGAGATTTCAAATACTCTTTTTTATTTTAACGTGCTGATATGCCTAACAAAGTTAGTTCTTTTTGTAGATTATCCCTAAATTGTTGTCAAACAAAAATACCCTTCTCCATGAATTTTCCATCCTATCAATTTTATTGGGTAAAACACTGGTTTTGTAATGAATAGGAATACATAGTGCCATTTACATAGTTTGACAATCGAAGAGTCACTTTAAGCCATGCCAAACCATCAATGGTAGGTCCAAATCCTTCACATCAACCCATGTGAATGCCAGTCCACTAAAGTATACACTTAAGACTTCTTAAAAAGTTCCAGTACTTATAAGTATGTATCTATGTATATAGGCCAGCATCAGCATGACAATGGCATGAAGGGGAGGCTTTGTTTTGTACAAATCAATTACATTAAGTTATTAATACACGAACAAGAAGAAGGTTACAGAGGGCTGAGTGGAAAGAAAAGGTGTAACTTGTGGGCTTCCATATCTTGAAAAGTTTGCTTAGGTTTATCAGAAGAAAATGATCACATGATGGTTTGAATAAGTAAAGAGATAGAAAAAAAGTGTAGTGCAAGGCTTTTTCCTCTTTACCATGCCACTTTTCTTTTTCTTTTTCCTTATATCTATCTCCTCTTCGGAATCTCCTTTTGATTGGTGGGGGTAAGAAGAAATCTAGGACATGATTTCACTCCTAAAATAATAACATGCTCTATGACAATAGAAAATAAATAATTGGAGTCTGAGGATAACTGTTATTTATGTGTGTCTGGACACAGGATTCATAAAGATGTCCTGCAACTCCTACCTCACATGTAGCTAAACAGAAAGCATCAACTTGGCTAATGAGAATGTATTTGATTAGTAAGGCTAACATAGGATGCTGTTTGAGTCAAACATATATATATATATATCTTGAGAAGTGTGGTGTTTGAGAGTCTAACAGGAGATTATGCAAGGCAATGTTTTGATTTTCGTGGAAATAGGTTCTTCTCGACTGGACTGATATTGCAATGTTTACAATCATGAGAAATGGTTGTAAAAAGCCAAGTCTACAGATTTATAGGACAATATTACTAGCTAGTAGCTGGCATTAATTGAATATAGGTGTATCGTTATCATAATCCAGTGCACGATATCTTCTTCTCCTTACAATTAATCCTTGACTGAATGAGAAAATGTTCTTTGGACAGATAATGTGGTCCAAGCCCCAGCATCCGGGTGGATAATGTGAAGGAAACTTGGCAGAATGACTAATTATCAGAAAGATTGGTCCTTCATAGTTACACCCAAATTTATGGTCTCCAATAATTTTGAGAATTAAATGTTGAGAAACCTTTGCCAGAATAAGTACTCCTAATAAATGAAAGGCTAAATTCAACAATAAATTCGCCAATAATGCTAACTCCATGTTCAAAGTTCAAACAAGAAAACAAGAGCCCCAATAATTTTGAGAATTAAAAACGATGGCAGGTACAGATTAGTTTTAAATCTTCCAAATACATCTTGATTACAGAAAAAACAAAAAAAAAAAAAGAAGAGTCCTATGCTCGAGGTTCTTTCACAATAAAATTTGAAAAAGATCAGAGATACACAATGTTACCGTAAATATGAAAAACTTATTTTCGTGTTTTGTCCATGTAATGTTCACATCACAACGGAGAAATCATACTAATGTTGACCAAAATAGAAGAGATTTGGAAAACTGAATTAATTATCATTGCCAGATATAAAGATCATTCGAGTACCATACTGTAACCCATCCTATCAAAAATCTGAATTCCTAACATGTCATGTGAGGAAAGTATGACGTCCAGTTGAAGATAGTTTAAACAAATAATATGTATCTATATGTAATATGTACCACCCATGTATGCATGTGTACACTGTAGCAACTTGTGAAAAGTTTACTTGTGGACTAAATAGATGCTTATTGAGCAGAGGTAAAGAAATTAAAGAAAGATAATAACTAAAGAAGGAAGAGGGGTCAGCACTCCAAAGAACAGTGCCGCCACTCCCGCTTCCTATGTTCTAGAACCACCGACGGCGGCGACGCCACCGATTGTGTCACCACCTGAAATTCCCCCTCGCGGAAAACAAACACCGACAAAACCTGTTTCGGTTTTCACCAATCCGAAGCAACCCTTTCTTTTTTTTTTTTTTTTCCTTCACTTTACTCATGTATAATCTTTCTTGGTATGCTTAATAAATTTTTGAGTACCAGCTACCAAAGTTCGAGTAAAATCATAATAACTTTGACTTTCTCTTTGCTCTCGATTCCTGATCTGTTATCGGTTCATTTCCCCTTCCCTCATGCGTGAGCTCGAACTTTAAGACATCAAAAAATTTTCTTTCTTCTTTTTTATTTAATTCTTTAAAGTTCCTGTAAATAAAGTATCTCGGATGCATAGTCAATTTGTAGCAGCCATTTCATACCCATTCATTTTATTTAACAGTAATATACGTGCATAAAAGAGCACGTTGGCCCAGTTGATCATTAGACTCCCGCGGAACTAGAAATTTTATTTTAGAAAAATTGTTAATTACAATTGACTGGCGGAATAAGAAAATGATATCGCTATTTTGTAATTAAAAACCATAAATATGGGTGCTTTGTTTTAAATTGAAAAGCTTAGATTTAACTCTGTACATCACTTTGTATATGAATTCTTTTTTAAAAATTTTTGTAAGAATAACAATAACCTATAATATACATAAGCTTATATATAATAAAGGGGTCATTCAATTGAGAAAATTTCTAAAACAATACAAAAAAAATAAAATTTTTAACTATTTAAAGGGGGCATTTGTAAATTTTCAAGGACAAATTAAGAAAATTTTCTAAAACTATAGGACAATAAAATTTTTAAAAATTTGAGAAGGCAACTAACCTAATGGGCTTTACTAGGCTCTAACCCTCACATCATTATAGAGTTTTAAATGAATCAAATATACACAGTCTTATATTTTGAATAAAAGAGCTAACTGTTTTAATGTTTCAAACTCATAATGATCAAGTCGTAATAGAATAGTTTTACTATCACGTGAAATTGCGTGCACGTAGAGAACACAAATTGTTATGGGAGGCATGAACATCATTTTAGTGAGAAGATTGTCTAAGCATGCTTGTAAATTAGCAGAATCAAGTATGGATCTAGAATACTATGAATTGAATTAGGGACAGTTTTGCAATGAGGGGCCACCGGCATAATTTTGTGGGTAAGATTGGCCGTGACCTTTGTGTGGTGGAGGGAGCAGGATACCACTCAGTCTGGCGGTGGTGCTATTCAAACCCATTAGCATTGCAATTCACAGATTTGAACATTGCATTTCGGTGGGCCAAATCTTCCACTACACAAAGGCAGAGATCACAAAGCAATCTAAAAAACCAGTTTCACGAGCTAAAATAATTGATTGCCTCACAGAATATGGTTAATGCTCTAATACAAGTGATGCCTCAGCGAATTGAATTTTGATTTATCATGCGAACAATTATGTTTTTTTTCCCTTTAAACAAAGAAAAAGCTTTATGTTTGCCCATAATTTAGTTGATTATTATTCATCCATTTAGTTGCTTCGAGGATTAAATGATGATTTTTCATATGCCCATAATTTAAATGGTTGGTAAACTGATATAGTTAAAGACTCTTGTACTTACAGCTATAAGTATAGGAGCAATATGTGCATAAAATTTTGAAATGGGCACAATTTTCTGATGTTACTATCATGAATCGAATATCGAACTTTCAATGTCAGTAGAAGAAGAATAGTTATACCCATATTAATTGAATTCAACATATAACTTTCAATGCAATTTGCAGAGAGTAACGTGCATGGGAAAAGTTGACTTTTTCTTGGTTGACAGAATAACGGTTTGCGGTTTGACATAGCCGCTTTCAATTTTTACTTGAGAGTTATGATGTATGTATATATGTATATATAATTCTATGAATGATCAGTCAGTAGAAGGGTAATTATAAGGCTTTGGATTGTGGGAGATGTCAGATGCCTGGCTTTATGGATACAATGGCATGTGAAATTTGCTCGGGGTGCGGGACAGATCAATGAAAGAGAATTTCAGAGAGAGAAAGAGAGTTTAAAGAGAAACTGAGACACAGAGTTTATCTTAACAATGGAGAGAGAGAGAGAGAGACGGGTGTTACACATATATACCCCACTTGCTTTTTTCTTTAACACAGTGCCCCTCAGTAGGTGCCTTTCAATCCACTTACCCATTTAGCAAATGTTTACCATTCTTAAGCTTATTTTTATTTTTTTTATGAATTTTTAGTTTTGACTAATGATTTTTTTTTTAAACAAATAAATATCTAGAAACCAAATTCAAGAATCCATAAAGAAACTGCACTCACCTAGCGCTTTTAGTTTTCAGATTCTTTTTCTTCTCTCTCTTTTTATTTTAATCGGAACCCAAAACAAAAGGCTAGTAAAAATTCAGTAGTCAAATTTAAAAATTCATAAAAGATTTTCATCCACACAAACTAATCTATAGAGACATTATCTCAAAGTCGTTAGTCTCCATGCAAATAAATAATGTGTACCGAATTTCTATATTAATCTCATAATTTCAAAGCAAATGTGTGTGACAGTGACCCCATATCATATCTTCCTGGATATTGAGGAATAATGAGACCAATGACTGTACAAACCTAATATTAGATAGAAGATACGCCTTAGAAGTCTACGAAACAATCATTTTCCACCAGACTGGCAATTTTTTAGGAGATTTAGGGTCATTTCATCAAAATTCGAAGGTTTAGAAGATCCAAATATTTTTGGAAGCAGTTGCGAGGACTTTGAATCAACTTACTGCTGTGTAATTTTGGAACAACTTGTCCTTGCAACAAATATCTTCGTTTCATGGACTTACTAAGGGAAAAGGAAACAAAATGAAATTATTCTTTTGGTTATCAGATGAAATAATGAGAGAAACAAAAGAAATTATTTACATATATATAATCATTTCATAACTTTTCCAATCTTTTTTTTTTTTAATTGGGGGAGAAAAGAGGACAAAAAAAATGATTTTCTCTCTCGCTTTCTTTCTCCAGCAAAACAAAAAATTAGTTCGAATTTTCAAACATAACAAGTCAATTAATTGTAACAAAGAGTGCATGATTCACTTACAATTGGTCAGAGCGTCAACTAATTAAGCGAGAGAATATTCCTCATTATATGAAAGCAGAACAAACATACATTTTCCTCTTTTTTTTTTGTCAAGATTTAATTTTGATTTGAAATAAAAGCAAAGGAAATCAAAAAATAAAAATAAAAACCCTAGAGCCCAACTTGCAAGATCGTCTGACAGAAAAATCATAATGGATCTTACCTCATTAACAGAAAACTGTCATGTGATTAAAAAAATTGCAAAACTAAATCTTAAAATATTTTCTTCAAGTCAGACTTCTGATGTATGCTGATCAAATGTGCACATATTTTAATTATGTGAAGTTTGGACATCGAAATTATGAGCTAGCTAGTCACCTGATATAGATATATACATACATGTTATGACTAGCAGTGCTAGTAATGTTATTACTTCATAATTAGCTAGACTAATTATTGGACTAACATGCATAAGTGCTTAATTTATTCAGGGATAGCAGGACTGCATGGTGATCTACAACTGAATTCCTTTACTTTATGAGTTGGCATTATTAACATATATATGAGATCATGATTGCATACTAAAATGTCATAGCGCATACGCATGCATCATGGTGATAATGATGCATTGTTATGGGAAAACTCTTCATAAATCTCAAGTTGGAAGTTTCCACCATTTCATTTTCATCAGTTGGGTTTCCAAATTTTGAGTTATTGGGTCTCTAAAAGAAGTGTATGGATTACTATGGCCAGTTCTCTCCACTGCACTAGTGATAACTCCATTCACATTCAACTTACAAATTGCAATAGCACCATGGTGTGTCTCTCACCTGTCTGCTGAGGGGAGGGAATTCATTACGTATAGATGAGATCTAGCATCAGGCTGATGGTAAACTTTTTCTTACGTGTATATTATTATTGGTATGATGAAATTAGATGGTAGTGGTGGTGGTGAGAAGCTATGACTCTACAAGTCTAGGCTTAATGGGAATATACCTAGATTATTTCAGTTTCCATCAATCTTTTCAACCGTGAGCTATGCGCATTGAGGAAAATTTGATTTTTTTGGATTCATGCTGCCACAACAAAGCCCCATTCATGTTCTAGACCTCCAAACAGAGGGTTTTGAGGTTGTCAAGGGTCCATGTTACTGTCAGCTTAGCTAATAATGTATTTATACCAGACCCCATTTTGGAATATTGTGGTCAAAGAATGGGGCCATTGTCAAAGTAGCCCTTGATGGATGATAGGAAATTAAGGTGGGATCCACCCAATTACACCAAATAGGGACCCACTTTGATGTACAAGATAAGGGTCATTTTGAAGTTGATGCTTCAACAACCCTGCAACTTGACTTACCCCTAGCTCTTGGCCAATGGGGGGCTAGCTGTGAAGAGGTAGCCCACCTCAACTTTACTAGGACCCAGTGCCACTACATGGGCTGGCTTTCATTACTAAGCTACCACCAGGGAATGGGCCAAAATTGCTGAACTTAACATATTATGTGGGGCAATTGTTTGAATCAAGTAGTAACACAACCTTGTCAGGCATTAATAGTTACTGGGTGAACATAATGAGGGATAGGTCCTATCGAGGGTGGATGATAGGGTTTGAGAAATTATATTTGGAGGGATTGAAGACAGACATTCGAAGCGGGCCCTCGTGCATGTCACGTGCTCCCCTCCTAGGACAAAAGACAGCTGCCCAACAAACCTCTCTCTCTCTCTCTCTCTCTCTCTCTCTCTCTCTCTAAACCTTCTCTGAGCTCCTCATGTGCTGCCACGATTCCCACGGTCAAAACCCGAAACAATGGGGCATTGTTCTCGCTTGAAAAAGGACTCGTCTCATTTCCATTTCTTTGTCCCTTCATGAGAAAGAGAAACTTCATGATACAGTTGGTGCATGCATGATGGATCTTTGAGTGACTTCGAAATTTATGTTGTATTTGAAATTTGAATTTATTAAAAAAAATTATAAAAAAAAAAAAAAGAAAAGAAGAATAAAATTAAAAAAAATTTATTATATTTTTTTTTTATTTTTTCTTTTTATTTGCTTTTATATCATAAAATTTTTAATTCAAATACAGAATTATGAAAGAGCACGATTTTCTCAGGTTTAGTGCTGCCCTGCTAGGGCTTTTGAAAGCTTGAAAGAGTAGCAATTACAATGGTAAATTAATGGGCAAAGCTAAGTTGTACAAAAAGGTTATACAAGCCAAGTTTTACTTACACAATTATCAAACTAAAACTTGCAGGCAGTTCAATGCACAAGGTCTAAAGAAGGTTATACAACCACTTTATCCTCTTTACGGGTAGAGAGGTTTTTACATTTTAAACTTACGACACTCCATTCGCAATAGAATAACTTTATTATTGCACTATACTCACCCTTTTACATAATTATCAAACTTTAATCTTTACTAGTGGAGAGGCGTTTCATAGTTTAAACTCATGACACACAAATTACAGTAGAATCACCTTATAACTGCGTGAACTCACCCTCTTAAATAATTATCAAATTAATGACTAAATAATGGGCATAGCATCTTAAAGAAAAGGAGTGGAAATAAGCTGCACCTGTCAAACAGTTCATAAAGGGTGACTTTTGGGAAAAGCATGAGGTTGTCACATACTTAATTTCCGCCCAAATGAAGATTGGGCCTGCACCTAGGACGGACATGGCCTACTTTTCATTTCCTATTTGGAAATCCCACCACCCCAATACTTGGAATCTTAAAAGTCTTAAGACCATGAATGGAATCAAATCAATTGTTCACAAAAAAATCATTACTATCAACTCAATAATGTCCTCTCAGTTAATTGGAACCGTCGAATATGTGCGCATCTTCTGACTTGGGGATACCCTTTAAAATTTGGGGATACCATATCCAAATTTGGGTTTTTTGCAATGAAAAATCTTTACCATTTTTCGAAAATATCTGCACAACCTTCAAAAGCATGATTCAAATTTATTATTATACTTGGATTAGCATATAATTGGGTAATACTTAGAGCTTCAGTTAAATGGACTTACCTCATCACCATGCAAACAGTAGCTAGCATATTCTCATGATTGTCCTAAATCTTTCTAGGTCTCCCTAGGAAAATAAGAATATGGGCTTTATAACCTTAGAACTCTTGTTTGGCAGAATTAAAAGTTGAAAATTTGATAACAAAAAGAAAGAGGAAAAAGAAAAAGAAAACTTTTATTTCTCTTTACATGTGCAATCTCAAATAGTACTACTTTTTCTTTTCTTTTCTCTTTGCCTACCTTTTTCCTTTTAGACTTTCCCTCTTCCAAATAATGTCAAACTACTTAAAAATTACTGACCTTGTCCATTTTATAATTATCTAGCTTAACTCTAGCTCATTAAGAATTGGTACCTAGAAAACCCAATGACTAGCTTTGCTATTTTGTTTAAATTACAAAAAAGGGGAAAAAAAAAAAACAAAGAAAAAAAGTGAGAAATTGAATGTCATAAAAATACTTAGCATTAGCTGAAATGTTGAGGCTAATTAGGTTGTATAGCTGAGTCATGATACATACGGAGATAATATGTGCAATTTCTGTTTCGTAGGCCTAAAAGGGGATAGCCCAATTTCATTTCATTTGCATGCTCTCAAAAGTGAGAAACTTGATGTCAAACGAGGTTTCATATTGCCAGGCCATCCGCTTGGATTCCATTCCTGGTTGCAAGTCAGGGGAAGCTCTTTAATTGTAAAGTGTTTTGGTATTTTGTGTACTGATGAGTGAAAGTGAGCTTCATGCTTAACATTGTATTAAGTTAGTTGGTAGAACAACATTTTTGTTTTCTTTTCACTTTAGACAGGCCTCTTTTTCTTGAATTAAATTGTTCTACCAACTAACTTAACATCTTCTCACTTTAGAGAGGCCTCTTTTTCTTTTTGCCCTTCGCACGAATGGATTGCAGATATTGTGGCAGACATTAAGGAATCCACACGAAACCACATTGAAAGTTTGTACTAGAAGGAAAAGAGTTTCCAAGCGAAGTCAACAGAAGAAATAGCTTAGTGGATTCTTCACCCCCCACCACTACACATCTTTTTGACCTTTGGGTGCCAGATCAAATTTTCAATCATGCATTTCACTGGAGTGCCGAGTGATGCAGAATAAAAATCAGGTGAGCCAATTTTAGAATTATGCAAAATTTGACAAGTTGATACACAACGCGATTCTAAGAGTAACTCATAATATATTTTTGTTCATTTATTTATATTTTTAAGCTACTTATTTTGGCAGATTTTCTGGAGTTTTTTTTTTTTTTTTTTTGTTGATAATTTCCTATTTTGCAGTTTCCTAATTAACTAATTGTCTTAGGTGTTCAGTTTCCTGTTTCATGGTTTCCTAATTAGCTAATTACCTTAGGTGTTTAGTTTCCTTTTCGCTATTATTTATTCACCTCTTTTCTTTGGCCTATATATATGATGCGGATCGTATAGCTGACGAGTACTTGGAGACGCGGATGCGGCGATATACCCGGATCGGAGATCGGCAAACTTCAATTGACCGTAACTTTTGACTCATAACTCCGTTTCGCCATTATAATATGTCGTTGAAAAGGTATTGACGAGCCGGAGCAAGGGCCTAGGGTTTCGTGTCGTTTTGGCAAAAAAATGATTTTCCGGCCTAGGAAATCGCAAAAAAATGCTTCTAAGTGTCGTTTTGGCCTGTTTTGTTTTCTTTGGGCTTTTTTTGCTTTGGCCCTTTGTTTTTTTTTAATTAATCCGGTTTGTCTCGGGCCTAGGGTTTCGTGTCGCATATTTATAGTCGCGTTGCGACTCTTTTTTAGCAGTTTTGACGTTTAATAAAATTTGTGTGCGTTTTGCACTTTCCAATCATTCGGTATTTTCTACGAAAATCAACGAGTGTTTGATGCCCTAGAACCTAGCGTTCGTGGTGAATCGATAGGTTGCAGGACGACTCTGAATTCGGTATTCGTGGTGAATCAACGGATTTGAGTGTATTATTTTGATCTTCAACAGCCGCTGCATCAATATAGAGGCTCACTGACAATGTAATAAATAGTTTTTTATGAATAAAGAATAGTTATTTTAGAGAATTTGTTTCTCTCTTGTGCTCTAGTGTTTTGTTCAGATTAACAATTCATTTATTCACGCTTATCCTTACGTCAGTTGGTATTAGAACCGATCATGGCACGTGGTGGAGCTGCAACCAGAGGTCGCGGAGGTGGAGCTCGGGCTGTTAACATCAAGGAGGTATATGATCGTGATGATGCTGCATGAGATGCGCGTATAGACGATAGATTTCAGCAGATGGAGCAAAGAATTGCTGAATAGATTATTGCACAGTTGTTGCTTTGAATGTTGGACATCAACATCACCATCATCCACGAAACCAACATTCGGAGGATGAAGTTTCAAAGGATGAACCTGCCAACCCTTTTGCTAATTATCAGCCAAGGAGGGATAAAGATAGGGGATTTATGGGTAATAACTGTGATTCTTGCTGTTGGGAATCTGGCTTGAAGATTGACATACCAGAGTTCCATGAAGGTTTATGAACGAAGGAATATTTTTTGGATTTGTCAAACACTGTTGAAGAAATTTGGATGTCAAAGAGGTTCATGATGATAAAAGGGTGCCCTTAGTTGCTACCAAATTTTGTGGCAGGGCCGCCTCATGGTGGCAGCAAACCAAACTCACGAGGTCCTGACAAGGTAAACAAAAGATTAGTTATTGTGAGAAATTGAGGAAGCATATGAGAACTTCTTTTCTACCCCATAACTACTCGCACTTAATGTATCAGAGGTTACAGAATCAGCAACAAGGGTCGCGTACTGTAGATGACAATACCATTGAATTCTATCAATTGGTGGCCTAAAACGACCTAGATAAGATTGAAGAGCAATTAGTCTCACGATATATTGGAAGTATGTGTTAGCACTTTCAAGATACTTTAAACATATTTGATTTGTATTCTGTTACATTAGCAAGCACTACAACTGGGAAGCAATCCAATTGCAAAACTGTTTCTAGCAATTGGGGTACTATCAACCTCATAGGAACTAGTCAACCCGGTGCCCTATCAAATCAAACGGTGAACACACAGGCAGCACCAAAAACTGCGGGTACACAGTTTAAACTGATTATCTCAATGTCAAGTTTCAAGTGTTACAAGTGCGGGGAACCTAGCCATCGCATTGTAGAAGGCAGGAAAGGAGATCGTCTTGGAAAGAATATGTTCTTTGAAAATGAGAAAATTGTAGCAGATCATAATGATGATTCTGAGCACATCCCAGACTATGACAAGCCTGACGATGCACAATCGAAAGGGTCCGTCATTGGAGATCATGGCCCTTTACTGGTCTTTCGGAGAGCATGTTTTGCACCCCGAGAAATAGAAGAATAAGAAGAAAAAGAAAGAGAAGAAATAATTGCGAATAACAATATTCTTGATTTTTCAGAAGATAGTTCAAAGGTTTGGAGTCTACCGCCAATATTTGATGACTATCCTGATAATGGTTATGTGAGTGAGGAGAATTGCTTATTTAAATCAACAACTATTCTAGATCTAATTTTAGATTGGAGTGAGTCGCCAATTTTCGACGAAGACCCATCAATTCATGAAGTAGCTACAAAGACCACCACTTACAGAGATATTATTTCAATAAATTTTTTGAAGACTTTGAAGAAAATAATCAATATGAAGATACATTCTATATCGTGGGGTTCAATTTATCTCTTTCATTGTTCATCAAGAAATTAATTATGGAGTATTTTATTTTTACTTGATGGACCGACTGGATGAAAATTGTGACAAAGATTGGAATGTTTAAAGTGCTTCTTCAGAATACAAAATTGAAGTTCAAGTTCTACGACAGAGTTGCTTATCTCATATTTACAATTTGAGGGTGAATTCTCTCCGACCTGAGGGGAATGATGCAGAATAAAAATTACATGCAGCAATTTTGGAATCATGGAAAATTAGACATGTTGATGGACAATGCGATTCTAGGAGTAACCCCTAATATATTTATGTTTATTTATTTTTATTTTTAAGCCATATATTTTGGCAAATTTTCTGTAGTCTTTTTTTTTTTGTTGGTAATTTCTTGTTTTGTGGTTTTCTAATTAGCTAATTGTCTAGGTGTTCAGTTTCCTATTTTGTGGTTTCCTATTACCTAATTGTCTTAGATGTTTAGTTTTTTTTTTAATATTATTTGTTCGCCACTTTTTTTTGACTTATATATAGAGGCTCATTTACAATATAATAGATAGTTTTTGATAAATAAAGAATAGTTATTTCAGAGAATTTGTTTCTCTCTTGTGTTGTAGTATTTTGTGTGAATTGACAATTCACTTATTTACGTTTGTCCCTGCATCACCGATATCGGAGGACAGTGAATTGTGCACAAGGTCGAAGTTGAATCAAACAAATTTTCAACAATTTTCAATGATGTCTTCCAGCACAGTCAAACTAATTTCCAAAAGCCGATGCAAGTTCTTACAAGTTCAAAAAACCAGATCAATTTAGGAATCGTTTTCAAAACTTTTATTTTCCTTTCTCATGGTTTTAAAAATGAAAAGGAAAAAAAATTAAAAAAAATACCATACTCTGTTGTCATTTTCGTACAAGAAACTTTTTATTTTATTTTATTTTCTTGAACCTGGAAACACTTCATTTATAGGGGCAGGAGAACACAACTACGAAATGAGTCAAATGACTTCTGAATGATTGAAAGTAGAAAGGACATAGCCTTACGAGAGCCGACTCCAGTAATCAAGTCCCTCAACAATATAGCCATATATAATTCAAATGTATATTGTGTATTCTTTTTGTTTTGATGGTTAAAAAACCGTGCATGCAAATTACGCTTCCTCATGGACTGAATCCTCTTCTACAGGCTGTCTTGTTGGGGTTATGTTAATTAAGCCAGCTTAGTTCTTCCACAACATGCCTGCGATGCCCTTCGTAAATATTAATACATAAATCTTTTGCTTTACAACTTCGTTTTGCAGAGGTCTGATGGGCATGGGCATCATAATTTCAGGGTTAAGTTTACCAAGATTGGTGAGGACTGAGCGACGGAGGAAGAGTTTTTACAAGAATTGAGGTTCATACTCAGAGCAATGGTGGAGACAGAGACATCAAAATAAATTATTCATGCATCATAGGTTAACTAACAACAATGTCCGTACATAAGTTTTCATTAACATATGAAGAGAAGGTGAGTTATTTGCATTAATGCATGTCCTGCTCTTCTAAGGTTGTCATGCTAGTTGGCATGTAGAAACCGAGAAAATATTCAATGTAACGGCGATGCCACGTTATTATTGTTAATGTCGTATTACAAACTAATAAAATACATCCACGTATGTATGTTGTGATAAGATGTCATATCGGTTAGTGGGATAGCGTGGATAAAATATCATAACTAACTTTTTAATTCTAAATGATGAGGATAAAAATTATATTTTCATGCAATGCTATTGACTTGTGATACCATATTAGTATGATGACGTGGCATTACCGTTATACTGAATATTTTCTCATAGAAACCACCATGAGTTGGAATATGATTTCTTTGTATATATATAACAGCCTACAACAAATGCAAGATTTTATAAACAGAAGTAGTAGAAAATGTGAAGGGTGTTTATTGGCATGTTATAAAAACTTGGAATCTATATCCTTACAGTCCATAGGCTCTCCTTTTGAGAGTGCATAGGACCGGCATAAATACATGGGATTTGAATTCTCTCTATTAATCAATGTACTAGATAAGTCAATTATCAAAAATATATTGTTTTACACTGAAAATTATTTTCTTATACACATAAACGAAATTTTACTTTCAAGAGTCTTCAGTTCTTGTTCAAATTCAATCTAATCCTATCCAACCATCCAATATTCCAATTCTTACATATTCGGGCCAAAAAAAAAGTAGAAGAAGAAAAATCATCCAATTCAAGATTTGAGGGCAGGAGCTGATCTCCTTATGTGGGGATTTTGGTGAATTTTGTCTGTAATATCATATTTGAAAATTGCATTTGATCGAACTTGCCCTTCTACTTGGGGCTTCCTCATGAGCATACTAAGCACACTGATGAATGCATAGGTTTTTTTCAGAATTTTTTTACGAATCAAGATTTATCAAGAGAAAAACGAAGGAAAAGAAAAAAGTGATGAAAAATAAACCAAAATGAAAGAGGAGTTTTGTTCTCTTTTCCTCTATTATTTTTCTTATTTTTTTTTTTACTTTTCTCTTGATAAATCCGGATCTCAAACACAACCTTGGGCATTCCTTAATTTAATAATATGAAAAACTATTTGTAATACTCAATTGTGCATAGTGCCCCGAGTCATTCATCAGTGACAGTTCATAGAGGAAAAGAGAAACAAAGTAAATCACCATCACGTAAACGAGATTTAGTAAACACCGAATGATTCTCCACTTCTAGAAAACAAAGGCACAAGCTAATGTACTGGAAAGAAACAACGTACTTTAGAACAGATTGTATGTCCATCGTCTGATTCAATTTCAGAGGGAACAAAACTAGACAAAGAAATGGAGAAAAAGAAAAAAAAGAGAGAGAAAAAGAAAGAAGAACAGCATGGCCCATTGAAAAAATACGTACTTACAACATGGTTTTGTGTTTCTGAATTGGTAGCATGACACCAAAATCAGTGTTTGAATCTTCACTGCAGAATTCACATTGTTTTTAGATGACGGAATTTTGACCCGTGGGTCCGCAAGTTCTCTTGATCCTTGGTCTCAGCATTGCCAGATTGATTTTCAGGAAAGGATCTAGAAGGAGTAATTCTTTGGGTCGAAGTTGGGATGGAAGGGTGCACCGGAGGAAGGGAATTAGACACAGGATTATCAGCCCCGACCGTCAAGATTTCTTTCAAATCCACATCCTTTCTTGCAACTGCGATGTTGTAGAATCCGATATTGGCGACATACTCGTAGAAACATTGGTTCCCAATACTTAGTATGGCTAGAATTGCATAGTAGTTATCCAAGTGGGTCTCATTTATGGTATCACCAAACCAATTTTTGAATGTCAAAATCCATAATACGCTGATAAATTTTCCAATTCCCAATACCATTTGATTAAATGGTGGCCCATAGCGCTGCATCGAATCACCTACTTGACTATAGTAGAAATCCACAAGCCCATCTTCACATAGTCCTTCCATGAGTCCCAGTAAGTAGAACTGTGGAATTAACCACAAGATACTCATGCGAACAATTCCTGTCCCAACGCCCACAACGTTCCCCTCTTGATACAATTTCAACCTGTGAACTTCAACGAATCGGGCAACAATGCAGGAGAGAAAAGAGCAAATCATTCCAACGCGAATTCTCGCTTTCCAAGCACGCTTTTGTCCTTGTGTACTAGGCCACAGGGTTTTTATTAGTAGACCGTACAGAAACGATGCTGTGGAACTTGAGAACGAACGGATCAAAAATAGAAACATGAGAGAGGCCTTAAACCCCCCGATGTGATCATCCATATAAATACCTTGTAACTCGAAGAAAGTACTACCTGTTGCCACCACAAGACAGTAGAATAAAAAAGTTGCCCACATGGGAGGCATTGTTAAAAAAAGCTTCACTTTCTTCACTTTTGTCACTGGGTAGACCATTCCTCTTCTTTCTTGCTCTTCTGGACTAATGGAGGGTGTTTCTCCAATAGCAGCTGCTTTATCCAACCACCTACGTTTAGGAAGTGTGAAATTAAAAAAAAAAAAAAAAAAACAAACAGATATTAAATACAAACTAATGCGACTAATGTGGGCGATATCACTTTACGATTTTTTCTTTTTTATATTTAAAATAAAAAATTGGCTTGTATTATTTATAATATCATGATAATAGTTTGTTGGAACTTTAAGCTTTTAAGTCTTAACTCAATTTTTAAAATTTTTTTGAATTCATAAAGTACAAAATATAAAAATAAACATGTTAGGTAATTATTGATTCATTCACTTCAACATTAATAGTTGAACCTTTGATTAATAAGATAATACTTTATAAGTCTTTCCATTCTGTTATTCAATATATTTCCATTCTGTTATTCAATCTAAATATATGTATGTACGTATATACATGCAACATCTTTTTAAATTCTTTTTAATTAAAGTCATTTCCAAATATTTATATGGATAACTCGATCTCTTTACCTATAGCATACATGTACTACTTGTAATTCTCTTTATAAATTAGAAGATATGAATTGAATCATATTTAAAAAATTGCCTGGGAGCGCGGAACTTTAAAGCAACAGGTGAATGACCTAGGTATACCAATCATATATGTAACTTTAAAGCAATAAAGTAAATAGACAATGCACACATAATTTTAGCGTGAAAATCCTATCAACTAAGAAAAAAATCACGGGGTCACACTCAACCACTAATGTACTGTAACTTTGAACAATAACAAAACTAAACGTACAACTAGCCCATTGATCCACAAGTATGGTAGAAGTTTTAGACTTAATCACTAGACACCCACAATTCACCGTTTTCCTATGCTTTCGACGTCAACCTTTAGAATCTGCCAAAGATGATATGTGTGAAATTCTAAAGACGATATGTTTGAAATTTGTTTGTTGACTAGAAGAACACTTCAAGAATGCATAATAAAACTCTCTAAACAGTTAGATCAATTCTTTATAAGTGTGTAACATTTCTCTTTAGGGTTTAGAATATTTATATAGAGTTTGGAGTATTTTTAAAACCATGAACGTCATGTAAGTCGAAGTAGAAAATTTCCAAACCTGACTAGGATTTAAATTTGAAAATCCTCGATTTTGCCATCCATTCGAACCCATGACCAGATGGTTCGAATGCCAGACCGTTTGAATGCTTGCTAGTGGCAAATACGTAGATCTCGAAAAGTTATATAAAATTGATATATTATGAACCTCAGTAGTATTTTTGGTTTGAGAGATATGACTTTTCAAAGTTTCAGCTCTACGACAGTATCAACTTGAAACTTGGCCCAAATACAACTCAAAATACAATTACAATTAAAGTGTTTTTGTCTAAGAAATATGCCAACACTAAAAAACATAACAATCTTCCCCTTTGGCAATTTCGTAACAAAATACAAATTAACAAATACACTAAAACGACTCAAACATGTAAAAGCTAAACTCGATGAAGTCACTTGTGTACCTGTCCATTTGTAAAAGCACACTTAAACAACTTTGTGAAATTGTAAGTGAAATTTTAATCAATAAGCCATATTCATGAATAAATTTCTTCCCTTCACATGTATACATTATCTCTCTCCCTTAATTACAATGCAAACAATATGTTTTAACCCTTATAGTTTTTTCTCTCCATTTTTGTTAGGAATTGACAAAGAAAATTTAATGAAATTTATTTTAATGACAATAGGATAGCAAGAAATAGAAGGGAATAAATAAGACATATGAAGGAGGGATTCTTAACACACCATAAGAAAAGAAATTACTCTAAAAATATTGACAATAAATCAAGTAGCATCTTATGATATGTAGGAGTAAATCTCATGATTTAAGCATTGTAGTAGATACAAAATACACTCAATGAATTGAAAATTTTAATATTTTTAAACACAAAGGTGCAGTTTGTCAACATAGCCAAGTGTGCGTTCTCGGTAAATTTGAAAGCTATAGACTTACACAAACACGTAGTAGAGATCAAAGTTAATAAGTCTATTCAAATTCTTAAGAGAGCTACACACCTAGAACAATGACCAATCATGCTTGTGCAATTCAATATGGAAACTCTCCCTTAAAGCTCAAATTTGCAACTTTTGAAGGGCTAAATTTTATTCTTTTGAATAGCTCAAGTTAATTTTTTTTTTATTTTTGAGCAAATTCAATGCTTAAAACATGGTAGCCCTTTCTACGATTTTATCCAGAGGGTGCATATTTTGATATACAGTCATAGTAACTTTCACATATGTCAAGGTAGGGAGTTAATGATAGAAGTATAAGACATGAACATTAGTCACTCTAGTGTGCAACTCTCATAGAGAACATTAGAATAAATCAAACTAACAACAATAACATACATGGCTCATGCAAATCAGTCGCACCAAGTGTGCTCAATGTACACAAGACTTGTGTTTCCAAATTTACTCATAATGTAGGCAAAGATGCAATTTAAATCTAGATCATGGATATTATCATCGTCAGGAACAATTATTCAACAAATCACAAAAATACTAATGACCTATAATCAGAAAGTATTTTCATATTTTTGAATTTTTTTAAAAAAATAATCCCTAAAATCTACAATAATGATCATAACAGTAGGACAAAGGAATAAGAATTAAATAACTTCTTATGCTATGTCAAAATCAGGACTCTAATAAGAAAGGTTAACCTCTATAGAATTTTTAGGAGTATTCAGGGCTTGTAAATCAAAATTTCTAACCTAAACAGATTTAGTAGTTTTTGTTTTTGAAATTACTTGTCTGAGTTGACTTACTTGGGTGTTCAAATGCTAGGGTTGGTCGTTCGAACGCATTGTGCATCCATTCGAATGTGGCAAAACTTTGAAATTTGAGAATTTGCTAACATTCCTTATTATTTTTACCTATTTCTAAGTTCTTGAAGGTTATGATTCAACCTGATATGTCTCTGAAGTTGATGGATTAACAGGAGGCATGAATGTTGATATTTTGCTTGATGTAATTCCGTCAAATTTGATTCCATCTTTATCTCCAACTGATTTTTAAATGCTCGAGATGTGATTAATCTTCTTGGAGCCTATACTAAAACCCTTAAGAGAATCTTTAGTACGAGATAAATCAAATTTAACAATTCCAATTCTTTCTCAAGATTCTTGTTTTTTTTAAGTGCTTCAAATAAACCCTTTTTGCTTACAATCAATTTTTCTGAAAGGGTGGTCCTATGGGTCTGAAGTTGATTAAGGGCCTAGCTATCCATAGATTCCTTGCAAAGTATTTCATGTTCTTGTTGACTATTCTTGAGGTTTATAGCCAAATCTTGGTTAATCTTGCCTAGGCTAGACAACCTTGATTTTAATTTTTTATTATCCTGAATTAATTGAATCAACATGGCTTCTCCAGAGTTAGTGGGATCCAGATCTATCACAAGACTAGTTGAATCAGTGCAATTTAGATCAATAGAAATTTTCAGAGTTTGACTCAGACCTAGGGAGTTTAACAGTGGAATGTCCTTCTCTTGGTATATCCATGATCCCAGGTTTAAAGATCCCACTCGTAGGGTTTTAAAAAAAATATTTTGAAAACAAGAGTGAACCTGCTCTGACACCAATTGAAAAATCATGAGAGTGTGGCTTTGACTAGATTGATTAATTAACATAATTTATCCAACTATACGAAAGGTGAATGACCTAGGTATGTTAATCTTATTTGTAACTTTAAAGCAATAAAGTAAAGAGACACGGTACACAGAATTTTAGCGTGGAAACCTTATTAACTAGGAAAAAAAATCACGGGGCCACACACAACCACTAACGTACTTAGCACTATAACTTTGAACAGTTACGAGACTAAACTTACAACCCAACTCGCGTTGATCCACAACTATAGTAGAAGTTTCAGACTTGATCGCTAGACACCCACGATTCACCGTTCTTCCGTACTTTCGATATCAATCTTTGAAATTTGCCAAACACAATATGTGTGAAGTTCCAAAGACAAAATGTGTAAAGTTTGTTTGTTGACCAGAAGAGCACTCTAATAATCAGGGAGGCGCAATAAAGCTCTGTAAACAGCTAGATCAATTCTCCATAAGTGTGTAACCTTTCTCTCTAGAGTTTAGAGTCTTTAAATAGAGTCTAGAATGTTTTTAGAACCTTTAACGTTATGTAAGTTGAAGTAGGAAGTTTCCAAACCCGACTAGGATTTAAATTTGGAAGTCCTCGATTTTGCCATCTGTTTAAATCCATGACTAAAGAGTTCAAACTCCTTGGCAACCTGTTCGAATGCATGCCAATGACAGGTGCGTAGATCTCGAAAAGTTATATGAAATCGATATATTATGGATCTTGATAATACTTCTGGTTTGAGAGATATAATCTTCTAAAGTTTTAGCTCTACATATTTCAATAGCTTCTACTATGACAACATCAACTTGAAACTTTGCCCAAATGCAATTTAAAACATAATTACAATCAAAGTATTTTTGTCTAAGAAATATGTCAACATTAAAAAACCTAACAATATTTTTATGATATGTCAGTGTTAAGAACACTTTGACAAGGCTGTATTTTTATTCTAATTTAGACACTAAACTATTTTTTTCAAACCCTTCATTTTTCCATTATGATGCATTTATAAATCATGTTGACGTTAGTAATTAAAGTCAAACATAGGTCCTTTCCTTTTTTTTTTTTTTTCAAACAAAGAAAACATTGATCATCTATGTTAGCATGATCTTGATCTTGAATCAGAATGACTATATTGTTAGAACCATTATTGACTTATTTTTACGAATTTACAAGACGTCGCCATGTTATGATATAGAGTTTTCAGACGTTATTCTTAACAAGAAAATTCTTTCTATGTTCTCTCATCCCGTCAGGTAGGTATACGGGTAGGATCGGGCGCCATGCACGGGCATGCCCAATTACCCGGACCCATGTGCCCATAGGTGATAGTTCTTGTAACTACCTGTACTACCCATTAAAAGGATAGTTACTGCCTTAACTTTATATATACGTAAAATACAGAATACAGAGTAGGTGGATTAATTGATGTCTATTCTTCTCTTGGAACAAACTCTCTCTCATAAAAACATGTGCGTTTCGAGTGTTTTTGAATTGTGGTTAGTGTGAATGTAGTTGGCCTCTTAGGAGGTTGGTTGCATTCCATTGCGAGGACGATCCAAGACTGATTACAGGTTGTACATGGGACATCCTTAATTCAAGATTTTGAGTCATTCTTCGGGTTTGAAACTCAACGTGTCTGTTCGAGAATTGCTTCCGCATCCTTGATATTCTACAAATAAAATGAATTTGGTGGGGGACCAACAGTGAAAGAGAGAGAGAGGGCAGCGCACCTGAGGACAGAAACATGAGGTGAAAGTTCTTTTTCATCGGCATCATTTTGGTAGAACTTTTCTGGAGAACCAGGGTAGGGTAGATACCGTTTCGATATAGCAGCCTTGACGACAAAATATACATCAGTTAAGGGGCTCCTATTTCTGTTTTGGGGGTTGTAACATGGAAAACCACAGAAAAACAAGAAGCCAGCAACCGTGATCGCAATTGCTGCTGTTTTGAAGCTATCTTCCCAATAATTTTGCCTCCCAATGACGAGGAACGCGACAGTGGCACCCCCTAAATTGCACAAGCGAGACCAAAATTTTGCGCGGGCACGAGCTTGTTTATCGTCTGTGGGATGGTTTGGCCCTTGCTGGCCCATTTGATCACCTAAAAATGCAACAAGAGTGGGATCTCGGCCTGCTATGCCGGCAGCTATCGGGATCATGGCCAAATAGAAAAATAGGACTGTATTTACCTTGGCAGAAACGTATAGTAGCCACAATCCCTGTAGTAGACAATTTAAAATTTCCAAATAAAGAAAACAGTAATTTAGTTTATAGTACAACTCGTTATTACATAACATCACAACGTACGAAGGTCATCTAGATTAATTGTCGGTATTTTCTCAAATGATCTTTTTTCTTGGAACAAGTATTTTCAATATTTCCTTTTTTCTCTTAGTTTTTTCTAATAGATTTATAAAAATTGGACCCTCAATTTCCCCTCCCATTCTAGATGCTAGTACAAATTTGAGTTTTGCCTAAATCCAGGAGCTTCTGGCACCATCCAAGCTTGCACTACCGCTCGAAGAGAGATGATGCCTGTTAGAGCTAGCTTTTATGATTAATTACATCAGTAACAATCAGCAGAATTATAGATGCAAATGGGTATGTATGTCAAACTAGAAAATTAGAAATAGTGTTCCTCAGTCAACTCATTCTGTTTCAACAGCCCAAATAAACAAATCCTCTCAACTCTCTTGTTTAGTTATTTTCAATTTTAATGTATTAAATTTCTTCATTCAAGTGACGTCATTAGAAAAGTCAGATTAAATCACTCTCATACTTAAAAATGTCTATCATACTAGCTCTAGTGATCATTCTATATGATAGAATAAATATCATAAAGTGTCCAAATTTCTAGTAACCAATTTGTTAGTATATATTACTATAGTCATTTTTTTATTTAAATTTTTGCACTTTGCAGAACATATGTTTTTAACAATGAAGGATCAAAATTAAGAGTGAATTAAATAGAAGCCCTGTTTGAGAAATTATGAAAGAAAAGATAATTCAGGATGATTCTGGTCCCTAGAACACTAAGGAAGATTAGAACGCCTGTATGATTCTGAGCCACACAATATCAAAGGAAAAGAAATAAATGTGGGCTATGAATTAGCACTAGAAACTGGAAAGAACTTACAATAGCGTAGGCAACAGTGGAGTAAAGGACCATCTGGAAACGACCTGTCCAGGTATCCGAAATGTGGGCTATAACAATCATCGTAACCGCTGATAACCCCTCCTGGACGTTGGTTAATGCTGCTACTTTGGGAAGATTTTCTTTCTTCCAGTGTTCTTCCAGGTAAGATACCAAGATACCAACCACTCCATTCTCGACTAAGCTGTGGCTGAAAAGCAGACCTAACATTTGGAATTCATTAGAAAATTGGAAATAACTTCTCTCGGAAATTAAACAAAAGGCCTGATCAATCTCTGGAGGCTAACTAGAAAATCTAACTCCATGCACTTGCTATTTCACACACACACACACATACATATGTATATAGCAGATCGATCACCTAATATGAATGGAACTGCCTTGCAAAAGAATACGTTATCTTGAAACCAACCCACAGTTGCCCCGGATAGCTTTGCGTACCAGCTGCCATCCGCCATTGCAGGTGGGCTTTCCGTATTAATTTTCTTTGTGAATGATGTCATGATCAAGAATGTGATGATTTAAAGACAGTGTATTGGAACGTGGTCCGCGTCTCATTGGTTAGTTTGTACATTTTAAAAAGGTTGTTTGTCTTTCATGTTGTCTTTTCACAATTGCATTATACCCTGCTGGTCGGTCTATTCACATTTGACGACCAGAGGTCTTTCTTTGTACATCTTTTAGGTAGACGACCCTTTTGGAGAAGAGAAAGAAAAGAAAGACCAAGAAAAAAAAATGTTAACCTGCACAAATAGCCCATAAATGAAAAAGGGTTGGATTTTGGGACGAATCTCAAATCACGAAGCCTTAAGTTTAACTCTGTATTCAGCTTTTATACTGTTGGGGTCCAACGCGGCTCTGCCCAGCAGTGGGGTCTCGTCATTGAAAAAGAAAATAATAAAGAAGAAATGTTGACGCGACAATGGGGAAATACTTAGATGTCAGTTCCCATCAACCTGTTCAATGAATTATTTATTATGACCTTTGTGTCATGACGAGTGGTGGATCACCTAGAGTTGCTTATTGCATTTAACATTTATTAATCTGTACAAATTATGATTATTAACTTGATGTATTTGGTGGAAGAGAAATGTTAGCTGTAGGAGCGCCTGCTGCTAGTCATCCCTTGGTGAAAAAGTCTCTCATGTGATTTTACTATAATTTTCCAGATATGTTGACTGAATTACCCGATATTTGTCCCCATTAATTGGTGAGCCAAGGTTGAAGTATTGCGTAGTAGATCACGCTTGACCAACAGGTGCCTACTACTAGTCATCCCCTTGGTGGAAAAGTCTCCCACATGATTCAGCTATATTTCTCCAGAAATATTGATCGAATTACCTGTATTTGTCCCCATTAGTTACAAGTATAAATAGGAGGCTTCGGATGAAGTTTGAGTGTGCAGAAGAAGAGAGAGAAAGAAGAAGAAAGAAAGAGGGGAGAGAAAGAATAGAGAAGAGAAACAGAGCAAAAACTCAAGATAATTATTGAGAGATACAATTGTATTTATATTTTATCTTTTAATATAATGAAGTCTTGGATGATCAAGAAAATCAACCTCTAATAATTTTAGGAAACCTAATCTAAGAAATATTTGACAATTCTTAAAGAGTTAATTTTATTATGCCTTATGTTGAGTTATATTTACCCGTT
Source organism: Euryodendron excelsum (assembly GCA_033060915.1). NCBI lineage: Eukaryota > Viridiplantae > Streptophyta > Magnoliopsida > Ericales > Pentaphylacaceae > Euryodendron > Euryodendron excelsum. The sequence goes on along the minus strand of CM065392.1, from coordinate 37,613,151 downwards.
TTATATTTCCTTTAATTTTATAACACTTTGGGCATTGAGTTCACTTTGGATTTTTTAGGTTCATGTTGCCACAACAAACCATTTCCATTTTCTGGAAGCCTTGAGGTTGTCAAGGGCGTGGATCCACCAAATTAAGACCGCATATAATCTAATAGGGGCCCACCTTGATAGGTAAGATAACGGTCATTTTGGTGTTAATGCTGCATAATCCTGCAACTTGACTTTTCCCTAGGCCTATGGTGGTTTCGTTTTTTTGGTCCTCAGAATTTACATTCTGATTTGCCAGCGGAACTGGAATTCCTTCTAATTAGGCAGTCTTTGTGCCGATAGTTGTACATGTCGAGGAAGAGAAATAAATAATCATGCACCTGCACTTATATTGTACTATTTTGAGGTTCCTTTGCTTTTCGGTGTCTTTTGAACCCCATTAACACAGCTTAACACTGTAGGAGCTTCCTTATAGACAGCTTAGGAATAAGGTTAAGACCTAGCTAAAAGGCATAAAATTCCAAAGACTTACTATTGCTAACATGTGGCAGGATCGACCCAATGACTATCTTTTATTAGTCTTTGAAACTTAACATAAATGCATATAGCTTGGTTGAAAAAATGCTAGACAGAAACAAATTTCTCAATCCATTTACTTACGCAACGTAGTGGAAATGTGAGTCCCACTGTATTGTTTCTGGTGAGTGAAAAAAAATGGATGAAAAAATTGATTTTTGTATAGCATTACTTTGGTTGGTTTAAAAAACTTACGAATAAGCTTTTTTTTTTAATTATTTTTTTTATTTTTTTGTTTATCTTATCTTGTTAAAAGTAAAAAAGTTAAAAAATTTAACTTTTTTGTTTATAAGCCAAAAAAGCAAATTAAAAAAAGACTTTATTAAAAACTGTACCAAACGGACCCTTAGTTATCGCATGACAAATAAAAAAAAGCGTTTGTTGACAAGGTCACCCATTGTGCAACTTCAGACTTGTTTTCTACCACGTAATTTGCATGAATGTCGCCCCATCATTGATCATTTCGTTTGATATGATTCTGCTAAGTTTCCTCATATCATGCTCCCTTGGATTCTCATACAAAGTTTACAAATTATGGAAGCCAACTGATTCCATGTTTGATGTATCGAATTCGAGTGCCGCAGTACTTAACATAGAAGACTCCTATCATCAATTGTGCTAAAACTAAATATTGTCCACTCCATGAATTGAGTGTGCTACTTCATCTTTTCTGCACGCTCTAAAATAAAATAAAGACAGAAATGGAATACAAAAGTGACCAGAATGGAGGTGGATTCATGAAGTGGATACTGTAGCATCATTTGGCTTCGGCCTGACATTCATCAATTGGACCTGTTCTTCTACAGTCCTCTTGGAGGTGTCCATTTTTTAGACATACCGGTAGCAGTCGAGGTTTATATAACCGAATATAGCCAAAATATTTGCCAGTCACACCAAAGAGCAATAAGGTTCTTGTCACACCGAGTCATGTTAGTGGCTTGCTCAATGAAAATATTTTCACCAGTTGACTATACCAAGCTATATACTAGGATGGTCGTCCATATAGGTATTCATTCTGAGATTCGACGTGGGAACCGGTTCCAATCCAACCATCAGATTGATACATATCCCAAAAAATGATTCCACTTCATAGTGCCAAATTGTTCACCTCCAGGACTCTGAAAAAACCTTTTTTTATCGTATTTTATTATGGTTGATCACCAACTCTAGGCAATGGCGGACCGGCGGGGAACGTGGCCCCTGCAAAATTTTTTTTTTTCCTAGTACTATATATATGATATAGACATGGGTCTGTGAGTACTGAAGGTTGGGCCCCCCCAACTTATTTCACATATTGCTTTAGGTAGCAAACGGTGCCCACTTCTTTATCTAATATTGAAATTTTTATAAAAGACAAATACACAAGGCAGCCGAAATTTTTTTATCTAATGTCCATTTTGTTTTGTTTTATTATTAGTTTAAATTGTACAACAAAGTAAAAAAATATAAATATTATATTAATAAACTTTTTAAAAGTAGGACAAAATTCAAAAAGTTAAAGAGTATTAATTCATTTTCTTCCTCTTCTTCATTGTCGCTGTGGGCACCAGGCATGTGGTGATTGCCAATGAGCATTTTGCACTATGCACTCTCCATTTTTCTGTCTTTTTTATGAAATTTTGAATGCTTATAATTTGGCCCCTAAGTCTGATTTCTAGGTCAGCCAATGACTATGCGCTCTCTGATGAACTATTCAACGAGGCAAAGAAAATCACTACCCCTGCTTCTAGAAAAGAAACTCAAGCTATTGTACCACAGAGTAACAACTTTCGAACAGATATTAATATTCCCAGGGCAGGGGTCTGATAAATTTGCACTCATAACATTAACATAAGTAGGGGAAGAAATGGAAAACATGGCATGCCCTATAGAAAAAAGTAACCATACTTACTTGTGTCGTCACCATATGCATGACAAGATGATTTCACTGGAAAAATATAGTATGTAAATTTGTACAAACCAATGGCAATGACTTTTTTTTTTGCAAAGGAGCCATTGTGACGGATTCATACTTTCTTTTAAAATGAAAAACTCTAATTCAATCATATCATTTGTATAAGAATTTTTTTTACTTATATGGCATTAATTAGAAATGAAGTTATTGAAGAAGTGGAGTTATGAGCTGTCTTACTCTAACGAGTAAGCGAGTAAACTACCTTTCTTAAGCCTAAGTTTACTAGGCCTAAGAAGTTAAATTTAAATAGGTGATAAGTTAGGATGAGCACTTTCTAGTCTCCAGAGTGGAAGTTTCTTTAAGTAAAGTTTTCTCAAACTTGAATTTTCATTGATCATGTAATGATATTATATACAAAGATTTATTGACACAAATCCCTTGATTAATGGGATATTACAATAAGAATACTATAATCAATCCTTAGATTATGCAGTGGAGTTATACAGAAATTATGAGAGCATGATTTGAGGGTGAGATATAGCAGCACTCTGAATTGTGGAGCAAGATTTGAGGCTGTGATAAAGCATCACATGTTAATCATGTCTAATACTCCCCCCTTAAGTTGGAGTGAATATATCAGTGACACCCAACTTGTCGACAAGCCGATGATAAGTATCATGACCAAATGCTTTTGTAAGAACACCTGCTCGTTGATGGGATGTAGAAACATATTTTGTCTACAGCAAACCAGTCTAGATTTTTTTCCGAATGAGATGACAATCAACTTCGATATGCTTAGTATGCTCATGAAAGACTGGATTGGCAGCAATGTGTAAGGCAACTTGATTGTCACAGTAAAGAATTGAAGGTTCAGGATATTAAACACCTAAATCAGTGAGGAGATATTTAAGCCATGTGATCTCACATGATGCAGAGGCCATTGAGCGATACTCTGCTTCAGCAAAGGAACTAGAAACAACATGCTGTTTTTTTTTTTTTTTTTGTTTTCCAAGAGATGGGGCTATCACCTAAGAAGATACAATAATCAGTTGTGGAACACCGTGTGGTTGGACAACTAGCCTAATCTGAGTCACAGTATCCAATTAATTGAAGGGTCCATCAGCTTGAAGCAAAATTCCTTTACCTGGAGTACCTTTTAAGTAGCACAGCACACGTATGTCAACATTGTAATGTGGTTGGCGAGGCTGGTGCATGAATTGAGTTAAAATGTTAACAACAAACACTATATCAGGCCGGGTGATAGTCAAATAAAGCAATCTCCCAACAAGGTGCCGGTAAAGGGATGGATCATGAAGTAATTCACCATCAGTAACATTGAATTTAAGGTGCTGCTCCATGGGAGTTGCAACTGGTTGAGCTCCAAGGTAACCAGCATCTTCAAGAATATCAAGAGTATATTTCTGTTGGTTAAGGAATAAGCCATGTTTGGATCGTGCAACTACAATACCAAGAAAATATTTAAGATTTCCAAGGCATTGATGTGAAACTTGTTGTGCAAAAAAAAATTGAGAGCTGTGATAGCATTAGAGTCGTTTCCAGTGAGGATGATATCGTCCACATAGACTAAGACGAAAGTATGACTATCTCCAGTGTGCTTCATAAATAATGAATAATCAACCTTGGATTGAGAAAAACCAGCTTCAATTAGTGCATTAGATAGTTTCGAAAACCAATTTTTTGATGCTTGTTTGAGGCCATAAAGGGACTTTTGCAGCTTGCATACTCGTTGCTCCCCCTTTTTAGAAAAACCGGGAGGAATTCTCATATAAACTTCTTCATGGAGGTCTCCGTGAAGAAAAGCATTATTCACATCAAGTTGATGAATCGTCCAACCTTTGTTAATAACAACTGCTAGGAGGCATCGTACAGTGACAAGTTTAGCAATAGGAGCAAACGTGTCATGGTAATCAAGTCCCTCTTGCTATGTATATATTTAGTAACAAGTCGTGCTTTGTAGCGTTCTATGGTGCCATCCGAATTGTATTTGACCTTGAACACCCATTTACACCCAATTGCTTTTTTGTGAGGTGGAAGGGCGGTAAGAGTCCAAGTGTTGTTGGCCTCTAAAACTTTTATCTCAGCTGCCATAGCATCTTTCCAGTGGGTTTCCTTCATAGCATGGTTGAAACTAGTAGGTTCATGAACAAAGGAAACTGAAGAAAGGAAAGCACGATGTGTAATAGACAAATGATCATAACTCATGGAAGCAAAGATAGGATATTTTATACCTTTTGACGATGTCGTAGAGGAGTTCAATGGAGGACTAGTAGTGGCTAATAAGCACTCATAATCAGCAAGATATGGTGGAGGTAAATGAACGCGTGTAGAACGACACATTATTGCAATAGGTGATGAATGAGGCACTGATGAATTTGTGTTTGCAGTATGATTAGGGGAAAAAAAAGATGAGAATCGGGTTCAAGAGTATTTGAATGAAGTTTAGGTTCAAAAGAAGTGATTGGAGCTGAATGGGTAAAGTCTTCAATGGGCATGGGAATGACAGCATGATCACCATGATGGTGTGATTTGTCATGAAAAGGAAAGACAGTTTCATGAAAGGTAACATCTTTACTTGTGAATATGGTTTGTGTGTCAAGATGAAAAACCTTGTAAACCTTTTGGCCATATGGGTAGCCAATGAAAATGCAATGACGAGCACGAGGAGAAAACTTATCCTTGTGGTGGACATTATGTGTAAAGCATAATGATTGTACTCTAAAAGTGCAATCTACATATCTTAATCAGCTAATTGTTAGTTTTACATTATGGTTAATTGTGTTATTTTAATCCTAATTCGTCACTAACTTAGTTTTGTGTTAATTTTCAGGATTCCTAGCTTGAAAGGGATAAATTGGTGCTGAAACAGAAAGCCGTTCGAAGGGCGTTCAAATGTTAGAAGGAGCGTTCGAACGGTACGTTGAACGGTCTCATGTCAAGTTTAGGCTCGAAGGGCATTCGAAAGATTCAAAGAGCAGGTTTTCTCGTTTGAAGTGCGTTCGACGCAACGTTCGAACGGTCTTCCGTGGCGTTCGAACAGTGGCCCAAGCATTCGACGGTTGCGCGATGCTGCAAAGACTTGGAAGCCTATATAAGCTAAGATTATGGTGTATATTAGGGTTCGCGATTTTTAATAGTGTTTTAGGTAGCAGCAGCTGTAGATACAGAAATTCTTTTAGTTTATTTCAAGGTTTTTCATAGTTATTTACAATTCTTGTAATTAGATTCTTAGGGTTGCAATCAACACATTCAATTTATACTTATGCAACTTGTTTTTACATTATGAATATGAGTAGCTAAACTTCTTATTCTTGGGATCAAAAGCGAAGTTCAATTGAATGTTTTGGATGAATGAAGGAGGTATGTTTTGGTTTTAAAGTTAAATCTTCTAGTTTTTTCTCTCTTCATCTTCTTCGTTTTAGAACTTTTGAAAATCTAGACGTTTGATTATGTTCGGTAATGTTTATGCGTGAATTTATATTCAATATATGCATTGCACGAATCGATGGTACTCGTCCTTGATTAAAACAACCAGAATTATTCTATGAGTTGAAGTTTTGAAGGATATTTGTTTTTACTGCTAAATATTCTGAACCCGAGACTCGCGATGTAGTCGAAGGGTTTGAGTTATCAAAATATCTCCTTCAGAATTTCAAAAGATGCAATTGGTTGGCATGATGATCCCGGGACTCTTTTTATTAATAGTTAAAAGTTACATTGCTTTCCAATTCATTACTCTTGAATTTGAATTAGTTTAGACAAATATACCCTCTCAAAACAATCAGATTTTTCTTTTTCTTTTTAGAAGCAAGTCATAGGATTTTTGTGAGTGATCGCTCCCAAAAAGAGTGATACTTAACTGTAAGTGCACGGTCGTGATATAGTAATAAGTTCTCGTAAGTACGAGATCGATCCCACAAGGAAGATGATTTACGTAAATAGGAAAACTTGGTGTGGATCAAAAATCTTAGGAAAAACACTCCAATAAACAAAAATCTGATTTTAGGTTAAGGAAATATTAGTTATCTAATTTAAACTAAGAAATAAAAAGTCTCGAAATCAATCGTTCCAACCAATTGCATCTCTTGGAATCCCAAAGGAGGTAATTTAATAACTCAAATCCTTTGACTACGTCATGAGTCTCGGATTCGGAAGATTTAGCTTTAAAACCAATAGTTCTTTCAATCTTCAACTTCTAGAATAGATCGGTTTGTTATAATCAAGGACGTGCATCATCGATTCGTGCAGCACATATACTGAATCTAACTCATGCATAAACGTTACAAGGCAGTGTATATACTGAGTGTGGTATTCGCGTATATACTGAGTGTGGTATTCACGCATAAATGTTACCAAACATAATAGGACGCCTAGAATTTCGAAAGTATCTAGAATGAAGAAGAAGAAGAAGAAGAAGAAGTATTAAGAAGATGTAGCAGTGAATTCAACCTTACCTCCATTGTTCATTCTCGATCCCCAATCAATCTTCACAATTCATCTCGAGTTAAGAAATTTAGCCGCTCATGGCCATGGAAAATAATTAACTATGTATTGAAAAATTTCTGGAATGTAAAAACTATAAACAAACTATGAATCTTGAACTAATTACAAAAACTACGGATTCTTGAACAAAATCTTGAATTAAAGCAATAAAACTTGAATTTAATGAAAGTAATTACAAGAATAATGACAAACCTAGTTACTCCTATGAATCTAGACTAAAAAGTAGTAAAAACCCTTAAAAAATCGTCCTCCTTCTCCAGGAAATCAAAGGGATATATATAGAGATTGCAAGTAGAGTCCTAGCAGGAATATGAATTTCAACACAAAAATCCTTCTTAGAGTTCGAACTCTGTCAGGAGAGTTCAAACCCTCAGAGCAATGTTTCTCTCTTTTTCCTTCTTAGAGTTCGAACCCTCAAGCCTATATATGCCTCTTATATGTCTCCAGCCTCTGAGAGTTCGAACCCTAAGGCCAAAAAACCATTTTTCTTCAATTTTTGGTAGCCACCGTTCAAACTCTCATTTTCTCCTTGTTTCCACAGTTCGAACTCTTAGTATATTTTTTCAGACTTCTGAGTTATCTTCTCTTTATTTCTTTGCAACTCCGTTCAAGGCTTTTGAAATCCATTTCTCGCAATGTTCGTTAGACGTAAACTTGTATAACTTTGCGAAATCTTTCCAACGATGCATCTTTCATTCCATTTCAAGCTACAGATGACAAGTTGCACATTTCCTGACAACTCCCAGCAATGGTCCTCGATATGCGTGCCCACCCTCCGGATCACTTTTATGACTCCAAATCCTCTTCTTTATCGACATTTACCTACAATGAACTCAAAATATGACTCTCAGTACAATATACATTAAAGAGGGCATAATTAACCTAATCTAGAGCTAACTTAGGTCAGTTTAGTTGCATTGAACTGCACTTATGCAGCTCAATCAGTGAGCACCAGAGCGAAGTGTTTTAGTGCTTGTGGTTCTGTGTAATTTGCTCTCTGTGGATCGACCTCGTTCTTACGAGTTATACTACTCTGCCGTCCTACACTTGGGATATCTCGAGCATACATTTGGAGGCTGAGTCACATAAGCAACCAAAGACACGCAAATGAGCATAATTAGGCTTTGAATTAAGAAGAAGTTCATGAGGGCTCTTATTGTCGAGCAAAAGAGAGGGTATCCTATTAATTAAATTGGCTGCAGTAAGAATGCACTCTCCCTAGAATTTTATAGGCAGATTAGCTTGGAAACACAAAGCTCTTGCAACGTTAAGTAAATGACAGTGTTTTCGTTCAACCACCCCATTTTGTTAAGGGGTAGCGACACAACTATGTTGGTGCAAAATACCGTTATCTACAAAAAACAATTGCATTTCTTGCTTGAAAAATTCCCATCCATTATCACTCTGAATTTGTTTAACAGATAAACTAAACTGATTTTTGACCAAGGAAATGAATTTTCTGAGTAAAAAAGATGTTTTAGATTTGAAACTCATTAAGAAAACCCATGTACATCTAGTATAATCATCCACCAAAGTTAGAAAATAACGAGCACTGGATGAAGAACGTGTAGAATAGGGCCCCCAAATGTCACAATGAACTAGTTGGAAAGGAAAAGTAGATTTAATTTCATTTCACTAGATGAAAATGGCAAACGACACTGTTTTTCCATAGGACAAACAATACATAAACAAGCCCTAGGACTAGAGATGTCTTTATTTAATTTGGAAAGTAGATGCAAACGGGAATTAAAAAGGTGGCCCAGACGCCAATGCCATAAGTCAAAATCTGGGGAAGATTTAGCATGAAAGGCCATTGCATCTGGCTGGAGTAAGTAAAGACCACCTTGTCGCTTAGCCACTCCAATCCTTCTCCTCGTACGCTGGTCCTGAAAAAGACATTAATTGGGAGTAAAAAAAACCGAATAGTTCAAATAAGATGTTAAGGCACTTACTGAGAGGAGATTATGCATAAAAGATGGTACACAAAAGACATTCTTGAGGATAAAAGCAGGTGAGATAACAACATCAACTACATGAGTGATGAAAACAACTTCACCAGTCAGTAATTTGACCGGTGGTAGATGTGTGGCAGTGGTGCAATTAGAGAGGCAATAAGATGAGCATACCATATGATTTGTTGCTCCAGTGTCAACAATCCAAGGTTCAGAAAAGGAAGAATTTCTTCTAGAATTACGAGACTTATTGGCAAGGTTGGCAAAAGAATTATTGTTACCATTGGAAAGGAGTGACATTAGTTGGCTATATTGTTCATGTGTGAGCTGTGGAACAGAGTTAGAAGGACCTGCTTCTTCAGTTAAAGGATGCACTTGAACATGATTAGCCCGACAAGTAGACTGATTTGGATAACCATGCAAGGCGTAACAACGTTCCTTGGTATGACCAACCTTTTTTAGTAAGTACAGCGTGGTCGTTCAGGACGTTGTTTGGAATGTTGATCATCATATGAACGTGAAGGAGGTTGTTGAACAACAGTAGCAATGGGATCTAGTATTGTTGGAGCACCAGAATATATCTGGTGTTGAACAGAGGCCATAAGCACTCCATCTTGGTTGGGTATAGATATAAGATCTCGATGACATTCTTCTTGAAGCAACAATGAGTATGCTTTTGCAACAGTAAGCAGCGGATCCATAATAAGAAAATGAGATCGTAGGGCACTACATGAGTGATTGAGACCCATTAAAAATTGCATTAAGCAATCTTACTGTTGGAGATCAGCCAAAGGTTTCATTCCCCCACAAGAACATTGGGGAAGAGCAAGATAAGTTGAAAGCTCATCCCAAAGGGACTTAAGTTTGTTAAAGTATGTAGCAATAGACAAGTGATCCTAGAGAAGGGTGACAATGTCATGATAAAGCTGGAAATTTTTTGCTGCATTCCCTTGAGAAAAATGCTCATGCAATTCTTTCCAAATAACAGAGGCAAAGTCACAATAGATTATGCTATCACTGATATCACGGGCAATTGCATTGAGGAGCCAAGAAATCACCATGGTATTGCACCTCATCCACGGTGTATGGGTAGAAGAACTTGCATCAGGTGGGGGTAAAGAGCCATCAACAAACATGAGTTTATTTTTGGCTGTAAGAGCCATGACCATAGCACGATGCCATATAGAATAGTTGTCGCTGATAAGAGTATTGGAAATAAGAATGTTACCAGGATTGTATAAAGGATGAAGATAGTATGGACTACTATAATTGTCAGCAGCCAGAACATTAGAAGGGGCAGTGGCGCTGAAATTTTCAGTGACTTGATCGGAAATCATGATGAAAAGAAAGCAAATGAGACAAAGTAGAGTTTTAGTGACTAGCTCTGATACCATGTAAAGTTTTTTGAAACTTGAATTTTCATTGATCATGTAATGGTATTATATACAAAGATTTACAAACAAAAATCCATTGATTAATGGGATATTACAATAAGAATACTATAATCAATCCTTAGATTATGCAGTGGAGTTATACAAAAATTATGAGAACATGATTTGAGGGTGAGATATAGTAGCACTCAGAATCATGGAGCAAGATTTGAGGTTGTGATAAAGCATCACATGTGAATCATGTCAAATGCTTTAGGCAAGAGACTTCAACTGCTTGATTCTCCTCTAGTTATTTCTAGTTCTGAGTTTTCAAAAGATTATGCCTTCTCCAAAACTTTAATTAATATAATTGCAATTCGAAGGCTTGACATTCTTTTATATGTCATAAATCAACATTGCTACAAACATTATTATGTCTTATTGTAATATTACGTCACCACCATATCGTGAGAGGAGGAGGAGATGATGTTTGGTTTTCATTTCTCTTTCCTACAATAACCCGTGGCCAGTTGTTAAATGTGATACATCTCCTTTAAATGAAGAACCATATTTCCTTTAGATAAAAAGACCAAGAAAGCTCCGCTTGACTTGACTTTCGTCAACGTTGATGAAAATTCCTGAAAAGATGATACTTGCAATGAAATGAGAAAGTAGTTACTAGTGTGGAAACCCATCTGTTCCTAATTATTAAAAGCGTGTATCACGCCTGTTTGGCTTGTGCCCGTAGTAAATGATTAGAATAAATTATTTAATTGAATTGAACCGATACCAAAAATCTTCCATTGTATGGAATTTGGTAATCCATACCCAAAGATTTTAATCTTTTACTAATATATATTGTGATTAATCATGGTTATTTCACCAATATATCGTCTGCAACAGAACATCAGTTAACTAAACGAGTTCTTCTATGGTCTCTGTCATTACTCTAGTAGAAGGCTCTATTAACCATATCAAACACCAGTACTTGGAAGCTCAGGAGTTCGTATGGTGTAAAGAGGAAGGGATGAAACCAAAAATTTGATAAAGTGCAGATCTGCACTTTGGATTCAATCTAGCAAAGCCTTCTTTGGATTCTTTCTGTAACTTGTTATAGGTGGTGTTATTCTCTATGGTATATGATGGTGTCTGGTAACACGTGGACAAAAAGTCCCAGACGGCACTAGAATATTCCGCATTTACCAATAATGTCATCTTAAGCTTTACCGGTGTTTGATGACCAAAACTCAAATTTACTAGAACTGCCAAGTATTTGTAAAGATTTCTCATTACAGGAATCCAGTATATGTGCATGATTTCTCTAGCAACAGGACAATGAGTTTTGGGAAAACAGAAAGTTTGGATTTTTGGTAATAAATCTCCTACCCCAAAAAGAGGAAAAAATGATCTCAGTGTTGGAAAGTAAACTTGTTTTTACATATTTATAGATAATACATGCACACACATGATCCATACATGTATGGAGTAGTTCATGCATGTAGTTAATAAGGTATTCATGTATGTAGCTGAAAAGTCATATGAATCTTAGTTGTGTTGATACAGGTATAAGGTTAGATACATGCAAGTAAAGTCTTATATATACTCATGTAATCTAGTAATCTAGTAAGCATAAAAGAAAAAGAAAAAGTAAGGAAATATTATTGGCATCTCCAACTAAGTACTTTTGCTTGTAAGTTAAGGAGCTTTGTACGTCTCCTAGAGCCATATATCTCTATATCCCTCTGACACGCCTCCAGTTGTGCTTCAACTGGAGCCACTCCGCAAGGGCACAGAGGTCGCGCTTGTAGTAAAATCGGAGGATCCGGTGTCGTTCTCTCCCAAGGGAATTCTGCAAATATAGCAACAAAGCTTAACTAGCACGGGTACTTATCTTAATGGATTGCAAATGAAAATTCTTAACATAAAAGAGACCGAAAATATGTTGGTTTTGAGATGATGATGGTTATATGCTTCATACAATAATTTGGTGACTATGAAAGACAACAAAAACTAGTTTTATGTAATTAAGGAGAAAAGCTTGGATATGGTTGTTTTGATCCACCAATTCACAACAAGGGTTTCCAATGAGAGGTTTATAACTCAAATCAAGAATCACACATTGGATTCTTGATTCGGAAAATGTCGACTATAAAAATGTGGGTTTTGTTTGATTGAGCCTAGAGAGAGAATATATAATTGGTACCCTAGAATCAAACCTTAAACATGTGCAATACCTATACCAAATGTTGATTTGTGCATAAATATTACCAAAGGGTTATGAATCTAAGTTTTTCTAATGAATCTCATACTAAATCAAATGAAACCATATAATTTTGAGGATATGACTTTGAAGTTCATACAACCCATTTTCAACCCTTTGAAGATCCTTGGTGGATCTTCACAACCACATCCAAGGGGTGTTTAGCTACTAGAATCCATGTTAACTAACATAAAAGGAGACAAATCTACCATTAAACTATAAAAAACTAGTGTTTGGTTGCCAAGAAAATGATGGAAAGTTGCTAGAAAAGGTAGAAAATCATTCACTTCATATATATATCAAACATTCACTTACAATGATCCAAAAGTAATAAATGACATTAAATACAAAGCATTAAGAGTAGATCTAACCAAAAACCTTACAAGATAACAAAAATCCACTTTTTGGAGCCTTCTTCCCGTCCAAACTCTGCAGAAAATAACCTATATCACTTTTTGTCTCGAACAAAAGCTTTTATAATCTGCAGAAAAACAGAGCCTGTACACACCGATCGATCGGTGTACGACCGATCGATCGGCCGATCGATCGCCCGATCGAACGGTCAGGGCGATCGAACGCCCGATCGATCGCAAAACCGACCCTTCTGAAGTTTGCTTCTGTATCGTCTGTTGAGAGAATTCCGACGTCACCGATCGAACGCCCGATCGATCGAAAAAACGCCCTCTCTGAAGTTTGTTGCAGAAGGTTGAACAGAGCATCACCGATCGATCGCAGGATCACCGATCGATCGGCCGATCGAACGTTCCGTGGACCGTTCGATCGGGCGATCGATCAGCCGATCGATCGGTCATACTCAAGATTGCCCATTTGCCTTAGTTTAAGCTCCAAATCCTGCAAAAAGTGTACAAAAAGAGTTTTAACGCGTTTTAGGAGTTAGAATACTAAATTAACACCAAATTTAACTATTCAACTAACAATTTAAGCCAAAAGATTACTATTTCTAAGGGTAATCAACACCCCCCAACTAAACCTTTGATAGTCCCTATCAAAGTATGAAAGGAAAACAAAAATATACACATGCATTAATCTTATTCAAGTCAAATCTCCATCCACCTAGATTGTGAACCAAAGCAAGGTAAAGGCATAAAGTATGGAAGAAACAAAACATATTGACGCGTACTACCAATGACATATGACCCTAATGATTCAAAACTCGTACAATTACGTCATAGATGCTTCAATCCAAGTCTCACAAGGCATACACTCAACTTTAAACATGAACACTCTGGGTCCCTCAATAGAAAGCTCTTTTAACGAGTAAATGTATAAACCATGCAAGTAGAGCAATTCCAAAACCAAAGACGAATAAATTGTAAGTGTATCGACTTGGCATAGCTTCATGAAGGAATATTCACAGCTTAAGCATAATCTAGAAAATTGACATAAATGCCTCATACACAATTGAATTAAAGATTCATGCATCTTCGGATATCAAGGCCATAAGGGTGATGAATGAGAGAAGAGCCATGTAAGAGGATAGAAAATGGAAAAAGGGTTCAACATATGCATGCACATTACACATGATGATCAATGATATTCACTTCCACATTTCCACTCTTTTGAATCACTTTTACTATCTTCCTTCACCTCACTTCTTTTGTATTTGATTTTTTTTTTTTTTTGAACACACCTTTTCATCCCTTTCTATGTATGTATGTAAAATTTTTTTTTTTTTTTTTTCAACTCCATACACCTCCAACTTTACAAATATAAGAGTAATGCATCTATTGGCATTGACACTCTTTAAACTTATGCACATGCATATGGATATTAAAAAGAAGAAAAATACACATGGAATGGCTCAATGGAATGAAATGGCCTATGTGTTTAGAATCCGAAGGGTACAAAAAATCAAAATTTCAAATGTGTATAAGGGGTCAATAAATCTATCTAACACTCGAACATGCAAACCAACATCAAAGAAAATAATGAAGCTATTCAATGAATGAGGATCAACAAAATAATCTTGAATAAATGTGATTCACTCTTCAAAGGCGATAAATAGGCTCTAAAGCTCACACGGTAAAAATCTCCACCTTATAAGGACATGCATGCATAAGAATGAAACACATGGCATCACATAACATGTTAGTGCGCAACAATGTGAATTGTCTCTTATAATGATTTTATGCCAAAAACTTGCAATGTATCATAATCTCTAAGGTGGGTTAATCATCAACTCAAATTTAATCAAAAACATGGTATGGTACTTGTTTGAAACAACCTTGACACCTCCATCACAAAAATCCAAAAAGAAATGATATCAACAATTAAGGACATAACTAAGGTGTCAAGTTATAGAAAAGAGCAATACGAATACCATACAATACCCATTACCTCGGTTGGAACAATACATGCGATATGGATATCAATCAAAAAGTACACCTGTAACTGAACTGCCAGAATATACCCGAAAAAGACAAGAGAATGCAACAAATGTATACAAAAAGGGTATGCCACAATAAGAAAGATCACTATACAAACAGCTCAAGAATAAATACATCCACTATAATAAAAAAGATTTAGATACATCATATGAAATGAAATGCTATGAAGTGCGCAATGCATCTAATCTATCTGAAGATCCGAAAAGAGGTCTCCATCATCCGGAGGAGGCCAGCCAAGGTGCTGAATAATCTCCTGGAGTCGAGTGGACTGGGTCTGCTGCTGCTGCTGAATGTCAATCAGCTGACCCTGAAGTGCAGCAATGGCAGTGTCCTGAAGATCTAGTCTAGCCATAATGTCGGCCTGCCACTGTTGGCGCTCTGCCTGCTGAGCGGTCAGCTACTCCTGAATAGCTGCCAAAGTCTGAAGTAACGTCCCCGAAGCTGGCTCCTCCTGAGCCTGAGCCTGAGCCTGCGCTGGCTGATCCTACCGCTGCTCCCCTGACTGGGTCTCCTCCTGAGTCTGAGATGCCGGCTACTGAGAAGACGAGTGAGCCGAACTAGCTGACCCCTCCTTCTTCGACAACTGCCATGCCGCTCTCTTCTCCGTCTTCCAGTCTATGTCAGTCGAAGAGGAGAGCAGTACAACATCCGCAACACTAACCCCTGCCGCCTAATCCTCGCTGTCAAAAAACAACCAAAAGGGACGCTGGATTGGGGAGTAGCAACCTGAGTTGCGGCCCACAATGCCATATACATGAAGTGGGGCAAGTCAATAGTCCTGCCCGTGCCAATAGCCCACATCAACTGCCCCCGCATCCTACTGCACTCCACCGTCCTCCCTAGTGGAAAGATCGAATAGCAAGTCCAAAGGAACAGCGGGTGGTATCTGGGGGCAATCTGCCTAATCCTGATCTGGGAAGCGGTCCAGGACTATCCCGGTGCTAAAATCTCAGCGCACATCTCCTCATGAGATGGTGGATGCTCTCCATCATAAGAGAACTGAGGGTTAGCAACCCTCGGTATACCAAACTGCTCAGCAAAAGAGTCCGGGGTGATAACAACATCCCTACCCCGAACCCAAGAGCGAAGAATATGTCTGTCGCCACCAACGGGGTCCGATGAAATGTTAGCCGTGAACTCTGCCACGAGGGTGGCTGAGTACTGGCCCCTAAAAGAAGCTAACCCCAACCACCGGCGGTCGGTCAAAGGCTGGAGCCAACCATATGGCTCAGCATCAAACTGACTCACTATCCAACGCCTCTCCACTACTATCTTACGAGCACTCCACACCCGTCCAAACTCTCGCTCCTGATCCCTCCCCCTCGAAGCGAGTGGAATCATACTCTCCCTCTCTCTCCCTCCTAGCATGCTCACGCTGGAGCTACTGGAACTGAGCCAGAGTCTGAGAAGTCCCCGCCCCAGCTGTACCCTCAGAACTCCTAGTCTCGACCATAACTCTCTACAAAGCTAAGTACAGCTGGAAATGAAAAGAATGGACAAAGATCGGCGGAAGGAATACCTCTCGAAGCGCAGAAAACTGTGAACAGACGAGATAATGTCCACCAAAGTGAGCTGGCAGGGCCTCGCTGCTCCGATAGACAAACAGACTCTTTAAACTCTCAAGTATGCGCGAGTGAAATGAGAGTGAACAGTGAACAGTGAACAGTGGCCTTTATATAGAGAACTCGGTCACCGATCGATCGGCCCTCTAAACCGATCGATTGCCTCGCGGACCGATCGAAATGGAGCGCCACTGATCGAACGGCCGATCGATCGATACCGCCCCCTTTCGATCGGTGCGGTAATACGCCCGATCGATCGCAGTCGTTACCGATCGATCGCCCGATCGATCGCAACGTACACGATCGATCGGCCGATCGATCGGTTTGGCCCACCGATCGATCGCAAAAATAGCTTCTCTGAAGTTCTGCAGAAATTCTCAGAATGGTTCACAGAATCATGCAAATGGTGCCCCCCCCCCCCCCAACTGGAATCATGCCATGACCTCAAGGCATGAAGAAAATGAAAAAGAAAATGAACAACGGGGAGGGCGGGACTCTCGAGAATACAAATGTACACAACTAAAAAACAAAAGAACTACTCCTAAATTATGAAACACGACAATCTAATGTCACTCAAAAGACGGTGGATCGATGAGATCCACACAGTCCAACTCCCCTTGAAACGTCTCAAAATACGGCTTTAGCCGCTGGCCATTTACCTTAAATGCCGAGCCATTCGGGAGGTTTTGCACCTCAATGGCTCCATGGGGAAAAACTTCTTTAACAATGTATGGCCCGGCCCACTTACTCCGCAATTTGCCCGGAAAGAGATGTAAGCGTGAATCATACAACAACACTTTTTGGCCAACTTTGAAAGTTTTTCGAATGATATGTTGGTCATGAAAGTGTTTCATCCGGGCCTTAGCAATTTTTGCATTTTCAAATGCATCATTGCGGAGTTCATCTAACTCATTGAGTTGGAGCTTTCGGTGGGTACCCGCAACATCAATATCCTCATTACATTGACGAATCGCCCAATATGCTTTATGCTCAATTTCGACGGGAAGATGACATGCCTTCCCGTACACAAGTCTATAGGGTGATGCGCCAAGAATGGTTTTATAGCCCGTGCGGTATGCCCATAACCCATCGGTCAATCTAAGAGACCAATCTTTCCTATTTGGATTGACAGTTTTCTCTAGAATACGCTTAATTTCCCGATTGGCCAACTCAACTTGCCCTTGCGTTTGAGGATGGTATGGTAATCCAACCTTATGGACCACACCATACTTACGCATTAAAGACGCAAAGGGCCTGTTACAAAAATGTGAACCGCCATCACTTATCATGGCACGAGGCATGCCATACCTACAAAAAATATTCTCTTTCAAAAATCGCAAGATCACTTGGTGGTCATTGCTTCAGGTGGCAATTGCTTCCACCCACTTCGAGACATAATCTACCGCAACAAGAATAAAAAGGTACCCAAACGAGTTAGTAAACGGTCCCATGAAATCGATCCCCCAACAATCAAATATTTCTAAAATAGTGATGGGGTGAAGAGGCATCATGTGCCTCTTAGAAAGTGTTCCTAACCGTTGGCACCTATCGCAATCTACACAAAAAGTATGTACATCCTTGAACATGGTGGGCCAATAAAGCCCACATTGCAAAATTTTGGCCGTGGTCTTCTTGGAGGAGAAGTGTCCTCCACAAGCATGAGAGTGACAAAATTCTATCACTTGTTGGAATTCGTGATTTAGGACACACCGGCGAATGATTTGGTCCGGACAATACTTAAACAAGTGGGGATCATCCCACGAAAAATAGCGCAAATTCCGGAAGAATTTACGCTTGTCAATGGATGACCATGTGGAAGGAACCTCACCGGTGACAAGGAAGTTCGCAATGTCCGCAAACCAAGGGGTTGAAACTTGCTCAACGGCACTCACATGCATGAGATGCTCATCCGAGAAGTGCTCCTTGATAGGGGTTGGGTCCATGGCTTGCCCATTTAAGGGAAGCCGAGACAAGTGGTCCGCAACTACATTTTCAACCCCTTTTTTATCACGCATTTCAATATGAAATTCTTAGAGCAAAAGTATCCATCGAATGAGGCGTGGTTTTGCATTGGGTTTTGTGAGGAGATACTTTAGGGCCGCATGGTCGGTGTAGATGATGACCAATAACCCAATCAAGTAAGACCTAAATTTATCAAGTGCAAAAACCACCGCAAGGAGTTCCTTCTCGGTTGTGGTATAGTTGATTTGAGCTTCATTGAGAGTTCTAGAAGCATAATAAATGACATAGGGCTTCTTGTCAACTCTTTGTCCTAGGATGGCCCCCACGGCATAGTCGCTAGCATCACACATTAGCTCAAATGGAAGAGACCAATTGGGTGCTCGAATGATTGGGGCGGTGGTCAAAAGTCCTTTCAATTTGTCAAAAGCTTGTTGACAAGAAGATGTCCACTCAAAGGGAACATCTTGGGACAAAAGATGACACATGGGCCTAGAGATTGCACTAAAACCCTCAATGAAACGCTGATAGAAACCGGCATGCCCAAGAAATGATCTCCTTCACACACGTTGGGGCGGGCAATTTTTGAATGAGTTCAATTTTTGCTTTATCAACTTCAAGCCCTTCGGCCGACACAATATGCCCCAAAACTATACCACTTGTAACCATAAAATGACATTTTTCCCAATTGAGTACAAGGTTACTCTCCTCACATCTCATCAAAACTTTTCCTAAATTACCAAGACAACCTTCATAAGTATCCCCATAGACGGAAAAATCATCCATGAAGACTTCGACAATTTGCTCAATCATGTTGCTAAATATGCTCATCATGCACCTTTGAAATGTCGCCGGTGCATTACATAGCCCGAAGGGCATACGTTTATAAGCATATGTGCCAAACGGACAAGTGAATGTTGTCTTGGCTTGATCCTCAAGGGCTACATCGATTTGATTGTACCCCGAATATCCATCTAAAAAACAATAGAAAGCCTTACCTGACACCCTTTCTGGGACTTGATCAAGGAAGGGTAAAGGGAAGTGGTCCTTTCGGGTCACATTATTGAGGCGGCGATAATCAATGCACATTTGCCACCCGGTTTGCACACGGGTTGGCACTAACTCATTGTTGTCATTTCTTATCACCGTGACACCCGATTTCTTAGGCACCACTTGGGTCGGACTAACCCATTTCGAATCGGAGATGGGGTAAATGATACCCGCATCTAGCAATTTTAAAACCTCACCTTTAACCACTTCCTTCATATTAGGGTTCAATCGCCTTTGCATTTGACGAATGGATTTAGCCTCCTCTTCTAAAAAAATACGGTGAGTGCACACAAGAGGACTAATCCCATGAAGGTCGGCGATAGTCCATCATAGGGCTTTTCTATGTTTCCTAAGCAACGCTATCAACCCTTCCTCTTGGCTCCCAGACAAGCTAGAGGAAATCACAATCGGGTATGACTCCCCATCCCCTAAAAATGCATATTTTAAATTGGAAGGCAAGGGCTTCCTCTCGGGAATGGGAGGCTTCTCCTCCGAAGGAATCGGTTTCTCGGCACGAGGGTGGAGGGGTTCAAAAGAAGGGGTCCATTGACCCACATGTAAACACTCCTCTCTCGCACCCTCTAAATGAGACAATTCACTTGACACCATGCCCTCACTATCAAGTGAAGCATGCGGTTCACTTCTCACTAATGCCCTCTCCAAAGGGTCCTCAAAACTCTCCCGCTCAAAGTGTTCTTGAACTATGCTCTCTATGATATCTACCTTCCGGATATCCTCACATTCCCCCTTTTGTTTGGCAACCGAAAAGATGTTAAGCTCGAAGGTGGTGTTGCCAAAAGACAATTTCACTAACCCATTCCTACAATGTATGATGGCATTGGAAGTAGCTAGGAAAGGGCGTCCCAAGATCACAGGAATTTGGTTGTGAGCTATGCAACTCTCAACAGGCTGGGTGTCTAGGACAATGAAATCGACCGGGAAGCAAAAGTTATCAACTTGGATGAGAACATCCTCGATGATACCTCTTGGAACCTTTATAGAACGATCCGCCAATTGCAAGGTAACACGAGTAGGGCTCAACTCTCCTAGGCCAAGTTCCTTATACACTGAAAAGGGCAAAAGGTTGACACTAGACCCTAAGTCTAACAAGGCACGATCGATCTTGGTGTTCCCAATGGTACAAGAAATAGTAGGACATCCGGGGTCCTTGAATTTCGGCACGGTTTTACATTGCAAAATCGCACTTTGGTTTTCATTTATCATGGCGGTTTCCTTGACATGCAAACTTCACTTAAAAGTGCATAAGTCCTTCAAGAACTTAGCATAAGAAGGTATTTGCTTAATTGTGTCAAGGATAGGGATGTTGACCTTTACTTGTTTAAACACTTCATAAATTTCCGCATTTAGAAGTTCATTCTTTGGTTTGGTCAACCTTTGCGGGAAATGAGCATGTTTGACTATGTCCCTTCTCTTATCCCTCTCACTTTCATTCAAAATCTCAATGGGATTGGCTAAGTCCCCCCCCTTCTCTCGGCTCTTTTTCCTCTTTCTCTTTTTCTCTCTCTTCTTGACCAACACTCTTCCTAGAAGTCTCATCCTGAGGTGGGATAGTTTTATCAATGGTCTTGCCACTTCTAAGTGTGGTTATGTCTTGCACTTGGTCATGACTCGTACTAGGGTCACTCTTACCCTCGGTTATGTGCACTTGCCTAACCGCCGGGTTAGGTTGAGGTTGAGCCGGGAATCTTCCCGGAACATTTTGGGTCAAAGCTTGTGTCAACGTAGACATTTGCTTTTGGATGTCCTCAAGTAACCTATAGTGTTGGTCTAGCACTTTTTCTTGTTTATCAACCCTTGAACTAACCCCCCTCATGTCATTGGCAAGTTGGTAAACATTGTCCTCTATGGGCTTCCTATGGAGGGGTTGGTATGGCCTTGGTTGATTTTGGAATTGGGGCACGGGTGCTTGTTGGTAAGGTGGAGGTGGATGTTGTGGTGGAAGTGCTTGTGGAGGTGGAGGTGCTTGGTATGATTGAGGGTTTTGATACCCTCCTTGATAGTTGTGGGAGTTTGAAGTCCCTTCATTGTTCCTCCACGCAAAGTTGGGATGATCTCTCCACCCCGGGTTGTATGTGTTTGAATAGGGGTTACCCCCTCCTCTTGAATATTGGCCAATTGCGTTAACTTGGCCGTGCAAAGCCTCCTTCACACCCGGAATGATTGGGCATGAAGCGGTGGTATGGTCCGAGGTTTCACACACAAGACAACATACTTCCCTCAACTCCTCACTCTCTACCGATTGAACTTTTTTCACCTCAAGAGCCTCTAATTTTCTTGCTAAGGTAGCCACCCTAGCATTGACATCATCAACTTCCTTGAGTTGATATCTTCCCACCCCTTGTTAGATTGAGCGACCCTCGGGATTTTGGGTCCCGGTAAGTGCCCAATCTCTAGCCTTATTTGCCAAGTTATCAAAATAATCGTATGCCTCATGGGGTTGCTTATCAAAAAACGTCCCCGCACACATGGACTCGACAAATTGCTTGAGTTGGGGTGTCAAAGAAGAATAAAATGTGTTGATGACGTGCCAATCGGCGAAACCGTGATGGGGGCAAGAATTTAAGAGGTCTTTGAACCTTTCCTAACATTGAAAGAAAGTTTCTCCCAACAAAGGAGAAAACTGTGAAATTTGCCTTCGAATGGCCTCGGTTCTATTTTCGGGAAAAAATTTGCTCAAAAATTCCCCTTGGAGAGTAGCCCAAGAATGGATGGACATGGGTCGCAAGGAATTGAACCAAAGCTTAGCTTTGTCCTTCAAACAAAATGGGAAGAGTTTCAACAAAAATACTTCCCTTGGACATGAGTTGTCCATAGCAATTGAACAAGCATCCTCAAATTCCTTAAGAAAAATGTAGGGTTGTTCCGAATCCATCCCATGGAATTGAGGCAACATTTGCATCATTCCCGACCTAATGTTTAGAGTGTTGTGATGGGGCGGGAAAAACAATGCACGATGTTGGTGCTTGCCTTGGTGGGTTTAGGTAGTCCCGGAGAGTCCGTATAGGGGGAGCCGCCACGTCGCCATGATGGCTCCCTCTTTCAAACTCCTCATGACCTTCCGGGTGGATTTGGACATTTGGATGCAAGGGTTGAATGTTAGGTAAGCCGGGTTCATTGGGATTTGCCATTGGAATGAAACCTAGGTCGACCACTAAAGGTAAGCTAGGTGTTGGTGAAGATGTGCTTGTGCTCTCAATGCTCTCAATCCTCACAAGGCGATGATGTTCGTCCCGCGTGAAATATGACATGCAAGAATGAATGCACACATAAGGTTGGATCGATAAGGTCGTTCAGCACATCATACACAATTCCCTAGGCCGAACAACGGCTTTTTTTTTTCAATTCTAGGCCGGACAATGGCTTTTTCTCAATTCAACTCCGTACCTCCAATCTCCACATACAATAAGCGTACCACCAATTTGAAACTTTCACACACTATCCTAACTCCACTAAATACTCCCGAAAAGGGATAATTTCTTAACAAAAATGCAATGCAATTGTGCTATATCAAACAAAAGAAACTAGAGAAAAGAAGAAATAAAAAATAATCCTAAAAATAAAACACCTTAAGGGAAATGAGAGTGTACCGGGGCCCGAAGCCCGTAGATGCTTCCCTCGGGGGTGGTGATGAAATCCACCCTTTTTTTTTTTGTGTGTTTTTTTTTTCTTTGCTTGCTCTTCTTTTTTTTTTTTTCAATTTTCTTCCGCAATCCTTAGCTTTCGTCCGGTGTAGCTTTTGCCTATGAACTCCCCGGCAACGGCGCCAAAACTTGACACGCCTCCAGTTGTGCTTCAACTGGAGCCACTCCGCAAGGGCACGAAGGTCGCGCTTGTAGTAAAATCGGAGGATCCGGTGTCGTTCTCTCCCAAGGGAATTCTGCAAATATAGCAACAAAGCTTAACTAGCACGGGTACTTATCTTAATGGATTGCAAATGAAAATTCTTAACATAAAAGAGACCGAAAATATGTTGGTTTTGAGATGATGATGGTTATATGCTTCATACAATAATTTGGTGACTATGAAAGACAACAAAAGCTAGTTTTATGTAATTAAGGAGAAAAGCTTGGATATGGTTGTTTTGATCCACCAATTCACAACAAGGGTTTCCAATGAGAGGTTTATAACTCAAATCAAGAATCACACCTTGGATTCTTGATTCGGAAAATGTCGACTATAAAAATGTGGGTTTTGTTTGATTGAGCCTAGAGAGGGAATATATAATTGGTACCCTAGAATCAAACCTTAAACATGTGCAATACCTATACCAAATGTTGATTTGTGCATAAATATTACCAAAGGGTTATGAATCTAAGTTTTTCTAATGAATCTCATACTAAATCAAATGAAACCATATAATTTTGAGGATATGACTTTGAAGTTCATACAACCCATTTTCAACCCTTTGAAGATCCTTGGTGGATCTTCACAACCACATCCAAGGGGTGTTTAGCTACTAGAATCCATGTTAACTAACATAAAAGGAGACAAATCTACCATTAAACTATAAAAAACTAGTGTTTGGTTGCCAAGAAAATGATGGAAAGTTGCTAGAAAAGGTAGAAAATCATTCACTTCATATATATATCAAACATTCACTTACAATGATCCAAAAGCAATAAATGACATTAAATACAAAGCATTAAGAGTAGATTTAACCAAAAACCTTACAAGATAACAAAAATCCACTTTTTGGAGCCTTCTTCCCGTCCAAACTCTGCAGAAAATAACCTATATCACTTTTTGTCTCGAACAAAAGCTTTTATAATCTGCAGAAAAATAGAGCCTGTACACACCGATCGATCGGTGTACGACCGATCGATCGGCCGATCGATCGCCCGATCGAACGGTCAGGGCGATCGAACGCCCGATCGATCGCAAAACCGACCCCTCTGAAGTTTGCTTCTGTATCGTTTGTTGAGAGAATTCCGACGTCACCGATCGAACGCCCGATCGATCGGAAAAACGCCCTCTCTGAAGTTTGCTGCAGAAGGTTGAACAGAGCATCACCGATCGATCGCAAGATCACCGATCGATCGGCCGATCGATCGGTCATACTCAAGATTGCCCATTTGCCTTAGTTTAAGCTCCAAATCCTGCAAAAAGTGTACAAAAAGAGTTTTAACGCGTTTTAGGAGTTAGAATACTAAATTAACACCAAATTTAACTATTCAACTAACAATTTAAGCCAAAAGATTACTATTTCTAAGGGTAATCACCCTCTAATGAATATTTTATACAAAAGTGCTATCATGATCCAAAAGTAAAGAGTGTTTTGTCTTCCAATCATGATATTGACTTGATAGCTATGAATTGCTAGTCAAGATTGAAGAACTCGGAAAGCAAAGATGTGCTTTGTCGAAGGTGAATGTAACCCAAAGAAAATGGGTGATGTGAACTTGGAAGAATTCCAAGGTAGATAGGGTGAGTGACCCTGGGAAGAATTTTAGTAACATGATTTGTTTTGCAGGATGTAGATCATGAAAATAGAAGTTGTGCACAAATATGTGAAGATGCGGCAAAGGAGAGAAAAATCCTCATAAAGTGAGGAATGAAGAAAGCCCAAAATGAGAGGGTACGAAACAAGACCTCCATGCGAGGAGAGGAGTCAAGTTTCAAGTGATCAAGAATAGACTGCAACAAATTCAAAATAGTTTTGGTGTGACTTGAGAAAATCAAGTTTAAGAGTAGGTGTTGGAAAGTAAACTTGTTTTACATATTTCTAGATAATACACACACACACATGATCAATACATGCATGGAGTAGTTCATGCATGTAGTTAATAAGGTAATCATGTATGTAAGTGAAAAGTCGTATGAATCTTAGTTATATTGATACATGTACAAGGTTAGGTACTGTCACGCTCCGATTTTTTGTACCTTGAGATGAAATGTGAAAAACACACGATACTCTTTTGTTATAACTTATCCTCCTAGAAGGACGAGTGCAACTAAGTTTAAATTAGAAATGATTTGAATAAGGGTTTTTGAAAAAAGGTTTGGAGTCGCCACCTAATTTTGTTAAGGTGAATTAGGTCACCTAAAACTAAATAAAGTTCGAAGATATAAATTTAAGGTTTCTGAAAAGGTTTTAGAAAACTTTCTTAAGAGATGGGTTTTTTTTTTTTTTTTTGTATGTGGAGAAAATATATTATTTGGCAACCTTTGGAAAGATTTAAGCTCTTTGCATAAGTATTAGTGAACATAGTCAAACACCTAAGTTTTCATAAATATTTAGGATTTGATTCTAAAGAATTAAGAAGAAGTAGATTTAAACATTGAAAACCAGTTTATCTCCATTATTCATCCAAGATCTTTAGTTAATCTTCACAATTGATCCCAAGATGGAATCTAGCTACTCATCATAATTATAGATACACAAAGCTATATGTGAATTTATTGAAAGATTGAGTAATCTTATTACAGGAATTGAAAACTAAATGAAAACTTCTACTCTAAACTACTTCTAAAATCTAAAAAAACATCTTCTCTTTTTTAGCGTTTAATTACAAGTATATATAATCAAGTCTAGAGTCCTAAACCAATAAGGAAATAAAAATTCTGTAGTTGGGTCAGTTGGTCGTCTGAACGACCAAAACAATGCATATTTTGACGTTCGAATGACGAGATCTCATTCCTTGAGAAATCCTTCAATGTTCGTCCGAACGACCAAAACAGTATATATTTTGAAGTTCGAATGACGAATGCAGTGATCAAAATAACTCTCTAAATCTTTAGCCTTCGTTTGAACGACGTCCAAACTATGACTTCAGTGGTCAACTTCTAGCTACCTTTTTAGCTCCATTTCCTATAAAAATCAAAATGGACTTAATTAATACTAGAATATAACTAAAAAGGTATCTATAATCCTAAATTAAGGATAACAAAGCACAAGTTAAGGTCTTATAATTGTACTTTTGGATTATAATCAATCTACATGTCTTATCACCCTAGGTTCACTCATTTAAAATCTCCAGCTATCTAATGTCCAATTATATTCACTTTGAGAATTTTGAAAAGGGGTTTATGCCATTACTTTAAAGATGATATGATGCATGATATGCAAGTGCATGAAACAAATTTGGAAAAGGATTTTAAAAAAGGGAATTGAAATTTTGAAAAAAGTTGTGACTACACCCATGAAAGTTGTTTACACATCCCTTTGTTGGGAATCATGTCAGTCGTAGTTTGGACTCAGGGTCCGATTGATAATAGACACTTTAGGGGTCTTGTTTGATTTGAAAAGACACTTTGAGGCCTTTGAAAAGTTTGACTTGACAAGGGTTTGATTTAAACTTTGATTAGAAGATTGAAAATTGAATTTTGATTTAAAACTAACTTTCAGATAGATGTCTTGGACTTATTTTGGAAAGTCTAAATTGAACTTGGAAACCATCTTCAGTTAAATCGGGGTTTGAAAATCATCTTGATTTAGAAAAGAGTTGAAGTTTCCTAACTTTGTTTTAGGGGTTAAAGTAAGGTTTTGGCATCTTAGGACTTAGGTAACCTAGGGTTTAAACACGTGTTTGATAAGTTTGATTTTTGGAAAGTTTTGAATTAGGAAAGTTTTTGTTTTAGAAAATATTTGATTTTGGAAAGATTTGAATTGTGAAAGTTTCAATTAAGAAAGGTTTGGATTTGAAATTTGGAAAGTCAGAATTTAAAAATATTTGATTTAAGAAGAATTGAATTGGAAAATTGAGTTTGAAAAGGTTTGACCTAAGTTTGAGGTAACTTGGGATTTAGGCAATCCTAAGACCTAGAATTTATGCAATGTATTTAAATTGAAAATATTGGATTTCAATTTGAAAAATGAAAGTTTTATTTTTTAAAAGTTTGCAAAGGGAAGGTTTTGTAATTAGGAAAGATTGACATTAGAAAAAATTAAAATTAGGAAAGATTTGATTTCTATTTCCTAAAATAGAATATTGAATTTTATTTTAAAAAAATGGAGGATTTGATAAAGTTTCCTATTTGGACAAGATTTGATTTAACTTGAAATTGGAAAGCTTTAGTTTTGATAATCTATCATTTTATGTGACTTTTGAATTAGGAAATCTATGATTTCATGTTGAAAATAATTTTGAAAATCTACGATTTTATGCGAATAGAAAGCCATGATTTTAAATGAGAAAACGAGGGTTTCCTAAACATAGACTCTAGGGTTTTGACTTGGACCTTAAGAGAGAGAGTTTTTGAAAAGTAAATATTTGAAAAGGATTTTTAAGGAGTAGATTTGCAAAACGATTTAGAAAGGAATTGAATATAGATTTCTGAAAGTCTGTTAAATATCTCACTTCTAAAACGATTCAAATCATGAGAAGATTAGAACCATTCTAGAGTTGTGATTTTGAAAATAACTAGGGTTTGAAACCCTAGTGACTTTGATGGTCTCATTGTATGTAATACTTTTTTAAAACAACTCTAATCATGAAATGGCTAGAATTATTTTAGGGTTGTGATTTCTTAAAAAATAATAAGGTTTGAACCCAAATTTGAATCTTAATGGTCATATTGAATATAACACTTTCTTAAAACAACTCTAACCATGGAATGACTAGAATCATCTTAGAGATGTGGCTTTGAAAACAACTTTGAAAAAAAAAATTTAAATGCAAGTTTTGAAAGTAACCTTTAATGTAAGTTTGAAAACATCTTTGAATGCAATAGTATGATAACAACAATGTAATAGAGACATGAACATTCAAGATTAGGTTTCACCACATAACCAAGGGGGCCGGACCCACACCGTCTTAGGTTGTACTCGAAGAAAATTCCCGCCACGGTGATTCCCTCTAAGGCCTTCCTAGGCATAAACCAAGAGATCCCTAGTTTCAAGCATGCAAGAAGAGGAGGTAGAAGATGAGGATTAAAATAGAGAATAACATAAGTGGACTAGGAGGGAGAAGAGAGAGAG
Organism: Euryodendron excelsum; assembly: GCA_033060915.1. Lineage (NCBI taxonomy): Eukaryota > Viridiplantae > Streptophyta > Magnoliopsida > Ericales > Pentaphylacaceae > Euryodendron > Euryodendron excelsum. The sequence continues at coordinate 37,584,673 of CM065392.1, read as the reverse complement.
AAAAGAAGATTACATAAAAGTAAATAGAACCATATATTATCTTCTTGTTAGGTTGAATGCTTCAATAAAGGACTTGTTTGAACTTAAAGGACCTTTAAGAGCTTTGAAGGGGTTGGACTTGACCTTCAATAGAGCTTGAAGACTAGGGTTTAAAGTGTATAGATTAGGGTTTGAGTGTATGGCTTGTATTGAGGCTAGGATTGAAGGAGGCTTGAGAGAATTAGAGTTTTTGGGGCAACTTGAAGTCTTTTTTCAGAGAGGTAGAGTTTTTAGAGCAATTTTACAGATCTAGAATACGCAGGGGGTAACATATTTTTATTGGCAAGCAAAATAGGGCTTAGCACCAGTTGCAGTGGCGCTAGCCTTTTAGGAAAGTTTTTAAGGTGGCAAGAAACATATCTTTGACTCTTAGGATGCAAGGCAAAAGATTTGGGCGCTTGTCCTAGTGACTACCATGAAATTTTTGGCCTGCTTCATTAGAAGTGACTATCGAAAGTTTGAGAATTATCCAGAAGGTTTCGAGTAGCCAGAGTCCGCCGTGAATGGACGAGAATCCCTAAAAGAGTGTCCCCGAGATAATTGACTTGATGATCAGAGTTGAAATTGTTAAAAAGAGATGCTGGCCCACTAGGGTTAAAATGGTCATTTGAACTGAAAAAACACTGGATTCAACCCAGAATGATCCATGAGAAGACTCAAAGGTTGAAAAAACTATGGAGAATGCTCCAGGGGATTTTCAGTTTGATACCCAGAGTCGATGTGGTTGGAAAAGGCGACCAGCCCACTAGGGGCAAAACGGTCATTTTGCATCAGGTTTACCCAAATGGACTCAGAATAGTTGGAAAAGGTAGCGAAAGGTTTGGAGTACTGTTAGAAGCATCTCTTGGAGATAACTGGTTTGATACCTAGAGCCGATGTGGTTCCTGGAGGCAAATGGATGCCTAGGGGCGAAATGGTCATTTTTAATTGGATGCTCTCGAAATCGATTCGCACAGTGCATATACTGACTATAGATTCACACATAAACGTTATCGAACATTGATTCGTACAGCGCATATACTGAATATAGATTCACGCATAAACGTTACCGAATATAATTAAACGTCTAGGTTTTCAAAGGTTTCTAGAACAAAGAAGTAGAAGGAAAAAAAATTTAACTTTGAAACCCAAAATCTTACCTCCTTTGTTCTCCCAAGATCTTCAATTAATCTTCAGAATTGATCCCAAGATGAAATCTAGCTGCTCATCATAATCATAGATATGCAAAATTGTATGTAAATTTGTTGAAAGACGGAGTAATCTGATTACAGAAATTGAAAACTGAATGAAAACTATGAATAGACTACTTTAATCTACTCTTAAAACTACTCCTAAAACCCTTGAAAAATGTCTACCCTAGAATCCCCCCTAAAAATAACAACAATCCCAGCTTATATAGGCAGCAGAAATAATAGGAAATCTCGCTGCACTGTTCAAACGGCCTTTGAACGGACCTAGAACACTTAATTGACCATTCAAACGGTCTTCTAACGCTCTTTAGACAGATTTTATGCTTTCTGAATCTATCGAACGGTCTTCGGGCCTGATTTTGGCATGACACCGTTGAACATACCGTTCGAACGCACCTCGAATGCTTGTTTACCGTTTAAATGCTACTATTCACCATTCGAACTTTACTATTCACCGTTCGAACTCACTTCAGATGTACTTTGAACACACTTTAGATGCTTTTTTCAATTTAGCGCGAATTTCTTCTTTTTAAGCCAGAATTTCTGAAAACATACATAAGACTATATTAGTAACGAATTAAGACTAAAACAACATAATTAAACCTATTCTAAGGCTAACAAATAACTAATTAAAGTATGTAAATTGCACTTTTAGAGCACAATCAGATACTTGACGAAAACTCTTGAAAAACTTAATGGAAACACTTTGAAAACTTGAAATATTAATTTTATACATTTTTTCTCTAAAGTTCTGACTAGATATGTATGAAATTATTCATGTTAGTTTTTACTAAGTTTTTCAAAGGTCTTCACTAAATTTCTTAAAAGTCTCATTTGAGTTTCACGAAAACTTCTTAATAAGATTCTTATTAAGTTTCCTCATCGTTTCCCGCTTTCCGTATCTCTCTATATTTTTTAGCTATGTTTCTCACTTCTGTTTCCACTAACGTTTTTCACTTCCGTTTTTCATTTTGGTAACTACATGATATTCTGCCCGGCCTCTTAAACAAGTATGTTTTATCTTATTATATTAATGTTAAAAATATTTCTTTTTACACCTTGTACAACTAATCAAAATATGTTCAACTTCAAGTATTACAAGTTACAAAATAGCTAATAAAATCGTCAAAACTTCTTTGGGGATAGTTTTTACGGCCAAATAAGCTGAGCATAACATATAAGTTGACTTTAAAAAAAAAAAAAAAAGCTTGGCTAAGATTTTTGGTAATTTGTTATAAAAAAAACTTCAAGCTCCCTAACTTGTGCAAGTGAGATCAAATGAGCTCCCATTTTTAGGTTTAATCTTGCACATAAGTTGAGATATCATGCTTAGCATTAGCATCACTCAACCACTAAGCTAGTCCTTGAACTATTTTATCAATGCATGTGAATCTGCTTAATTATTGAGCTCTAGCCAAAATAACACTATTTGTAAAAATAGTTTCCTTTTTAACACTTTCTCAAAACTAATTTTTATTTAAATATTATTTGTGCTACCTCTACAGCGTTGTTTAAATTTGATGGGAATGTGAGCTAATTAAATGATAGCGGGGCTGGTCCATAAAGACTATTGCATGATAAATCCTATACTTTCAGCTGGTTACCCATACATCCAATTTGGAGCTGCGGGTGGTCCTAGTTATCTTGTTCTCAGTTGCCCAATTTCGGGCGAAATTATCCCGTTGATCCTTGTATTGTCATTGTCAGTGTCAGGTATACTAATTGACGGAGGGAAACTTTTGAAGCCTAGTTGAATTCCAGTGAAAATGGTAAACTTGAATGACGTGCTACTTGCATAAATGAAGCTCTTTAGTTCTGCCAAGTGTCAAACTCCTTGGAATTTTTCCTGTGATTAGGTTTCTCCACCTGATCAATCCGATGAGGAATGCTGCCACCGATTGATTTGTTTTTATTGGGTAAGATTTCAAATTTTCTTACTCAATATTTGATTGAATCTGCATAACTGAATAGTGAAACTAAACATACTTTTTATTATCCTATGTGAGAAACTTAAACTTTAATTTTAATGTAAATACAATGAAATATTATATAGAGTAACACATCTATATATTCATTTATGATTTAGTAGCCTTTAAATATGCATATTCAATAGCCTATCTGTATATTAGTTTTTTGCCAACGATTAGACTTCTGACTTTGACAAAATTTTATTCAAATAATATAAATTTTAGAGAAAATGAGTATTGACCCTCTCCAAATTTAAAAACAAAATTAACTTTTCAAAATTCATAATTATTTATCTTTTAACTCCTAGCTCCTAGAAAAAATATAGATCGAATTACAATTTTCTGAGTTTTAGAAAGACCGTGGCAACGTCCCGAACCCTCGGTCTGCCATTGCGCAGGCATTTAGTAGGAATCACTGCGCCTATCACTGCCAAAGGCGCCCAAAAGTGGAGACCTTGGCTGACTTGGCGCGTCCGCCCGCGGAAAATCTCATATTGCTGCGGAAATTCAAGTCGGTTTGGTTTTTTTTTTAAATAAAAAATATTAAAAAATATTAAAATAGGTGTATTTTTTTGTTTTAAAATATTGATTTGGTACTATTAGTAGATTCGTTCGAAAATACTATCAATTTTTATTTTTTGTTGTGTATATTTTTATTTTTTGTTTTTTATGGTCTAGTGATGACATTTGTAGATTACCGTCCTACTGATAGTTTCAGACAAATGTTTTTAAAATAGAGAACACAACTATTTTAATATTTTTTTTATTTTTTATTTTAAAAAAATAAAAAAAAAAAAAAAAAAATATTTATCAAATGAACCCGGGGTTTATGTTTTTTGTTTTTTTAAAAATAAAAAATATAAAAAATATTAAAATAGGAGTGTTTTTCTAATTCTAAAATTGTGGTTTGGTACTATTAGTAGAACGGTAATCTATAAATATCATCATCAGATTAAAAATAAAAATACACTTATAATATATAATAAAAAGTAAAAACTGACAGTACTTTTAAATAAATGTGTAAATCCATTTCTGTTGCTTGCTTGTATTATACGGTATGCATGCTTTTTTTTTTTTTTTTTTTTTTGTGTCCTTTCTTAGGTTCACACAAACTGTCGTGTTGTACGAAGATGACGTGCATAGCTCAAGACAAAAAATAATAAAAGACCACGTAAAGACGTCGTGTTGTAGAGGATGACGTTCATAAATAAAGAAAAAAAAAAGGACTGAAACCCTGACAAATTAATGCTATAAATCAGCTATACACTTATTAAAGTAAATGATTCAATAATGGCCTTTTAAGCGAGTAATTTTATTTTTCACAGAATATGGAACCTCACATTAATACAAATGCACGTGTAATCCAGGCGTGTCTAGGGTGAAAAAATGTGGTGACGCCAACAGGGTATTGGTTTAGTGATGAAATCTCAAACTTGGTGAGTCGAAGTCTAGTTCGAGACCCTATAATAATATGTTGAGTCAACTCTATCATCTTAGCCTCTAATTGTGCTTTTTGGTCAGAGAATTTTTGGCATACTTGCTAAAGTGACAGATGCTTGAGGTAAGTTGAGAGACAATATGTTGTGGCAAAGGTATTTAGATATCTTACTTGTACCACACTTTTTTTTATTAAAAAAAGTGGTAATATCACCGAATTGTAGATATAGTGGGTAAGAATTCAAATTTTTTAGTTTAGTATTTGGGTTCCAATTTCTATAGCTATTCGGTGGTGCTAAATATATTCTTTAGTTCTTAGAGCATGCAGTGTAACTTAACTTCTGCCCCACTGTAAGTGAGATAGGGTTTCCTGTAAATAATTGTGTGATACTAAGGAGCAATGCTTCTTAACGGATGTAGAATAATCTATCTGCATATGCATTTCATATAACCAAAAAATAAAAATGTGGTGACCGATAAAATTATGTGTGAACTACAAGGTTGTAGTCTAGAGGTCAATTGGTCTGATTTGAAGATCCATCACTCACATTTCTTTATGGCCAGCCATCATGCATTATGAAATTTATATGATTCGTGTGGACAGTGACCTTATACGAGTTCAAGAGAGTAATCAGTTGAAGGGCTAAAACCATATAGCCAAAAAATAAGCAGATTATCTTTAGCATTTTCTATTTTAAATTGTCACTAAATTTGTTTTTGGCACCATTCTTTTGGACACAACTAGATCTTGCTAGTGACTAAATGAATCAACATTTTTGTAGTAGCGAGTGAGATTGTAAACCAGTAGGTTAAGTGCACCCATCAGTATGTTCTGCTCAACCTATCTTCTTGTTTAATTAACTGTTAATTTTTGTCTTAGTATTTTCTTCCAAAATGATTCCTTTTTTCTTTTGCTACATCTTAGCATACTGCAAAGTCATATTATCCTTTCTAACTAGCTTAATTCTCTCAACTGGTTTTTCTTCTGTGTTTTGTATTTAACTGGATTCAATAGCCAATGTCTCACAAGAAAAAATTAAAAAAAGGAAAAAACAAAATAACAAAAACAAAAGATAGTTTAAAATCGAGCTCAGTGGACACAGGATCGTTGGATTTGCCATGAACATTTCTTGTGATTCGATCTGCTGAGCCTAATTTTAGTGTGTCTTCTACTCTTCTAAGAAGCTTCATTATACAAAATTGGTAAATCAAACAAAATAGACAAGCTTCATTAGCATCTGTTACGTTATTTTATATTCTCAAATTATCCTAAAATGTTTAAAAAATTACTACGTAACTTACGTTCTCACCTTCTATAGAATCTATACGGTTACACAATTAAATAACTCAGAGAAATAATTGGGTGTGTCACGTTTCCACAACTTATACAATTACACAACCAGATAACCACTAACGAACAAAGAACCAATTAAGTGTAGTGTAACACACTAACATAGTGTGTGCCAACTTAATAGTAAATAAATACTCATGCAGCTTTGCCTAGCTATGACAACATTGTGTTTAATTTTCACTGCTCACATGGCTATATATTATTCTTTCTAATTTTATTTACTTCTTGTTTTCAAATAAAGAACCAAACACAAGCATTCCAGAAGGTTGTGATACAAAATGGAGATAAATAAAATGAAATAAAGACCTGTGAGACCATTTTGGTTCATAACCAAAAAAATCTCACTACCCCTCATTCTCATGGAATTTAATTTCCGTACAAACTTTTTTTAAGAATTGAATTTTCCTATAATTCCTGATACGAAAGCATCCTGAGTGGAGAAAGAAAAGTTCCCCATCTCTAAAACAAATCTTCTTGCCTGTCCTCAATTGTCCGAGAGAAGTATTGGTTTTGGGAATCTGAGCTGAACCCAGTTACAAATGATATATTGACCCAATATATCAGTTTTTGCAAGTAATGCCTAATGCTGCAAGTTTTACGGAATGTGTTTGGGTTGAGTCAACACAAGCCCAACCCTCAACCTGGCAGAATATCATTTCTGAGGTGTTGAGTGAAGTTAGCAACTATTTAACAAGGCAATAATCAAATACATTTTTTTTTTTTTTTTTGATAATTACACTTTATATTCCTTTAATTTGATTAAAAAATACATTGCCTCCTTATAATTTAAAAATAAATATATAATTCCCATGATTTAGAATGATGTACAAAACAAATGGAAACTGTTATAATTGACTAGTATGAGCTAACACGCGCTAATTGGCTGAAGTGCGAGAATATTTCTACCAAAATTGATACTTAAAAAAGCATTTTTACCCTCAAAAATTGTTTTCCTTTTTTTTTTTTTTCTCCTTCTTCCTACTCCCCGGCCTTCTTCCTCCTATGCCAATGTGCCATGGCAGACCAGTGAAAGCATCTCTCTTTCTTCTTTCTTTTTGCCATGGCACGCCACTGAAACCCTTCTTAATCTTATTCAATCTTTCCACCCCACTTCCCACAACTGCTCACCCACCTTTGCCGATGACCCACCACTCCGGCACACCACCATTGACCACTGCGCCGACCTTGCTTTCCTCTGATTTTTGCAATTAGTGGTGGTATTGGTACACAAGTATATATATTTATTCTTGTATATAGCATTATTTGATATGCATCTGGTACATAGATGTTAGTATTACTTACAATCTATTCGTTTTTCAATTTTTATGTATCTGGTACATATATGTTCGTATTAGTTACACAATCTATTGTATATGTACTTTTGATTCTTGGTTTTTGATTTAATCTATCTGGTGTGTGTATACACATACGTATATAATTTTATGTAAGTATATGAGTATCAGTTGAATGGCTGATACATTGCATCAGCCCGGAATGGAATTAATTTGGCTTTGTTTTGGGGAAGGAAATAGGGACTATAAAATTTGGCTTCCACAAGAGATGCCCACGAATAATTTGATGGAATGCCACAATCACTCTTTTAGAAATTGAATGTTGATATGTTAAAGGTATTCTTATCTTTTCATCAAAACAGAACACTCCATCCGTTTTGCACTCCAATACAAACCATGTGAGGCCAATGTGTTCACTTTTGGATCATAAGAGGTAATGTGTTCTTGGGTTAAACTGGAAGGGAGTAAAACATAATTATTCTTTCTGTTTTGTTGGATACATTGAAGGGTTAAATTCTTTGAAAGGGGAAGGTGAGTCGAATTCATGACCTCTTAACCTGGGTGCAGATGACAATATCATTGGACTAACCTCACTTCTCACGCTCTCTCTCTAATCAGCAAATTGAAATTGTTCTAATCATCAAACCATACTCATCGTATTTAGTTTACAGTATCCATAAATGAATTAACAATAGTAAGATGGTGAGATGTGTATTTAAATAAACATGCTTGTTATATAGCTTCCATATTGAAAGGAGCTGAAACTTTGTGGTGCTTAAGCACCAGTCCCAAAAGTTGTAAGATTGGAAGCCACATTAAGGGACTCCACTCTGATCATCGTCATCGTCATCATCATCATAGCAACCGTCCGGCCGCCCAATCCCTCCCAAGAAGAATTATGTTAATCATTTTTCCACCAATCCAATACCCAAATGGTCGGTCTATTAATTAGAACTTCTTCTATTTCGTAATAATATTCTCCACTTGTGTCCAGCATTATTATAAACCATAATTTTAAGTTATAAAAAGCTTCCAAGTATCATCAATACCGCAATAAAGAAATCAAGTCTTTTCTTTCAGTCTCGGCGCCTACCAATCTTATGGTGGAGTGGTCTTTTTTTTGGTTCGGTTGTTCGCCCTCTCTTCTCTTTCCATAGGCAGATGGCGAAGAGCTAGCTAAGCATGATCTTGCAATACATGATGGGATTATATATAAATAGAAAGCTTATAATCTGCCGGGGTAGCTGCTACTGCTGTATTATTCTTTGAAAAGCTATCATAACCGCAAACACACAGTTACAATCTTAGTGGGCCAAACTTATGGTATGGGATATGAGTTGAGCTTTTCTAATATGTAACATGATATAGAAATTGATCTAATGCGTTCTATTAGAATTGAGTCTTTTGACGTATTAGTTAAGTCCTTAACATTTGATATCAGAGCAACCTTCACGTCCTAAATTCGAGTTATAGAGATGGACGACATGAGGAAGGCTGCTACCTATTAAAAAATAAGGATCCATAGAGTCACCTAGCTGAGAAAGATGGACTGGACGTCGGCTGCGGAGCGTGTGGTATTTTACGACTCTAGTAGGCCCAACCTATGATATGAATAAGAATTGGACTATATCGGTATGAGATGAGATATAAATATTGATTTTACAAGTTTCATCAAACTTGAATTTTTAATGTATTAGTCAAGTTCCCAACACACACAAAAAAAAAAAAAAAAAAAAAAAGAACAAACAAACTGATGATCTATTAAAAACCAAACAAAATGACGAAAAAGTTGTCAACAGCATTGATCTTACGTTACAAGTCAAGTACTTGGATTTGAATAGCAGACATAGTCCCAAAGGTTCCCCGAATAAAGGTAGGTGAAACCGATGAAATTAATGAAGTCCTTCCTCTTTTCTTTGGGGGCGTGACATCATATTTGAAATGTATAGCCAAAGTGCCTCACATGGTTTGCCCAGTCTTTACTTAAAATTCTAAGTCTCATCAAGCACCATAACACTTTGTATTCGTCACTTCCAAATTAAAATCGAAAACCACTGACGTTAATGGCGTCTCTAAGTTATCCGAACTGTTTAATCAAAAGAAAAAAAGAAGCCTCATTTTATCTATCAAGCACTTCTTGCGGCCAACTATTATTTATACAATGTATGAAGTTTTCACAAGCTTATGTGGATGGTGACCATGTCTGAACTTCATAAAGTAGCTGATTGAAGGCCTAGAAGCTTCACTTATATGCAACGTTTTTTCTTTTTTTTGGTTTCTTGGAGTAAATTTTTGGCAGGCTAGTTAATGAGGAGTGGTGGCAAATAAGCACAAGAGAACCCACTCATGGAAGGCATGAATGTGAATGGGCGATGGTGGCATGTAGCGACAATGGACACTACACAGGGCTGGCGAGTTGTCCTAATGGTCTTTTTACAGGGCTGGGACTGCCGAGTTTGTCGCCACTTTCTTGTTCCTTTACATCACTATCCTCACAGTGATGGGCGTTGTAAGGTCCCCCAACAAATGCTCTACCGTCGGGGTCCAAGGCATTGTGTCACGGGTTGCCACCCGTGGCACGTCTGGGGCCGCGAGGGACCTTAGCGTGAGGCATGTCTGAGCATGATTGGCCGGTGGCATGACAATCTCGTAATTTGTATTTTTCATATTTATTGGATATATGGATTATGACTCCTCGAGGGGGTAGAATGTTTCTTCCTATCAGTTTGGAGATGGCTCAGAATGCTATTATAAGGGGGGGCATGGTGTTGACTCTACTGCCCCCTAGTGCTACCGAAAGGGACAGCATTCAAGTGAGTCCCCCAAGGGAGTGGGCGAGACTTGGGGGCCAGCTGTGGCACGTGGCTGCAGTCTTCATGCTAGTCAAGGGGCTACATGGGCGGCATTGTGCCCGGTGGGGCAAATGTTGGGCATTAGCGTCGAGTATGGGGTTGTGGCATTTGTACCCGCTACGCCATAATTATAAAGTGGTGGGGCTTATGTCCATGACTGATTGGACCTCGGTGTGCACACTTGCATGTCGTGTGTCTCGTGTGCACTTGCGCATTGGGTTCACGCTTGTGCACACGGCCGCTTGGTTTGGCTAGCATTGGTGTCGTGGGGCACAATGTTATGGGCTTAACAATTGCTATTCGGTGGTGCCTTTCCTTGCGGGCAACCTTGACGCGGGGCGCTAAGAGCTTCAAGGATGGAGGCGTCGTGCCTAACAGGTAATGCTTGGCTGACACGCGCATGTCTAGTTGCACATGGCCATCTGGCTTGTGTTTCGAGAGGGACTGGCGCTGAGCACATTGCTTGCCGTGTGTGCGCGCATTTGAGTATGGCGTTGCTATCGCCTATAGCTTGGGTTGCCTTATGGCTTGAGCATCAGATGTCCGTGCTTAAAGAGTTATGCGGGGCATTACGGATGGATCCTGGACAAGCGCATAATCTTATGCCTTGGTGTTTGAGTTTGGTGGGACTATTGCTTGGAGCATAGTCGCCTCACAGGTGTATTCCGCTGCGTATGATCATGGCGGGTCGCATTACTGTCACCGTGTGGTACCCGACCTGCCATCCCGTAACACATTGCAATGCTTGGGCCTACGGTGGCATGATCTTTGCTCTGGTCTATTGCACTGCCGGCATTTCAGGTGCCATCTTCCTTGTTTCATTTTCAATCTAAATTGAACAATCTTTCAATGACATATTCTAGAGCCATGTTTCATACAATCTCTTTATGATTTGGGCAGCGCAGGAGGTCACATTAACCCAGCAGTGACATTTGGGCTGCTGTTCGCTAGGAAGCTCTCGCTGACCAGGGCAGTGTTCTACATGATTATGCAATGTCTCGGAGCCACATGTGGAGCCGGTGTCGTGAAGGGCTTCCAGAAAAGACAGTACGAGATGCTTGGAGGTGGCACCAACATTGTCAATTCTGGATGCACCAAGGGTGATGGACTTGGTGCTGAAATCATGGGTACCTTCGTTCTTATTTACACCGTCTTCTCTACCACAGATGCCAAGAGAAATGCCAGTGACTCCCATGTCCCTGTAAGTAATATCCGCATTCTACAGTGTGACAAGTAATATCCTCTTCTACAGTGTGACGGACAAATCCTAGCACCATTGCCAATTGAGGTTGTTTTCACATTTCAAACTTATGACACTCTAATCACAATAGAATAACCTTACATAATTATCAAACTTCTGTACGCAACTTTAATCTTACGAGTGGAGAGACTATTTTATAATTTAAACTCATGACACTCAACTTACAATAGAATAACCATATAACTGCATGAACTTACCCTCTTACATAATTATCAAATTAATGACTAAATTATGGGCATAGCATCTTGAAGAAAAGGAGTGGAAATAAGCTGTACCTGTCAAACAGTTCATAAAGGGTAACTTTTGGGAAAAGCATGAGGTTGTCACATACTTTTTTCCGACCAAATGTAGATTGGGCCTGCACCTAGGACTGGACATGGCCTACTTTTCATTTCTTAATTGGAAATCCCACCACCCCAATACTTGAAATCTTAAAAGTCTTAAGACCATGAATGGAATCAAATCAATTGTTCATAAAAAAAAAAAATCATTACTATCAACACAATAATGTCCTCTCAGTTAATTGGAACCGTCGAATATGTGGGCATCTTCTGACTTGGGGATACCCTTTAAAATTTGGGGATACCGTATCCAAATTTGGGTTTATTGCAATGAAAAATCTTTACCATTTTTCGAAAATATCTGCACAACCTTCAAAAGCATGATTCAAATTTATTATTATACTTGGATTACATATAATTGGGTAATACTTAGAGCTTCAGTTAAATGGACTTACCTCATCACCTTGCAAACAGTAGCTAGCATATTCTCATGATTGTCCTAAATCTTTCTAGGTCTCCCTAGGAAAATAAGAATCTGGACTTTATAACCTTAGAACTCTTGTTTGGCAGAATTAAAAGTTGAAAATTTGATAACAAAAAGAGAAAGGAAAAAGAAAACTTTTATTTCTCTTTATATGTGCAATCTGAAATAGTACTACTTTTTCTTTTCTTTTCTCTTTGCCTAGCTTTCTCATTTTAGACTTTCCCTCTTCCAACTAATGTCAAACTACTTAAAAATTACTGACCGTGTCTGTTTTATAATTATCTAGCTTAACTCTAGCTCATTAAGAATTGGTACCTGTAAAACCCAATGACTAGCTTTGCAATTTTGTTTAAATTACAAAAAAATAAAAAAATAAAAGAAAAAAGAGAGAAATTGAATGTCATAAAAATGCTTAGTATTAGCTGAAATGTTAATAATGTTGAGGCTAATTAGGTTGTATAGCTGAGTCATGATACTTACGGAGATAATATGTGCAATTTTCTGTTTCGTCGGCCTAAAAAGGGATAGCCCAACTTCACTTCATTTGCACGGTCTCAAAAGTGAGAAACTTGATGTCAAACGAGGTTTCATATTGCCAGGCCATCCCCTTGGATTCCATTCCTGGTTGCAAGTCATTATTTCTAATTGTCTGTAAAATGGTGTTTATAACTTTTTTATGACAATGGATATAATGATACGCACTGGATAACATCCCCTAATAACAAATTGTGATGGATGTCCGAAAATGCCCAACCCCCCCCCCCCCCAAAAAAAAATGCCACATACGAAGGATAGCCTAAGGGGAAGCTCTTTAATTGTAAAGTGTTTTGGTATTTTGTGTACTGATGAGTGAAAGTGAGCTTCATGCAACATTGTATTAAGTTAGTTGGTAGAACAACATAATTTTTGTTATCTTTTCACTTTAGGGAGGCCTCTTTTTCTTTTTGCCATTGGCAAGAATGGATTGCCGAGATTGTGGCAGACATTAAGGAATCTATACGAAACCACATTGAAAGTTTGTACTAGAAGGAAAAGAGTTTCCAAGCGAAGTCAACATAAGAAATAGCTTAGTGGATTCTTCACCCCCCACCACTTCACATCTTTTGGACCTTTGGGTGCCAGATCAAATTTTCAATCATGCATTTCACTGGAGTGCCGAGTGATGGACAATAAAAATCACGTTCGTCAATTTTAAAATTATTCAAAATTTGACAAGTTGATGAACGCGATTCTAGAAGTAACCCATAATATATTTTTATTTATTTATCTCTATTTTTAAGCCACTTGTTTTGACAGATTTTCTGGAGTCTTCTTTTTTTTTTTCGTGGTAATTTCGTATTTTGTGGTTTCCTAATTAGCTAATTGTCTTAGGTGTTTAGTTTCCTGTTTTGTGGTTTCCTAAGTAGCTAAATGCCTTAGGTGTTTAGTTTCTTTTTTGTTATTACTTGTTCACCTCTCTTCTTTGGCCTATATATAGAGGTTCACTTACAATATAATAGATAGTTTTTGATGAATAAAGAATAGTTATTTCAAAGAATTTGTTTCTCTCTTGTGTTCTAATGTTTTGTTTGAATTAACAATTCACTTATTCACGCTTATCCCTGCGTCAGTTGGTATCAGAGCCGATCATGGCACGCGTTGGAGTTGCAACCAAAGGTCGCGGAGGTGGTGCTCGGGCTGCTAACATCGAGGAGGTATATGATCGTGATGATGCTGCACGAGATGCGCGTATAGAGGATCGATTTCAATAGATGGAGCAAAGAATTGCTAAACAGATTGCTGCATAGTTGCTGCTTTGAATGTTGGACATCAACATCGCCATCATCCACGAAACCAACCTTCAGAGGAAGAAGAAGTTTCAGAGGATGAACCTGCCAACCCTTTTGCTAATTATTAGCCAAGGAGGGATAGAGATAGGGGATTTATGGGTAATAACCGTGATTCTCGTCGTTGGGAATCTGGCTTGAAGATTGACATACCAGAGTTCCATGGAGGTTTATCAACAGAGGATTTCTTAGATTTGTCAAACACTGTTGAAGAAATTCTAGATTTCAAAGAGGTTTCGGATGACAAAAGGGTGCCCTTAGTTGTTACCAGGTTTCGTGGCAAGGCTGCTACATGTTGGCAGCAAACCAAACTCACGAGGTCCTGACAAGGTAAACAAAAGATTAGTTCTTGGGAGAAATTGAAGAAGCATATGATGACTTTTTTTCTACTCCACAACTACTCGCACTTAATGTATTAGAGGTTACAGAATCAGCAACAAGGGTCGCGTACTGAGATGATTACACCACTAAATTCTATCAATTGGTGGCCAAAACGACCTGGCTGAGATTGAAGAGCAATTAGTCTCACGAGATATTGGAGGTATGCGTTAACACTTTCAAGATACTTTAAGCATGTTTGATTTGTATTCTGCTTCTGACGCACATCAGCGAGTACTACAACTGGAGAAGCAATCCAATCGCAAAACTATTTCTAGCAATTGGAGTACTATCAACCGCATAGGAACTAGTCAATCCGGTGCTCTACCAAATCGAATGGTGAACACAAAGGCAGTACCAAAAACTGTGGGTACACAGTTTAAACCGATTGCTTCAACGCCAAGTTTCAAGTGTTACAAGTGCAGGGAACCTGGCCATTGAATTGTAGAAGGTAGGAAAGGTGATCGTCTTGGAAAGAACCTGTTCTTTGAAAATGAGAAAATTGTGGCAGATCATAATGATGATTTTGAGCACATCCCAGATTATGATGAACCTGACGATGCAGAATCGGAAGCGTCCGTTACTGGACATCATGGCCCTTTACTAGTCATTCGGAGAGCATGTTTTGCACCCCGAGAGACAGAAGAAAAAGAAGAAAAAGAGGGAAAAAAAATAATTGCGAATAATAATATTCTTGATTTTTCAGAAGATAGTTCAAAGGTTTGGAGTCTACCACCAATATTTGATGACTATCGTGATAGTGGTTATGTGAGTGAGGAGAATTGCTTATTTAAATCAACAACTACTCTAGATCTAATTTTAGATTGATAGTGGTTATGTGAGTGAGGAGAATTGCTTATTTAAATCAACTAACTACTCTATATCTAATTTTAGATTGGAGTGAGCCGCCAATTTTTGACAAAGACCCATCAATTCCTGAAGTAGCTATAAAGATCACCACTTACAAAGATATTGTTTCAATAAATTTTTTTGAAGACTTTCAAGAAAATAATCAATATGAAGATCCATTTTATATCGTGCGATTCAATTTATCTGCTTCATTGTTCATCAAGAA
Source organism: Euryodendron excelsum (assembly GCA_033060915.1). Taxonomy (NCBI): domain Eukaryota; kingdom Viridiplantae; phylum Streptophyta; class Magnoliopsida; order Ericales; family Pentaphylacaceae; genus Euryodendron; species Euryodendron excelsum. The sequence continues at coordinate 37,569,240 of CM065392.1, read as the reverse complement.
ATTAATTATGGAGTATTTTATTTTAACTCGATGGACCGATTGGATGAAAATTGTGACAAAGATTGGAATGTTTAAAGTGCTTCTTCGGAATACAAAATTGAAGTTCAAGTTCTACGGCAGAGTTGCTTATCTCATCTTTAGAATTCGAGGGTGAATTCTCTCCAACCTGAGGGGAATGATACAGAATAAAAATTACATGTGCCAATTTTGGAATCATGCAAAATTTGACATGTTGATGGACAATGCGATTCTAGGAGTAACCCATAATATATTTATGTTTATTTATTTATATTTTTAAGCTATCTATTTTGGCAAATTTTTTGTAGTCTTTTTTTTTATTATTGGTAATTTCTTGTTTTGTGGTTTTCTAGTTAGCTAATTGTCTAGGTGTTCAGTTTCCTGTTTTTTGGTTTCCTTATTACCTAATTGCCTTAGATGTTTAGTTTCCTTTTTAATATTATTTGTTCGTCATTTTTCTTTGACCTATATATAGAGACTCATTTACAATATAATAGATAGTTTTTGATGAATAAAAAATAATTATTTCAGAGAATTTGTTTTTCTCATGTATTGTAGTATTTTGTTTAAATTGACAATTCACTTATTCACGTTTATCTCTACGTCACCGATATCGGAGGACAGTGAATTGTGCACAAGGTCGAAGTTGAATCAAACAAGTTTTCAACAATTTTCAATGACGTCTTCCAGCAGAGTCAAACTAATTTCCAAAAGCCGATGCAAGTTCGTACAAGTTCAAAAAACCAGACCAAGTTAGGAATCGTTTTCAAAATTTTTATTTTCCTTTCTCATTTTTTAAAAATGAAAAGGAAAAAAAATATAAAAAAAATACCATACACTGTTGTCATTTTCGTACGAGAAACTTTTTATTTTATTTTATTTTATTTTCTTGAACCTGGAAACACTTCATAAATAGGGGCTGGAGAACACAACTACGAAATGAGTCATATGACTTCTGAATGATTGAAAGTAGAAAGGACATAGCCTTACGAGAGCCGACTCCAGTAATCAAGTCCCTCAACAATATAGCCATATATAATTCATATGTATATTGTGTATTCTTTTTGTTTTGATGGTTAAAAAACCATGCATGCAAATTACGCTTCCTCATGGGTTGAATCCTCTTCTACAGGCTGATCTTGTTGGGGTCATGTTAATTAAGCCAGCTTAGTTCTTCCGCAACATGCCTGCGATGCCCTTCGTAAATATTAATACATACATCTTTGGTTTTACAACTTTGTCTTGCAGAGGTCTGATGGGCATAGGCATCGTAATTTCAGGGTTAAGTTTACTAAGATTGGTGAGGACTGAGTGACGGAGGAAGAGTTTTTACAAGAACTGAGGTTCATACTCAGAGCAGTGGTGGAGACAGAGACATCAAAATAAATTATTCATGCATCACAGGTTAACTAACAACAATGTCCGTACATATGTTTTCATTAACATATGAAGAGAAGGTGAATTATTTGCATTAATGCATTTCCTACTCTTCTAAGGTTGTCATGCTGGTTGGCATGTAGAAACCACCATGAATTGGAATATGATTTCTTTGTATATACATAACAGCCTACAACAAATGCAAGATTTTATAAACATAAGTAGTAGAAAATGTGAAGGGTGGTTATTGGCATGGTATAAAAACTTGGAATCTATGTACTTACAATCCATAGGCTCTCCTTTTGAGAGTGCATAGGGCCGGCATGACTATATGGAATTTGAATCCTCTCTATTAATCAACGTGCTAGATAAGTCAATTACCAAAAATATATTGTTTTACACTGAAATTTATTTTCTTTTATACAAAAACGAAACTTTACTTTCAAGAGTCTTAAGTTCTTATTCAAATCCAATCCAATACAATCCAATCCAACCATCCAATATTCCAATTCTTACATATTTGAGGTGAAAAAAAAAAAAAAAAAGTAGAAGAAGAAAAATCATCCAATTCAAGATTTGAGGGTAGGAGCTGATCTCCATACGTGGGGATTTCGGTGAATTTTGTCTGTAATATCATATTTGAAAATTGCATTTGATCGAACTTGCCCTTCTACTTCTGGGGTTTCCTCATGGGCATACTAAGCACACTGATGAATGCATAGGTTTTTCCTAGAATTTTTGTACACTGTGTTTGGAATTATGATTTACCAAGAGAAAAACGAAGAAAAAGGAAAAGACGATGAGAAATAGACCAAAATGAAAGAGGAGTTTTGTTCTCTTTTTTCCTATCTTTTTCTTTTTTTTTTTTATTTTTCTCTTGATAAATTTGGATTTCAAACACAGCCTTAGGCATTCCTTAATTTAGTAATATGAAAAACCATTTGTAATACTTAATTATGCATTGTGCCCCGAGTCATTCATCAGTGTACAGTTCATAGAGGAAAAGAGAAACAAAGTAAATCACCATCACGTAAACGGGATTTAATAAACACCGAATGATTCTCCACTTCTAGAAAACAATGGCACAAGCTAATGTACTGGAAAGAAACAACGTACTTTAGAACAGATTGTATGTCCATGGTCTGATTCAATTTCACAGATAACAAAACGAGACAAAGAAATGAAAAAAAAAAAAAGAAAAAGAAAGAAGAAAGAAGAACATACTTAAAACATGGTTTTGTGTTCCTGAATTTGTAGCATTACACCAAAATCAGTGTTTGAATCTTCACTGCAGAATTCACATTGTTTTTAGATGACGGAATTTTGACCCGTGGGTCCGCAAGTTCTCTTGATCCTTGGTCCCAGCATTGCCAGATTGATTTTCAGGAAAGGATCTAGAAGGAGTAATTCTTTGGGTCGAAGTTGGGATGGAAGGGTGCACCGGAGGAAGGGAATCAGACACAGGATTATCAGCCCCGTCCGTCAAGATTTCTTTCAATTCCACATCCTCTCTTGCAACGGCGATATTGTAGAATCCGATATTGGAGACATGATGGTATAAGAATTGGTTCCCAATACTTAGTATGGCTAGAATTGCATAGTAGTTATCCAAGTGGCTCTTATTTATGGTATCACCAAACCAATTTTTGAATGTCAAAATCCATAATATGCTGATAAATTTTCCAATTCCCAATACCATTTGATTAAATGGTGGCCCATAGAGCCGCATCGAATCACCTACCTGACTATAGTAGAAATCCACAAGCCCATCTTCACAGAGTCCTTCCATGAGTCCCAGCAAGTAGAACTGAGGAGTTAAGCACAAGATACTCATGCGAACATTTCCTTTCTCAACGTCCACAAACTTCTCCTCTTTATACAACTTCAACCTGCGAACTTCAACGAATCGGGCAACAATGCAGCATAGAAAGGAGCAAATCATTCCAACACGAATTCTCGCTTTCCAAGCACGCTTTTGTCGTTGTGTACTAGGCCACAGGTTTTTTATTAGTAGACCATACAGAAACGATGCTGTGGAACTTGAGAACGAACGGATCAAAAATAGAAACATGAGAGGGGCCTTAAACCCCCCGATGTGATCATCCATATAAGTACCTTGTAACATGAAGAAAGTACTACCCGTTGCCTCCACATGACAGTAGAATAAAAAGGTTGCCCACATGGGAGGCATTGTTAAAAGAAGCTTCACTTTCTTCACTTTTGTTACTGGGTAGACCATTCCTCTTCTTTCTTGCTCTTCTGGACTAACGAAGGGTGTTTCTCCAATAGCAGCTGCTTTATCCAACCACCTACGTTTAGGAAGTGTGAAATTAGACCCGAAAAAAAAAAAAACAAACAAACAAATATTGAATACAAACTAATGCGACTAATTTGGGCGATATCACTTTACGATTTTTTCTTTTTTATATTTAAAATAAAATATTGGCTTGTATTATTTATAATATCATGATAATAGTTTGTTGGAACTTTAAGCTTTTAAGTCTTAACTCAATTTTTAAAATTTTTGAATTCATAAAGTACAAAATATAAAAATAAACATGTTAAGTAATTATTGATTCATTCACTTCAACATTATTAGTTGAACCTTTGATTAATAAGATAATACTTTATAAGTCTTTCCATTCTGTTATTCAATCTAAATATATGTATGTACGTATATATATGCAACATCTTTTTAAATTCTTTTTAATTAAAGTCATTTCAAAATATTTATATGGATAACTCGATCTCTTTACCTATAGCATACATGTAGTACTTGTAACTCTCTTTATAAATTAGAAGATATGAATTGAATCATATTTAAAAAATCGCCTGGGAGCACGGAACTTTAAAACAAAAGGTGAATGATATAGATATGCTAATCATATGTGCAACTTTAAAGCAATAAAGTAAATAGACAATGCAAATAAAATTTTAGCATGAAAACCCTATCAACTGAGGAAAACATTATGGGGCCACACTCAACCACTAATATACTCAGCACTGTAACTTTGAACAATAACAAGACTAAATGTACAACCAGCCAATTGATCCACAAGTATGGTAGAAGTTTTAGACTTGATTGCTAGACACTCATGCTTTCGACGTCAACTTTTAGAATCCGCCAAAGATGATATGTGTGAAATTTCAAAGACGATATGTTTGAAATTTGTTTGTTGACTAGAAGAACACTCTGGGGAGGCACAATAAAGCTCTCTAAACAGTTAGATCAATTCTCTATAAGTGTGTAATCTTTCTCTTTAGGGTTTAGAATATTTATATAGAGTCTGGAGTATTTTTAAAGCCTTAAACGTCATGTAAGTCGAAGTAGAAAATTTCCAAACCTGACTGGGATTTAAATCTGGAAATCCTCGATTTTGCCATCCGTTCGAACCCATGACCAGAGGGTTTGAACGCTTGACCGTTTGAACGGCTTAGTATACCGGTCGAATGCCTGCTAGTGACAAATATGTAGATCTCAAAAAGTTATATAAAATCAATATATTATGAACCTCAACAACACTTTTGGTTTGAGAGATATGAGTTTTCAAAATTTCAGCTCTGTGTGCTTCAGCAGCTTGTACTCTGACAGCATCAACTTGAAACTTGGCCCAAATACAACTCAAAATACAATTACAATCAAAGTGTTTTTGTCTAAGGAATATGCCAACACTAAAAAACCTAACAATCTTCCCCTTTGGCAATTTCGTAACAAAACACAAATTAACAAATACACCAAAATGACTCAAACATATAAAAGCTAAAGTCGATGAATTCACTTGTGTATTTATCTATCTGTAAAAACACACTTAAACAACTTCGTGAAATTGTAAGTGAAATATTAATCAATAAGCCATATTCACGGATAAATTTCTTCCCCTCACATGTATACATTATCTCTCTCCCTTAATTACAATGCAAACAATATGATTTAACCCTTATAGTTTTTTCTCTCCATTTTGTTCAGGAATTGACAAAGAAAATTCAATGAAATTTATTTTAATGACAATAGGGTAGCAAGGAATAGAAGAGAATAAATAAGACATATGAAAGAGGGATTCTTAACACACCATAAGAAAAGAAATTACTCTAAAAATATTGACAATAAATCAAGTAGCATCTTATGATATGTAAGAGTAAATCTCATGATTCAAGCATTGTAGTAGATACAAAATACACTCAATGAATTGAAAATTTTAACATTTTTAAACACAAAGGTCTAGTTTATCAACATAGCCAAGTGTGTGTTCTTGGTGAACTCGAAAGCTATAGACTTACACAAATACGTAGTAGAGATCAAAGTTATTAAGTCTATTCACATTTTTAAGAGAGCTACACACCTAGAATAATGACCAATCATACTTGTGCAATTCAATATGGAAACTCTCCATTAATAAGCTAAAATTTGAAACTTTTGAAGAGCTGAATTTTATTTTTTTGAATAGCTCAAGTTGTTTTTTTTTTTTTTTCTTTTTGAACAAATTCAATGCTTAAAATATGTAGCCCTTTCTACAATTTTACCCAGATGGTGCTTATTTTGATATACATTCATAGTGGCTTTCATACATGTCAAGGTAGGGAGTCAATGATAGAAGTATGAGACATGAATATTAGTCATTCTAGTGTGCAACTCTCATAGTGAATATTAGAATAAATCAAACTAACAACAATAACATACATGGCTCATGCAAATTAGTCGCACCAAGTGTGCTCAATGTACACAAGACTTGTGTTTCCAAATTTACTCACAATGTAAGCAATAATGAAATTTAAATCTAGATCATGTATTCAATGCCTTACAATGGATATTATCATCGTCATGAACAATTGCTCAACAAATCACAAAAATACTAACGACCTATAATCAGAAAGTACTTTTGTATTTTTGAATTTTTTTAAAAAAATAATCCCTAAAATCTACAACAATGATCAAAGCACTAGGACAAAGGAATAAGAATTAAATAACTTCTTATGCTATGTCAAAATCAGGACTCTAATTAGAAAGGTTAACCCCTACAGAATTTTTAGGAGTATTCAGGGCCTATAAATTAGATTTTCTAACCTAAATAGATTTAGTATTTTTTGTTTTTGAAATTACTTGTTTGAGTTGACCTACTTAGGTGTTCAAATCCTTGATCTGTCTATGTAGTACATTATCAGGTTTCCTAAAATAATTTTTAGGTTCTTCATGCACATAACTCCTAAACATATTCAACAATTTATGATAGTTAGGCCTGATGCGTCGTTTAACACCACAATGATGGCATACAAGAACAAAATTAGGACATGTAGTTCTATGTGCCTTAAAAAGCCATGCATTCGAATGCCTGCCATTCAAACACTAGGGTTGGCTGTTCGAATGCATTGTGCATCCATTCAAATGTGGCAGAACTTTGAAATTTGAGAATTTGTTAACATACCTGATTGTTTTGACCTATTTCTGAGTTCTTGAAGGTTATGATTCAACCTGGTATGTCTCTGAAGTTGATGGATTAACAGGAGGCATGAATTTTGATATTTTGCTCGATGTAATTCCATCAAATTTGATTCCATCTTTATCTCCAACTGATTTTTGAATGCTCCAGATGTGATTAACTTCTTGGAGCCTATATTGAAACCCTTAAGAGAATCTTTAATACGAGACAAATCAGATTTAACAATTCCAAGTTCTTTCTCAAGATTCTTGTTTTTTTCAAGTGCTTCAAATAAACCCTTTTTGCTTACAATCAATTTTTCTAAAAGGTTGGTCCTATGGGTCTGAAGATGATTAAGGGCCTGGCTATCCATAGATTCCTTGCAAAGTATTTCATGTTCTTGTTGACTATTCTTGAGGTTTATAGCCAGATCTTGGTTAATCTTGCCCAGGCTAGACAACTTTGATTTTAATTTTTTATTATCCTGAATTAATTGAATCAACATGGCTTCTCCAAAGTCAGTGGGATCCAGATCCATCACAAGACTAGTTGAATCAATACAATTGAGATCAATAAGAATTTTCAGGGTTTGACTCAGACCTAGGGAGTTTAACAATGGAATGTCCTTCTCTTGGTATATTCATGATCCCAGGTTTAAAGATCTCACTCGTAGGGTTTTAAAAAAAATTTTTGAAAACAAGAGTGAACCTGCTTTGACACCAATTGAAAAATCTTGGGAGTGTGGCTTTGACTAGATTGTTTAATTAACATAATTTATCCAACTATACGAAAGGTGAATGACCTAGGTATGTCAATCTTATGTGTAACTTTAAAGCAATAAAGTAAAGAGACACGGTACACTGAATTTTAGCATGGAAACCCTATCAACTAGGAAAAAAACCACTGGGCCACACACAACCACTAACGTACTTAGCACTATAACTTTGAATAGTTACGAGACTAATCTTACAACCCAACCGTTGATCCACAACTCCACGTTGATCCACAACTATGGTAGAAGTTTCAGACTTGATCGCTAAACACTCACGATTCACCATTCTTCCGTACTTTTGAGGTCAACCTTTGAAATTGGCCAAAGACGATATGTGTGAAGTTCCAAAGTAGGCTCAACAGAAAGCGTAGACTTGAGCAATAAGTCATGATCACCATAGTAGGCTCAACAGAAAGCGCCACACTATAAATACCAGAGCTATGAGAGAGCAAGGTAGCAAGATATGATCAATCCAACTAAGCCATATACACTTGTGAATTTTACTCCATTCTCGATGAAGATTGCTAACTTAACCGTCGGAGTGTGATCGGCCCAAAGAGGGTCGATCCATTCTAACTTCTTTGTCTCTTTACAGTAGGTTGGATACTCACTGACATTGGCTCGAGTAATCGGTCAAGCCTTCTCAAAAATCTCACTTACAATTGGCGTTGTCTGTGGGAAGGTCCAAGTAAACATGAGTACCAATTTCTTAGGGAGAAAATGAGTCCATGCCACCAAACAAGGGAATGAAACTCCCTCTGGCAATGACAATACTAACTTGGCTAGCCACCAAACCACCCCGAAAAGAAGTAACGAGGGTCGAACAAGGAGGTCGAAAACCCGGTCCCCTACTCGAAGCCACTGAGGATCACGAGACGACTTACGGAGGGATCCATACTATACCAGGGGACCAAATCTCAGTAGAAATCATCATCGGGACTTGGGCCCTTCACTTTCCAGTGGACGTGTGCCCAGTGACCATTTGCTTCATGCTACTAAAAGGGAATTGCAACAACGTGACGACGAAATCACCAGGCTTACTTCCTAGGTCAGAGCAATGAAGAACGCAATATCTAAGAGGGATGACCCAGTTAGACGAAGATCACTGGCTCGTCATGATGAAAGGAGGAGTCAAGATCCCTGTAGCAGAAGTTCAGCGCCGGTGCACATTGTTAGGAGTCATGCCTCCAGTAGCGGGCACAACAGTAACAGACGAGAAGATCAGCACCATAGGAGGAGCCGGACACCACAAGACGGGGTTTGATTTAGAATCGGTCCGCAACGAAAGGAATGGGAGAGGTGGCTAAACGAAAAACTCGATAGCAGAGAACAGATCCCCAAAGCATGTACTACTTAGGACATGGTCAGCAGAGCCGTAGATCAAATAGCGTCCACACCTTTCACGGAGGAGATTGAAAGCCGTTAGCTTCTGAGAAAGTTCGCTCCGCCATAGTTCACACCATACGACGGAAAGGCCGATCCAATCAGTCACATCCGCCACTACAAGCAAATGATGGCACTCTAGAGTGGAGACCAATCCTTGATGTGTCGTGTATTCCCATGCAGCTTGGGAGAGATGGCCTTACAATGGTTCGACAAGTTGCCATCCAAATCAGTATCAAACTAGAGACAACTTGCCGAACTATTCACTGCTCGCTTCAAAGACAACAGCAAGCAGCCTAGGAAAGTAGACTTTATACTCAGCTTACAGAAGAGTGATGGAGAGGGATTACGAATGTATGCGCAACGCTACTGGGCGGCCTATAATAAGAGTGACGAGTGCAGCGAACAGTTAGCTGTAGCTCAATTCAAAATTGGCTTGCCCAGAAAGCATCGCCTGTGACAATCCTTGATGAAAAAAGACAGCCCTCACGGTGCAAGAATTAATGTCAAGAATCGAGCGATATGCGCGGTTGGAAGAGGATGTACCGCAGCTCGCTCTAGAGAAGATCAGCATTATTACCGAAAAGAAGAATGAGCGGGACGCAAAGAAGTTTCGACGGGAAGACAACAACAGTCGGAGCAAGAAGGCAAGCAATGAGGTCTGCACTGTCTTCAAGGACCCCATTTATAAGATTTTGCCCCAAATCCGCAACAAGCCGTTCTTCAAATGGCCCCCGAAGTTGGGAGGAGATCCTACAGCCCAAGACCAAGGAAAGTTTTATTTGTATCACAAGGAGAGGGGGCATCAGACGGCAAACTACCGACATCTAAAAAACCACCATGAAGATCTGGCAAAAGCTGGCCATCTTGACTAGTATATCGATAGGGAAAAAACCAAATAGGAAGCCGAGCAGCCAAGGCTAGAGACCCCCCATAGACAGAAGACGAAGCTGAACCAGTCCGGGTGATCAACATGCTACATAGATTGGCGAACTTAAAAGCTACTGATTAGCACAGATACCGGGCTGATATTCGAAAAGCCGTACATTTGAGAAAGGTGATGTAAATAGGCCCAACTCTGAAAAAAGAAAGAGGTTGGCGATGATACTGCAACCATAACTTTTACTAATGAAGATCTCGTGGGCGTTCAAACTCCCCACAATGACGCACTCATCGTGACTCTACGACTAGGAGGTTGTGACGTGAAGAGGCTGCTTATTGACAAGGGGAGCTCTCCGAGGTTATGTACTATGACCTTTTCAAAAAGCTAGAACTGCAGGACACCGACCCCCAACCCTCGCACAATCCGTTGATCGGGTTTAACTACGATCCAGTTTGGCCACTTGGAAAGGTAACTATCCCCGCCACGGCGGGAGGGATTACTCTGCAAACAGAATTGCTGGTGGTTAACATGCCATCCCCATATAATGCAATCATGGGCCGAACATAGTTGCACCTCATAAAAGCTATCCCTTCCTCCTACCACTAAATGATTCGATTCCCCTTCCCAGAAGGGGTGCAAGAGATAAGAGGGGACCAAGTTGTTTCCAAACAATGCTTCCTTATGGCATGTGCAACAAAGGCATGAAGAGCTCTTCCTTTACCCCACAGTTACCCCACAGTTTTGGAGCATGCGGTTAAGCTGGGAGAATTTGACGTCAAGTTCTAACCCTGAGCGATAGTTAAAGGCCATGTATTGACTGACTTTATTGCCGAATTTTCTGTTAAACTTCCACAGGAAACCAATCCTACCCCGATTTTCGATGCGCAACATGATGACCTCTCCCTGCAAATTTGGAAGAAAGGTGATCATTGGAAGCCGTTCACTGACAGAGCATCCAATGATCAGGGGGAAAATTCAGGGATAATTCTTAGACGATATGGCATTGGGGCAGGTCATTAAGCTGGAGTTCACTGCTTTAAACAAAGATTCATTAAGCTAAAGTTCATTACTTCAAACAAAGATTCATTAAGCTGGAGTTCACTACTTCAAATAAAGATTCAGAATACGAGGCTCTGCTTCCAGGGTTGCGCCAAGCTATTGATCTCAGAATTGCCGAAATCATGATCCACTCAGATAGATTCCCAGCTAAGTCATGAGTCAGAATAGCAAAAAATACGCAACACGCAACATCCAATGGATGGGAAGTTAGGCTCCAATTGGGAAGGTCCCTACTGAATTACGTCCCAAGTCGACATGGGGGCATATCGATTGGAAACTATCAAAGAAACGCGACAACAACCCCGATCTTGGAACGCAAATAACATCAGAAAATTCTACCAGTAGGCCCTTCCTTCAGCAAATATGTAATCTTTGCACAAATCAATGAAAATTGAAAGCTACTCAACAAATATGAGCAAAATATTGAGGGAAGACAAAAAAAATAAATAAATAAGAAACCAAGTGTAAAAACCTGGTCCTAGATCATTTATGACTAGGTTGCCCAATGAAGGTCATTAAAACCAAGTGTAAAAACTTGGTTCTATCTAAGTTGGACAGATCGGCCAATGATGATCACAAAAAATCAAGTGTAAAAACCTGGTCCTGGATCATTTATGACCAGGTCAGCCAATGACAGTCGTTAAAACCAAGTGTAAAAATTTGGTCCTGTCTAAGTTGGATAAGTCGGCCAATGAAGGTCACGAAAAAACTAGGTGTAAAAACCTGGTCCTGGATCTTTTATGACCAGGTCGGCCAATAAAGGCCATTAAAACCAAATCTAAGAACTTGATCCTATACCAGGAAGGACAAAGGAGCACACGAATCTGGCGCTTAACCTTGGTCCTGGCTAGGTCAAGTAGATCGGCAAAGAGCTTCGTCAAAAGTAACAAAGCTAAGTGTCCTAACTTAGCCCTAACCAAATCTAGTGGATTGGCTAAAGTTTTCTTTATTAAAAGTTACGAAATTTACTTCGTTAAAACAAACTCTATCTTCCTAAGCTTGGAAGAGATGCTATATGTCAAAGCAAGGCAGTTTGTTAGATTTTTTCTGCCTAAATTGGGCAGGGATTCTATCTGCCTAAATTCGATAGTTCAAAGAAACAAATGACAAAATTTTTATCTAAACAAAGATAATATTCATAAAAGCATATGTTCAAAATTGATTCATGACATATACACTTCTTGCAAGAATAAAAACAGTTCAATAAGAAAAGAAAAAAAAGAAGAGGCCCTAAGCTAGCTCGGTGGCTGGAGGATTGGCAGTGGATTGGTCAGTCGGAGATAGTTCAGTGGTCGATGGCAATTCAGCTGGGGGAAGCTCGGAAAGATTGGCTTCTTTAACCACTTAAGTTTTAGGGGCATTTTTATCCCCCTCATGTTTGGTTTCGTTGTTGGCCTCGTCCTCTGACTCGAGTACTGCATCAACTCAAACAGGAATCTCCGTCCAAAGGGAGGAAGACTTGTCCAACTTCAACTGTTTCAGAGCTGCCCTCCAGCCATTTTGAGATGTATGTGTTGAGTCAATGCCTTGATTTTGATGATAACAAAACATGGTTAAATGATCTAATAATTCTACTTAGTGTGCAGATGAATTATTAATTAGATCTTGACTTGAAGCTTATCATAATAGAGGACTTATGATGAAAAGCATGATAAAGTGATGTATTCTACAATGGTGATTTTATAAGGGAATGAAGATGATGGATATCAAAGAAGAAGAATGAAAATGATCAAAGTCTTGATTTAAAAGATTGAAGACTTTGAGTACTTGAAGATATCTTGCAAGAATGGAAAAAGAAGAGACCGACTCAAAAACATAAAAGCTTTCTTGATAGATGTAAAGATGTCTTGAAGACATGGAAGGAATCACAAGATTTGAAAAGCTTTCTTGAGTTGTTGAAGTCCATGGAGAAGCCATGTTGATTGAAGAAATGAAGATTCTAAGTCATGGAAGCTCTCTTGAAGATATTGAAGAAGACTTGAATCAATGGATGAAGCTATGATAATGGAAGAGCTCTACAAGTGATGAAAATAAAGAAAACTCACCTTAAATGGATTGAAGATGTTCTTGGAGTCATCTAATCTTGAAGAAGTGTTTGCAAGCTTTAAAAAGCCTATTTAGATGATCTTTGAAGAGATTGGAAGCTTTGAAAAAGATTGAAGAAAAGTTGCAAAAATATGGGTTTTGGTAAAAAGAGTCGACCCCTCAAGCAAGAAGAGTCGACTCATTCGAACAGAGCCTTGGAATTCTGCTGGAAGCTTAAAAGAGTCGACTCCTGGCCAAAAAGAGTCGACTCATTGCAACAGAGAACAAACAATTCTGCAGACTGCTGAAAAGAGTCGACTCCTGGGACAAAAGAGTCGACTCATTTGGACAGAAACTTGAAAAATCTGCTGAAATGCAAAAAGAGTCGACTCATTGTGAAAAGAGTCGACTCCTAGACCGTAACGGCTAGTTTTCTGACAGACGGTATGGGCACAAACACAACCAAATCTTCTCCCATACTTCTCCAACGGCTAGAATCGATCCATACATATATATATGAGATACATACAGCTTCAAACAAGAGAGAAGAGCAATCATACCATTCATATCAAGTGCTTCAAAACTGAAAATCACCTGTACCTCACTGCCATATATTTTTGCTGAGTGTTTAAAGTTATCCATTGAGTTGTATTCATTTATATACTCACTAGGAGAGTCACTCTTTGTATAACTTCATTCATTCTTGTTTGGGTGGGTTTGTAACCTTGTAAGTTTAAGTGTTCTTGGGAAAAATACTTGTAAGTTTAAGAGAAGCTTGGACAAAATCTCTTGGGTTTTGAAAGCTTGGGAAGAAGCTTTTGTAAAGAGTGAGCTGGGCACTCGTGGCACAACCAGCAGCTGTGTAAGGAGTATTACATAGTGGAATTCCTTCGAAAGGATCGAAGAAGAGAGGACGTAGGCAAGGTTGGCCGAACCTCTATAAATCTGGTGCACTTCTTTTCTGCCTCTGTTTTGTTTAATTGCTCACTATACATGTTTGCATAAATATATATATTGACATACACTCCACTTGCTTGATATATATATTTCGATTAATTGTTGTTAAAATACATAAACAAGTTTTAGTTGAAATTCTTGTTAAAAAATTCTATAAAACCCAATTCACCCCCCCTCTTGGGTTGCCTACTTGGGCCAACAGTATGTTCTGCGATTTGCTTGACCTAGGCCTCGTAATGATCCCCGGCATCTTCAAAGCCCTTGTCATACTTGGTTTCAGCCTTCTTTTTCAGTTGCTCCACCTCCAGGTGAGCTTCAGCCAGAGACGCTTCTGCTACGGCCGCCGACTTCTTTGCTTCGGTCAATTCAGGCTTCAGATCGGTAGCCTCCACTTTAGCTTTTTGGCAGTCTTCTTTTTGCTTAGAAGAGGCATGCGACTCGGCAAGAGCACCCTGGTTGTCCTGCTAAGCCTTCTGTGAACCTCTGGCCTCCCGATCTTTCTGATGGAATTTCTCCGTCAGCTTGGAGTATTTTTTCAAAAAAGCCCCGTGCCGATCTCACAAGTTATAGAATCGTTGCATAACCTCCAAGCCGTGAATGGCCCCCTGAGGAGGACATGTAAAAATAAGCATTAGCACAAATTTTTCAAAATCAAAAAGCCAAAACAAAGAGTTCAGCACATCAGACTTACCGTGAACGCTGACTGAATAGCTCCAAGCATCAAGTCTCCAGTGTTGGCGCCGTCTAGTTCCTTAACATCCTTAGGCGGTATAATAGCCGAGAGGGCCTTGATAGCGGCACCAGGGCAACACAGTACTGAGTCTTCGACGATCATAGCTCGTTTCCCGATCTTGGGCCATGCTATGAATTCTTCAGCCAGTGGCCCTTCCACCGTGCCCTTGCCTTTCTCGGCAACAGAAGGCCCCACCGATTCATCTTGGGTGGCGGCCGTACCTTTGACCCTCGCTCGGGCAGTAACCTTCTCAACCATTTTCACCAACCTCCTTTTCTTCACTGCCTCATGGGTTGTTGGTTCCTTGTCCAGATTAACCACCTTAATGGCAGTAAGAACTTCAGTGGCAGGGGGCATAGCAGGCAAAGGAGGAGCGTTGGTGTCGCTGACTTGAGCAACGGTCTCGGTTGAAGATGATGCCACTCCCCTCCTTTTCCTAAAACCCCTCTATCCTAGTGTAAGAGACAAGTCACGAACTTTGGGAGCCATTACAACTCCAAAAGTAGAGGCGGGGACCGTGGCAATTAGTGCGGGACTCAGAAGCGGCGGGAGAGGTGAGCGATCCCCAATATCGTGCGTAGCTCCCTCCACCTTTTGGGCAGCAATCACGTCGACAGATACCCCGTTTTTCGCAGTGAAGGACTGGTATCAAATTGGGTAGCCCAGTAATATATGTGCAGCCCGGCCTATCCTTTGCAGTTCTCCCTCACCTCTGTACGCCCAGACTCGCTCTAAGGCAGCAAGATTGACGCCAAGGTGTTCGGTCTTTTTGACCCTAGGGCCGAAACTAGCTAGGAAACACAAAAGCACAAAGTCAGGTAGCAAACCAAGGAGAAGTCAAACAAAAAACAGAGAAAAGAGAAAAAGCACATCAAATAGCGAAAAGAGTGGTAGACCTATCCTCTTCGGTGTTCTAGGGCATCTCATTTCTAGCGCTAGTTCTACAAGAATGTCACCAAATTCCCATGGCCCCCTCACCCTCACGATGGCATTGTCAATCCCTTTTCCCGAACTAGGAAGGAATTGGACCAGCTCTCTTGACCCATGCCTAGCCCTAAAATAGTACTTGTACCGCTCTGTTTTACTGCTGCCGCCCACCTCCATGGCGGTATAACAATAGTTGAACTCGTGAAGACCTAGGTTTAGGCCTAGACGGCAGTTCAACTCAATCACCCCCATCACTATTCTGTAACAGTTCGGCAACAGTTGGATTGGGGCGATTTTGTAGTGGCTAAGGAGTTGGGTTAAGAAGGGATGGACGAGAAACCTGAGGCCACCCTCTACTATTGCGATGAGGGAAAACAAAGTCCCCTCTTCAGTCACCCTCCAGTCATCATCTTTTGGCCTTACCAAGCCAATATCTACCCTTTCGAAAAATTATACAGCTGTTTGAAGGCGATGATGGTGTCGGAGTGGCTAAGCATTCTCCTAAGTGAGAAAAATGAAGAATGATTACAAAAAGAGAGAGAACTTACAGAATGGCGGTCTTCGTGACAGAAACAGATGCAAGGCGAGGGGGAGTTCTGCGTTCGAACAATGGAAACAACCCTCTAGTCTGCGAAAATAGTATTAGCATGGAGACAACAGATCTGGGGTAGCCCAATGGTCATGTCCCGTTCAAGACCGTCTAACGGTTGACGTCATTAAACCGTCGTGAGATATTAGCCCAAGACCCCTACAATCGGGGCACTAAGGCAAGGGGCAAATTGTGGGCCAAATAAATGCGGGCCCAACCTAATTTACAAGCCCAAGAGAATTGACGCCCCCAAATTGGGCCTGGAGCAGCCCAGGGGCAGCTGTTACAACATAGGCCCAGGATATTCCATTAGCCCAAGCTGAAACCCTCTCTGCCCCACTTACGAATGTAATCATGTGGATGGTCAGAGCATTTAAGAGAAAACAGACTTGCATTCAATGCGAAAGAGGCACAACACACAAACGACGACGTTCACGTCTGGTCAATCAAGCTCAAGCATGGCGATATAGGAGAAATTATGTCCGATTAGCCGGTTTAGCCGGCGTAGACCTGAGTAGTAATTCATGATTACCAAAGTAAGCTCAACAGAAAGCGCTACACTATAAATACCAGAGTTATGAAGAGTAAGGTATGATCAATCCAACTAAGCCATGTACACTTGTGAATTTTACTCTATTCTTGGTGAAGATTGCTAACTTAACCGTCGGAGTGTGATCGGCCCAAAGAGGGTCAACCCATTCTAACTCCTTTATCTCTTTATAGTAGGTTGGATACTCACTGACATTGGCTCAAGTAATCGGCCAGACCTTCTCAAAAATTCCACTTACACGTAAAATACAGAATACAGAGTAGGTGGATTGATTGTCTATTCTTCTCTCGGAACAAACTCTCTCTCATAAAAACATGTGCGTTTTGAGTGTTTTTGAATTGTGGTTAGTGTGAATGTAGTTGGTCTCTTAGGAGTTTGGTTGCATTCCATTGCGAGGACGATCCAAGACTGATTATAGGTTGTACGTGGGACATCCTTAATTCAAGATTTTGAGCCATTCTTCGGGTTTGAAACTCAACGAGGTATGCCTGTTCGAGAATTGCTTCCACATCCTTGATATTCTACAAATAAAATGAATTTGGTGGGGGACCAAGAGTGAAAGAGAGAGAGGGCAGCGTACCTGAGGACAGAAACATGAGGTGAAAGTTCTTTTTCATCGGCATCATTTTGGTAGAACTTTTCTGGAGAACCAGGGTAGGGTAGATACCGTTTCGATATAGCAGCCTTGACGACAAAATATACATCAGTTAAGGGGCTCCTATTTCTGTTTTGGCGGTTGCAACATGGAAAACCACAGAAAAACAAGAAGCCAGCAACCGTGATCGCAATTGCTGCGGTTTTGAAGCTATCTTCCCAATAATTTTGCCTCCCAATGACGAGGAACGCGACAACGGCACCCACTAACTTGCACAAGCGAGACCAAAATTTTGCGCGGGCACGAACTTGTTTCTCATCTGTGGGTTGGTTTGGCCCTTGCTGGCCCATTTGATCACCTAAAAATGCGGCAAGAGTGGGATCTTGGCCTGCTATGCCCGCAGCTATCGGCATCATGGCCGAATAGAAAAATGGGACTGTATTTTTAGCAGAGTTGACCTTGGCAGAAACGTATAGTAGCCACAATCCCTGTAGTAGAAAATTTAAAATTTCTAAATAAAGAAAACAGTAATTTAGTTTATAGTACAACTCGTCATTACATAACATCACAACGTATGAAGGTCATCTAGATTAATTGTCGGTATTTTCTCAAATGATCTTTTTTCTTGGAACAATTATTTATATAAAAAAAAAAGTATTTTCAATATTTCCTTTTTTCTCTTAGTTTTTTCTAATAGATTTATAAAAATTGGACCCTCAATTTCCCCTCCCATTTCTAGATGCTAGTACAAATTTGAGTTTTGCCTAAATCCAGGAGCTTCTGGCACCATCCGAGCTTGCACTACCGCTGGAAGAGAGATGATGCCTGTTAGACCTAGCTTTTATGATTAATTACATCAGTAACAATCCGCAAAATTATAGATGCAAATGGTTATGTATGTCAAACTAGAAAATTAGAAATACTGTTCCTCAATCAACTCATTCTGTTTCTACTGCCCAAATAAACAAATCCTCTCAACTCTCTTGTTTAGTTATTTTCAATTTTGATGTATTAAATTTTCTTCGTTCAAGTGACATCATTAGAAAAGTCAGATTAAATCACTCTCATAAAATGCCTATCATACTAGCTCTAGTGATCATTCTATATGATAGAATAAATATCATGAAGTGTCCAAATTTCTAATAACCAAATTGTTAGTATATATTACTATAGTCATTTTTTTTTATTTAAATTTTTGCACTTTGCAGAACATATGTTTTTAACAATGAAGGATCAAAATTAAGAGTGAATTAAATAGAAGCCCTGTTTGAGAAATTATGAAAGAAAGGATAATTCAGGATGATTCTGGTCCCTAGAACACTAGGGAGGATTAGAACGCCTGTATGAGTCTGAGCCACACAATATCAAAGGAAAAAGAATAAATGTGGGCTATGAATTAGCACTAGAAACTGGAAAGAACTTACAATAGCATAGGCAACAGTGGAGTAAAGGACCATCTGGAAACGACCTGTCCAGGTATCCGAAATGTGGGCTATAGCAATCATCATAACCGCGGATAACCCCTCCCGGACGTTGGTTATTGCTGCTACTTTGGGAAGATTTTCTTTCTTCCACTGCCCTTCCAGGTAAGATACCAGGATACCAACCACTCCATTCTCGACTAAGCTGTGGCTGAAAAGCAGACCTAACATTGGGAATTCATTAGAAAATTGAAAATAACTTCTCTCGGAAATTAAACAGAAGCCTGATCAATCTCTGGAGGCTAACTAGAAAACCCAACCCCATGCACTTACAACTTCACACACACACACATGCGTATATATATACATATGTATATAGCAGATTACCTAATATGAATGGAACCGCCTTGCAAAAGAATACGTTATAGCGAAACCAACCCACAGTAGCCCTGAATAGCTTTGCGTACCAGCTGCCATCCGCCATTGCAAGTGGGCTTTCCGTATTAATTTTCTTTGTGAATGATGCCATGATCATGAATGTGATGATTTAAAGACAATGTCTTGGAAAATGTTCGGGGTGTCATTGGTTAATTTGAACATTTTTAATTAGCTTTTGCAACTTGTAAAATGGTTTCAAAGGTTGTTGTCTTTCCATCGTTGGTACCCTGCTGGTCTGTCTATTCACACTTGACGACCAGAGGTCTTTCTTTATACATCTTTTAGGTACACATCCCTTTTGGAGAAGCAAAAGAAAAGAAGACAGAAAAAAATGTTAACCCGCACAATTACAAAGGAGGACGGACAAGAGGGGCCACGGCCCCCTAAGATGCCAAAAAAAACATTCATACTAGTAGTTCTTTTGCGTGGGTCTTCTAACTTTAAAGAGGTGGCCCCCCTAAGGTTAGGGTGGTGCCCCCAAACTTTTATCCCACATTGACTTTGTATGTATATAACTTGAGTTGTTGTACTTAACAAATAATATTGCAAGCACCACACATGTTCATTAATAAAATATTTAACTAAAGTATTGCGGAACTATGCAAGTTGCGGAGTAAGAGAGTACTTAACAAATAATATTGCAAGCACCACACATGTTTATTAATAAAATATTTAATTAAAGTATTTTGGAACTATGCAAGTTGCGGAGTAAGAGGGTAGTCTAGATGCCAAGTTGGTCTAGATGCCAAGTTGCGGAGTATGAGGGTAGTCTAGATGCCGTTTCACTATTGCTGCCTTGAAGGCAAGATACACATCATTTAAGAGGCTCTCAGCTGGCTTTTCGATGTAGTAACAGCGGAATCCACAGCAGAAAATGGAGCCAGAAATCGCCATCGCAATTTGCCGATATTAGGAAGTTCTCTTTCCATTTTAGCTTTCCAAGCACCAGGAAAGCCACAGTGGCACCCAAGAATTTGTTCAACCGAGACCAAAATTGTGCCCGGGCTTGGACTGTGGCTTGGGCTTGCTCTTGAGCTTCAACTCAGGCTTGGGCTTGGACTTGAACAACTTCCTCATCTTTGGGTGGGTTTGTCTCTTGCTGGCTCATTTGATCACCCAAAAATGCATCGAGGCAGGATCTCGCCCTGCAATGCCCGCGGCTAACGGCACCACGGCCAAGTAGAAAAATACAGTAGAACTGATGATAGCAGAAGGTGTAGTAGCACGAATCCCTGTATTAGAAAATCTATCAACTTAAACTAACAAAGAAAACAGTAATTCATAATAATATTCGTCAATCAATAACATCAAAACTCCACTCTTTTTCCTTTTTCTTTTCGTATTAAGATTGATCATTTTATTTACTTATTTATTTGAAACTAGACAATGCATAAAGCAAAAAAAACTACAGAAGATCAAGTTGGAGGAGTCTTAAAAACTCCACCGGCCATAAAATGAGAGGAGTGGGGCCAAGGACCTCCCTGATGTTTCAGACTATTAAACATCTCTCTCTTAGGGCACGTTTGATTTACGGGATAAGGTCGAATTAGACAATGAATCTTGACTTGTCCCGCGTTTGATTACCAAATAGAGTCGGAACTAGTAGTTCGATTCGGACTACTAGTATCTCATACTAGTTCTTAACTAATCCCAAGGAAGGGGGTGAGTTTGCTAATCTCAAGACTAGAGTGAAGAGGGGATAAAGTCAAAACAACTTAACTATCCCTAGGCAACATATATTATATATTTTATATATTATATTACATTATAAATATTAAAATACGGTAATATTGTATAATATTATATACGTAATACATTACTGTACATAATATTCTATTATAATATATTAGAATATGATAATATTACATTTATAAAAATATTATATAACATTATAATATTAGTATACATACATTATATTACTTTAACAAAGTATTAAATTATTTTAGAATAAAATAGGTATTATTATATAATATTATATAAGAAAATATTATACTACAATATAATAAATAAAAATATGGTGATAAGATGTAATATAATATAATATAATATAATATCATAATTATATGCAATACTATATATTATCATATAATATTTTAATAGATTTAACATATATAAAATATTATATCATATTACTACTATATATTATATATAGCATAATTTAATATTATTAATTGAGTGTTTTATTAGTATTTTGTTATATAAGGGTAATGTAGTCATTTTGTACTTTTATCCCAACTTTATCCAATAATTAAACAAACATAGAACTTGGAGATAGCTTAGGACTAAGAGTCCTAATATTGCAAATTCTTAGACTCTTAGTCTCCTTGTTTGTCCAAAAAATAAAACATGCCCTTAAGGTTTTAAAAATAACAAAAACCTCCCATGTTGTTTGCTCCTTCGTTACAGATTCCAACTCCCTTTAACTCATTAAATTTATACTAAAAAATAGCCAACCATTTAGTTATTTTCATTTTCAATATATTAAATTTTCTTCATTACATAGTCCGGTGACATCATTTTCGAAAAGTTACATTAAAAATTAGGCCCTCTTATGCTATAATTGCCTGTCATACCATCTCTAGTGCTTTTTTTTTTCACCCTATAAATGAACCGAAGCCCTAGCCAACCAACACAATATCAAATAGACTCTGCTTAAGTCACTTAAAACCTGAGAGAAAAAATATTAAAAAAAATACAGGGTCTCTCTCTCTCTCTCTCTCTCTCTCTCTCTCTCTCTCTCTCTCTCTCTCTCTCTCTCTCTCTCTCTCTCTCTCTCTCTCTCTCGCCCGCCCGCGCGCGCGCTAGTTGGAAGTTCTAGCCTCCTTTTGGAATTTGGATGAATGCAACTTTATTTAAAAATCTCCATTTCATGGATGGACCGGAAAGGTCCATTTCAATAAAGTAGCATAAGGAAAAAAACAAGACTAGTCTACTTGGCCATTTCTCTTAAAGAGCTCGGGCTTTGAACTTGTCACGTGACAAGATGGTTTCCTTGATTTTTCTTTAATGACAATTTTCAAATAACAGATTAATGATAAATCTTCAATTAGATAATGAAACTAAATGGCGGAGAAATAATTTTTTTTGAATGAATAAAACAAAAATAAACAGTGTAGCCAAGTGGACAAGCTCCTGCTCGGACAGGCTCTGAAATGTTTAGGTGTACACAGTCTTATCAGTTAGTGAAATACTCATAAACATGTGTCAAATATATTTTAGTTTCTGTTTATGTAAAAAAATAAAAATTTTATACTGATAATATATCAAAATTAAAATCTTAAATTTTATTGGAAAAATATAGTATGTAAATTTATACAAACCAATGGCAATGATTTTTTTGCAAAAGGAGCCATTGTGATGGATTCATACTTTCTTTTAAAGTGAAAGACTTTCATTCAATCACATTATTTGTATAAGAATTTTGTATGAATTTTATACTTTTTTGGCGTTAATTAGAAATGAAGTTATTGAAGAAGTGGTGTTATGAGCTGTCTTACTCTAACGAGTAAGTGAGTAAACTACCTTTCTTAAGCCTAAGTTTACTAGGCCTAAGAAGTTAAATTTAAACTGGTGATAAGTTAGGATGAGCACTTTCTAGTCTCCAAAGTGGAAGTTTCTTTAGGCAAGAGACATCAACTGATTGATTCTCCTCTAATTAATTCTAGTTCTGAGTTTTCAAAAGATTATGTCTTCTCCAAAACTTTAATTAATATAATTGCAATTCGAAGGATTGACATTTTTTTTTATGTCATAAATCAGCATTGCTACAATCATTATTATGTCTTATTGTAATATTACGTCGCCACCATATCGCGAGAGGAGGAGGAGGAGGAGGAGGAGGAGGAGATGACGTTTGGTTTCATTTCTCTTTCCTACAGTAACCCGTGGCCAGTTGTTAAACGTGATACATCTCCTTTAGATGAAGAACCATATAGATTAGGGTTTGAGTGTATGGCTTATATTGAAGCTAGGATTTGAAGGAGACTTGAGAGAATTAGAGTTTTTGGGGCAACTTGAAGTCTTTTTTCAGGGAGGTAGAGTTTCTGGAGCAATTTTGCGGATTTAGAATATGCAGGGGGTAACGTAGTTTTATTGGCAAGCAAAATAGGGCTTGGCACCTGTTGTAGTGGCACTAGCCTTTTAGGAAAGTTTTTAAGGTGGCAAGAAACATATCTTTGACTCTTTGAGATGCAAGGTAAAAGATTTGAGCGCCTGTCCTAGTGATTACCATAAAATTTTTGGCCTGTTTCACTAAAAGTGACTATGGAAAGTCTGAGAATGATTCAGAAGGTTTCGAGTAGACAGAGTCGGCCGTGAATGGACAGGAGTCGCTAAAAGAGTGTCCCCGAGATAATTGACTTGACAATTAGAGTTGGAAATGTTAAAAAGAGATGCTGGCCCACCAGGGTTAAAATGGTCATTTGAACTGAAAAAACACCGGATTCAACCCAGAATGATCCATGAGAAGACTCGAAGGTTGAAAATACTATTGAGAATGCTCCAAGGACTTGGAATTGTTTGAAAAGGTACCGAAAGGCTTGGAATACTGTTAGAAGCATCTCTAAGAGATAATCGGTTTGATACCCAGAGCCAATGTGGTTCCTGGAGGCAATTGGATGCCTAAGGATAAAATGGTCATTTTTAACTAGATGCTCTCGGAATCGATTCGCACAGCACATATACTGACTATAGATTCACACATAAACGTTATTGAATATCGATTCGTGCAGCGCATATACTGAATATAGATTCACGCATAAACGTTACCGAACATAATCAAACGTTTAGGTTTTCAAAGGTTTCTAAAACAAAGAAGTAGAAGGAAAAAAAAAATAACTTTGAAACCCAAAATCTTACCTCCTTTGTTCTCCCAAGATCTTTAATTAATCTTCACAATTGATCCCAAGATGAAATCTAGCTACTCATCATAATCGTAGATATGCAAAATTGTATGTAAATTTATTGAAAAACTGAGTAATCTAATTACAAAAATTGAAAACTGAATGAAAACTCTAAATAGACTACTCTAATCTACTCCTAAAACCCTCGAAAAACATCTACCTAGAATTTTCCCTAAAAATAACAACAATCCTAGCTTATATAGGCAGCAGAAATAATAGGAAATATCGCCGCACCGTTCAAACGGCCTTTGAACGGACTTCGAATACCTAATTGACCGTTCGAATGGTCTTCTAACTCTCTTCAAACAGATTTTATGCTCTCAGAATCTATCGAACGGTATTTGGGCCTGATTTTGGCATGACACTATTCAACGTATCGTTCAAACGCATCTCGAATGCCTATTCACCGTTCGAACTCACTTCAGACGCACTTCGAACACACTTTAGACGCTTTTTCCAATTTAGAGCGAATTTCTTCTTTTTAAGCTAGAATTTCTGAAAACATACATAAGACTAAGTTAGTAACGAATTAAGAGTAAAACAACATAATTAAACCTATTCTAAGACTAACAATAACTAATTAAAGCATGTAAATTGCACTTTTAGAGCACAATCAGATACTTGACGAAAATTCTTGAAAAACTTAATGGAAACACTTAGGAAACTTGAAATATTAATTTTATACATTTTTTCCCTAAAGTTCTGACTAGATATGTATGAAATTATTTAAGTTAGTTTTCACTAAGTTTCTCAAAGGTCTTCACTAAGTTTCTTAAAAATCTCATTTGAGTTTCGCGAAAACTTCTTAATAAGATTCTTATTAAATTTCCTCATCGTTTTCCGCTTTCCGTGTCTTCCTATATTTTTTAGCTATGTTTCTCACCTCTGTTTTCACTAACATTTTCAACTTCTGCTTTTCATTTTGGTAACTATGTGATATCCCACCCGACCTCTTAGGCAAGTATGTTTTATCTTATTATATTAGTGTTAAAAATATTTCTTTTTACACCTTGTACAACTAATCAAAATATGTTCAACTTCAAGTATTACAAGTTACAAAATAGCTAACAAATTCGTCAAAACTTGTTTGGGGATAGTTTTTACGGCCAAATAAGCTGAGCATAACATATAAGCTGACTTTAAAAATAAAAAAAAAAAAGCTTGGCTAAGATTTTTGATAATTTGTTATAAAAAAACTTCAAGCTCCCTAACTTGTGCAAGTGAGATCAAATGAGCTCCCATTTTTAGGTTTAATCTTGCACATAAATTGAGATATCATGCTTAGCATTAGCATCACTCGACCACTAAGCTAGTCCTTGAACTGTTTGATCAATGCATGTGGATCTGCTTAATTATTGAGTTCTAGCCAAAATAACACTATTCGTGAAAATAGTTTCCTTTTTAACACTTTTTCAAAACTAATTTTTATTTAAATATTATTTGTGCTCCTGTTGTTTGAAATTTGATGGGAATGTGAGCTAATTTGGAGCTGCGGGTGGTCCTAGTTATCTTGTTCTCAGTTGCCCAAGTTCGGGTGAAATTACAAATTGCTTCTCCCACCCCCCGCTGACAGTGCCCCCCCCACTGCAAATTTTGTTCCCCATTTAAATTACCTTTATACCCCTTTTCTTCTTTAAAATAACAAGTTATTTGAACTCCTTAACTTGTATTTTTTTTTCAGTTTTATTTAATTTTTATTTAGTTTTTTTTTTAATCAGTTTTTTTTTATTATTTTTTTCATCAAATTTTTTTATTTTTTATTTTATATAATTTTTAACATATGTCAGAATCTCTCCCTTCATTTAAATTACCTTCCTAACTCGACACTCCACTTTTTTATATATTTTTCGTGTATCTCATTTTTTTTTTCAGTTTTGTTTAATTTTTATTTAGTTTTGTTTCTTTTTTTTTAATAAGTTTTGTTTGTTGTTTTTTTCATCTATTTTCTTTCTTTTTTTTATTTAATTTTTGACATATGTCAAAACCTCCCATTCCTTTTAAATTACCTCTCCTCAAACCCTTGACAACTCCTAACATATGTCAGAACTTCCCTCTTTCTTTAAATTACCTCTCATGTTGGCAATCACTTCGTGCAAGTTTTCTTACACCCTCATTACCATGTACCACCCATTCCAAGGTGGTGGTGACAACATTCATCGTACGAAGCTAAAGGATGGGTCACTCGTTATAGGACACGTGTTCATTTGTGGTACGAAATAATAGGTACACCACCAAACGCGTCGGGAACAGAATTTGGAAACAATATTGATTAAAATTTTTATTTTTATATATTTTCGTATATTTTTTTTTTGTGTATTATTACATGTACTCTTCATTTGAAAAAAAAAAATTTGTTCGTATATCGAAAACCACTGACATTAATGGCGTCTCTAAGTTATCCGAACTATTTAATCAAAAGAAAAAAAGAAGCCTCATTTTATCCATCAAGCACTTCTTGTGGCTAGCTATTATTTATACAATGCATGAAGTTTTCACAAACTTATGTGGATGGTGACCATGTCTGAACTTGAGAAAGTAGTTGATTGAAGGCCTAGAAGCTTCACTTATATGCAACGTTTTTTTATTTTTTTTTGTTGCTTGGAGTAAATTTTTGGCAGGCTAGTTAATTAGGAGTGGTGGCAAATAAACACAAAAGAACTCACTCGTGGAAGGCATGAATGTGAATGGGCGATGGTGCCATGTAGCGACAATGGACACTACACACGGTTGGCGAGTTGTCCTAATGGTCTTTTTACAGGGCTGGGATTGCCGAGTTTGTCGCCACTTTCTTGTTCCTTTACATCACTATCCTCACAGTGATGGGCGTTGTAAGGTCCCCCAACAAATGCTCTACCGCCGGGGTCCAAGGCATTGCGATGCTTGGGCCTGCGGTGGCATGATCTTTGCTCTGGTCTGTTGCACTGCCGGCATTTCAGGTGCCATCTTCCTTGTTTCATTTTCAATCTAAATTGAACAATCTTTCAATGATATATTCTAGAGCCATGTTTCATACAATCTCTTTATGATTTGGGCGGCGCAGGGGGTCAGATTAACCCAGCAGTGACATTTGGGCTGCTGTTCGCTAGGAAGCTCTCGCTGACCAGGGCAGTGTTCTACATGATTATGCATTGTCTCGGAGCCATATGTGGAGCCGGTGTCGTGAAGGGCTTCCAGAAAAGGTTATACAAGACAAGTTTTACTTACACAATTATCAAACTAAAACTTGCAGGCAATTCAATGCACAAGGTCTAAAGAAGGTTACACAACTTTATCTTTTTTTAAGTATAGAGAGGCTTTTACATTTTAAACTTATGACACCCCATTTGCAATAGAATAACTTCATTATTGTGCTATACTCACCCTCTTACATAATTATCAAACTTTAATCTTTACTAGTGGAGAGGCTGTTTCACAGTTTAAACTCATGACACACAAGTTACAATAGAATCACCTTATAACTGCTTGAACTCACCCTCTTAAATAATTATCAAATTAATGACTAAATTATGGGCATAGCATCTTAAAGAAAAGGAGTGGAAATAAGCTGTACCTGTCAAACAGTTCATAAAGGGTAACTTTTGGGAAAAGCATGAGGTTGTCACATACTTATTGTCCGTCCAAATGTAGATTGGGCCTGCACCTAGGACTGGACATGGCCTACTTTTCATTTCTTATTTGGTAATCCCACCACCCCAATACTTGGAATCTTAAAGGTCTTAAGACCATGAATGCAATCAAATCAATTGTTCATAAAAAAATAAAAATCATTGCTATCAACACAATAATGTCCTCTCAGTTAATTGGAACCGTCGAATATGTGGGCATCTTCTGAGTTGGGGATACCCTTTAAAATTTGGGGATACCATATCCAAATTTGGGTTTTCTGCAATGAAAAATCTTTTACCATTTTTCGAAAATATCTGCACAACCTTCAAAAGCATGCTTCAAATTTATTATTATACTTGGATTAGCATATAATTGGGTAATACTTAGAGCTTCAGTTAAATGGACTTACCTCATCACCTTGCAAACAATAGCTAGCATATGACAGCATAAAATCAATCATAAAACATGACCATGAATTATATGTGAATATAGGAACATCAACATGATTCAAGATTCAAGAAGAATGTGAAACTTACCTGTTTGCTCCATGGTTGATTGACGTCAATGAAGCAGCGGTTGCAATCCGGAAGAACACGTGTTAGTGGCAAGTCTTCCTCTTTGTACCCACTCTCTGTATAACAGAATTTTATGAAAAACAGTATGATGGTGGGAAGAGAGGGGACTTAGCCTCTATATATATATATATATATATTAAAACCCTAGTTATATTGGACCCCTCCATAAATGGCTCAATTAACTAACCAGGCTTACACTAAATACCGTCAAACCCTATTAATTGAATAGGTGCACACTAGCCCATGCATGATAGATCACAACCTTATTGGGCTTACCATGTTTGTTTTATTCAAACCTAGGTCTAACCCCTGTTTAGAAAAATAACTATAATTAATGTTAGTTCAATTTAGAATAGTCTAACATTCTCCGACTTGAGCAAACATTAATTGTAGTGTTGAACAAATTATAAAAAAAAAATTAGAAAACGACTCTCGAGTTGGAATATAGAAATAACCGTACGTGGCCACAATTTTAAAAAACCAAGTAGGATGAGAAACAATACCTAAAACAAGGCTATCAATATCCAACTAAGGCATTCATCACATTATTAGTCCATAAAAGACCACTCATGATTACAAATACTAATAATCCTATCGACATTGATCAAATATGGTAGTGTGGTGGGAAAAAGCAGTCTGTATGTGATCTGATTACACCCTAAAAGTGTAATCGTAGGCTCATAATTCGCACTTTGTTAGATTTATATTAGTGTTAATTTCCTTATTTTAGTTAGATATTTGTTTGATTGGGTTTTGTGTGTGTTTTGTAGGTTATATAAGCTAATAAAGGCAAAAAGAAAGTAAGAATAATCAAAGTGGGTTCAAGGCGAATAATTTGGTCATGAAAATTCAGACTTATCTCAGTATTCTGGCCATATCTTTTTACTCCAATATCCGATTAAGCTGATTTTTGCACCATTGGAAAGAAGACTTCAAGATCTACAATTTGTCCTCTAACGTGCATCGACTGAATCGGCCTGTAAGGTGGTCAAAATTAAGCTTCAAGGTGGACGGGTGAATAGTAACCGATCGATTGGTTTGGTAAACTTCAGAGAGGGTGTTTTACCGATCGATCGGCCAATCGATCGGTGAACAGTGACCGATCGATTGGTGAATAGTTCCCGATTGATCGGCCGATCGATCGATAAATAGTACCAATGAACAGTAAAAACAGTGAATTGACCGATCGAACGCTCCAATTGCCGTTCGATTGGTCGATCGATAGGTGAACAGTGCCGATCGATCGGTCGATACAAATCTGGAGCATAAAAGCTATGTTGTTCGAAAAAATGGAGGAGAGGAAGATTTTTTGGGTTTGTAGCAGCTAAGGGGGCGGCATGAAAGGCTCCTCCAAGGTTGGTTTTTATGTTTTTGTGTATTTTTAGATTAGATTTATGTGTGTAATGTTAATGTAGGAGTAGAAATTGTAACTTTCCTTCACTGTAATGTATTTTTCTTCACTTTCTTGCACTTTCCTTCACTTTTTTCGTAGCCAAACAGATTTATTGTTATAGTAAAATTTAGATTTAATTCTCTTTATGCTTTCTTTACATTTCTACATGCTTTTATGATGAATTCAAGTAGTTAGATTTATCTTGGGTGTGATTGTGAAAATCCACCAAGAATCTTTAAGTATTTCAATCGGGATTCATGAACTTCAAAGTTTTATTCATAGATTTGTATAGTTTTATTTGGTTGGGTGTTGGATTTATTCAAAAACTTAGATTCATAACCCATTTGGTAATATTTATGCACTATTCAATAATTGGTATAAATCTTGCACATTTCTAAGGTTTGCTTCTAGGATTCTATTAATTGGTTTAATCCCTATACTCAACTAAATATGAACTCAAGATTTTATGGTCAAAATATTCCGAATCAAGAATCCATGGTGTGATTCTTGATTTGAGTTATAAAAATCCTCTATTAAAATTCTTGCTGTGAATTGGTGGATTGAATCAATCATATCCAAGCTTTCCATTTTAATTGCTTTACATTTAAATCAATTGCCTAGTTAATTGCTTTAATTTTCATTGCACTAGTTTAGTAAATCAAAACCCCATAAAAAACCCAAAGATTTTCGGTCATTTTCTTTTTCCTTTTATTTTAGATCCAATTTCCCACATAATTGCAATTCGATCCTAGGCTAGATTATTGTGAGTTGAGTGCTAGAGCTTATATTTGGCTAGGTCCCTTGGGAGAGAACGATACCGGATTTTCGATTTATGCTTCATCGCGACCCCCGTACTCTTGCGGGGTACTAACTCCATTTTGTAATTTTCGGAGTGAGTCAAGTTTTGGCGCTGTTGCCGGGGACCAAAGGCACAAGGCGAGCACTACCGAGCTTTGGATTGAAAAGCAATTGGTGGATTAGATCTCCATCAATCTAGCACAACGAAGGAATCTTTGGCTTAGGCCATCGGTAACTTCGTTCCATTTTTTGTGTAAATACCATGTTAGATTTTCATTCTTTCTTTTTCTCTTTATTTTAGGTATTTTGTTTTGATTTGTATATATATTTTGTTTTTGGTTTAATAATTTGATTGGAGGATTGCTAGTGGAGAATTAGGGATTGTGTATATTGCAAATTGGTGCTATATAACTTGTGGAGATTGGAGGTTTGGTTGGTTGAAATTGTTTAAATTGGGGGAATTTATTATGCGGAGATTGGAGGTGTGGATGGACAATTATTGAGCATTGTTGTGTATGATGTGTTGAGGCGCGGTGCGCTCTACTTGTTTGTGCATTGTATCCATTTTCCATCATGCATTTCATTATGTTTGGGGGCACATTTTCAAACCATCCATCATACAACATAACAATGAGGGAACACCTTATAGCCAATGGCCTAAGGGAGCCTCCCCGACTTCCTTCCCATTTTGGGGGACCCCATGGTGGCAATGAGAGCATTCATGAGAATGGTGGTGTGAAAACACCTCTATGTAAATCTCTTAGAGACTATATTTGGGCTAATAGGCTTAAAGCACAAGAACCATCCAACATGTCTCTTAGAGAATGCCTTAAAGCTAATGGTCAAAGGGAGCCTCCTCGACCACCTCCTAATCTTGGTGAGTGTAATGAATTTAACATTGGTATGGAACATGAGGAAGCCTTTTCAAAGCATTATCAAGAATCCCTTCAAACCTACAAGAACCCCTTTGACTATTTTCATGAAGTTTCATGAATTTATTACCACCATGAGCACGTTGAATATCCACCTCCACCCCAAGTGAGCTTTAATGAAAATCACCTTGATTTTTACCCTAATCAAAAGTAAGTCCATCCAATTGAACAAATCCATCCCGTCACTAATCTTAGGATTGAGAACATCATTAACCAAACTATCCTTCCCCAAGACTTTGAGTCTGAGGAAGACATTTCTAAGGTAAGTGAGGAAATGATTGAAAATGAACCTAGGAATGAAGAGTGTGAGAGAGAGGAGTCCGAAATTGGGGACTCCAAACAAGAAGAGAGGGGTAGAGATGTGTCTACCCTTAATGATGAGTTTGGTTTATTT
>CM065392.1:37522500-37530000 GCA_033060915.1 Euryodendron excelsum | reverse complement strand
GATCCAGTCTCAGCCTTACTAGATACTTGATATATCTGTTCTATAGCCTTAAACAACATTTTGGCATTATTGGTCAGGGATGGATCTCTTGATAGCTATAAGACTGAGTCGGTTGGATCTGTCCCACTTTGCATATAACTCCTTCTCAGAAGCAGTACTAGAATCAGTGAGTCCAGTGTAAGCACCCCATTTTTGACAGCTCGGCAGTCTACACTCCGTCCAGACTGGTGTTCAAGTCATTGTGGGCATATTCCTATCGAAACTAATTCTCTAGGTCCAAATCTTGTCTGTCTATCGTTTCGCGGGCCTGTCAAGCCCAAATAGAGGCAAAATATCCAAAATGCCCTTAGGGGCATTGTCCTTTCCTTTCCAATCCCACTCTCGAGACAGTTTATTCCTCGAGACGGTTCCAATTCAAGCGCGTCTCTTCGGAGACGGTAAGACCCCTTTCCAACCCCACTCTCGAGACAGTTTATTCCTCAAGATGGTTCTAATCCAAGCGCATCTCCTCAGAGACGATAAGTTCCCTTTCCAATCCCTTTCTCGAGACAGTTTATTCCTCGAGACGGTTCCAATCCAGGCGCGTCTCTTCGGAGATGGTAAGACCCCTTTCCAATCCCACTCTTGAGACAATTTATTCCTCGAGACGGTTCCAATCCAAGCATGTCTCTTCGGAGACGGTAAGACCCCTTTCCAATCCCACTCTCGAGACAGTTTATTCCTTGATACGGTTCCAATCCAGGCGCGTCTCCTCGGAGACGATAAGTCCCCTTTCCAATCCCTCTCTTGAGACAGTTTATTCCTCGAGACGGTTCCAATCCAGGCACGTCTCCTCGGAGACGGTAAGACCCCTTTCCAATCCCTCTCTCGAGATAGTTTATTCCTCGAGACGGTTCCAATCCAGGCACGTCTCATCGGAGACGGTAAGACCCCTTTCCAATCCCTCTCTCGAGACAGTTTATTCCTCGAGACGGTTCCAATCTAGGCACGTCTTTTTGAAGGCGGTAAGACCCCTTTCCAATCCCTCTCTCGAGACAGTTTATTCCTCGAGACGGTCCGAGTAGCGAAATTACTTACAAAACCGTTAGAGTAGCGGAAATACTCACAAATAGGTCGATATAGGGAATTGCCAACAAACCCCTATGTCACGACGACCGCCGTTAGAGTGGCGGAAACACTCAAAACCCAGGTCAACACCAGTGTCTGTTAGCCCACTTCGGTGAAAAATGACCAAACTGCCCTTTGGACCTTTTCCGAGACTTTCCGGTCAAGATGACCATTTTGCCCCTAGGCATCCGAATGCCCCGGGAACCACACCGGCTCTGGGTATCAAACCGGTAACCTCCTGAGACTACTTTTTATAGTGTTCTCAACCTCCCCTTACCTTTCCGGATCTTTCCGAGTCAATTCCGGCCAACCGGGTGCGAAATGACCATTTTACCCCTGGTGGGCCAGTCTCCTTTTCCAACCACGCCGGCTTTGGAAATCAAACCGGAAACCTCTGGGAACATTCTAAATAATGTTTCCAGATCCCAAGTCTTCTTCCGGGACAGTCCGAGTTCGCCCCAGCAGCTTCCCAATCCGATTGACTGTTTTGCCCCTAAAGGCCCGGTCAACCTTTTCGACACATTTTGTCCTCGCTTTTTAAGTCAAATACCTCCACGACACTATTTTAAGTGTTCCTGCTCCTTTCCGGCCTTCCGAGTCGTTCCCGGCTCCTTCAAATCATTCCCGGACTTTCCGGAGTCACTCCTAGTGAAGCCAGGCTAAAAATTGCATAGTAGTCACTAGTACAGGCGCCCAAATCTAGTCAAAGATATGTTGCTTGCCAACCTTAAACATTTCCTAATTGGCCGGCACCACTAGTAGTGGCGCCAAGCCAAAAAATGGCCTGGCGCCACTCCTAGTGGCGCCAGTGTAAAATTTGGCCTGGCGCAACAGGCACCAGTGTTGTCCAACCTCTATAAATACAGAGTCTCATTCAACGTGAAGGGGGTCCGCAAATTCAACCTAAAAATCATATAATTCTATATATAGAGCTCGAGCACCTCCTAAACCCTAGCCTCAGGTTTTCCAAACCCTAGCCACTATACACTAAACCCTAGCCTCCTATACACTCCTATACACCCCCATACACTCACCTTCAACCCTCCTTTGAAGACTTGAAGAGCTGCAACCTAAAGCTTGAAGACAACTCTTGAAGATTGAAGGCGAAGATCAAGATAAAGATCGAAAACCGAAGACAGCACGACGCGCAAAATAAACAAGACATACGGTAGGCTCCCTATTTAAATTTCCGCACTCCCCCCCTATCTCTTCTCTCTCCTAACCCACTTGGGTTTTCTCTATTTTAATCCCCCATCTCTTCCCCCCCTTTCTTTGCATGCTTGAAACAAGAGGATTCCCGGTCCATGTGTAGGATTGGGCTATTGGAGAGTCACCGTGTCAGGGGCTTTCTTCTAGTCTAACAAGAGACCACGTGGGTCCGGCCCCCTTGATTATGTGGTGAAGCCTTAGCCTTGTATGTTCACGACCCCAAATTGCATTGTGCATATCATAGTCTTGCATCTTCCAAAATTCGTTTTCAAACTCGTTTTCAAAACCGTTTTCAAACTTGTTTTCAAAATTGCATCAAAAGCTTTTTTTCACAAACTTGTTTGCAAAATCACAATTCTAGGGTGATTCTAGCCTTTTCATGGCTAGGGTTGCTTTAGGAAAGTGTTACATTAAAAGTGACCTCTTTGGTCTATATTTTCAAATCTTATTGTTTTCCAAAACCGCTTTCCTAAAGTGGTTATAGCCTTCTCATGGCTAGAATCGCTTTAGGAAAGTGAGATGTTTTTACACCTTCTAAAAACTCTCTTTCCAAATCCTTCCTCCTAAAAATCTCTTTTTCAACATACTTTCCTAAAACTCTCCTCTCCAAAATTGTTTTCAAAAACTCCCTTCCAAAATCTATTTTTCAAAACTCCCTTTTTCAACTCCTTTCCAAAATCCTCTCCTCAAAATTCACTTTGTAAAAATGCTCTCTAGAAATCTTTCTAAAAACTCCCTTATAGAAATTCCCCTCTAGGATTTTCCTTGTAAAATCTTCGTTTCTAAAAACACACGTTCCAAAACTCCATCTCTTTAAAATCTTTTTCCAAGAACTCCCTCTCCAAATTCGCTTTCTAAAAACTCCTCCCTAGGATTTCCTTTCTAGAAAACCTTCATTTTTGAAAACGCACTTTCCAAAAATCCTCTTTCCTTAGAGCTCAAGTCAAGCCTTAGAACCCACGATTAGGAAACCCTAATTTTCTTTCCAAAAACATGATTTTCAAACTTTGCCTCGAACCTAGGTTTCCAAAACCTCTTGTTTTCACATCCCAAACTATACACGTTTCCAAAATCTATTTTCTACGTCGAAACTACATTTCCCAAATCTAGGGTTTCTAGAATCTCCCTTTCCAAATCTTCGCCAAATCCTATCTTCCCTTTAGGAAACCAAATCAAATATTCCCGCTTAGGAAACCGAATCCAATCCTCCGTTTTTGGAAACAAAATCAAACCTTTGCTTATAGAAACCAAATCCAATCCCTTCCTAATTCAAACCTTTCTTGATTCAATTACTTCCTAAACCATAAGTTTCCTAAACCTAAACTTTAAATCTTTCCTTGAATTTCAAAATCCAAATCTTTCCTAATTCAAATCCTTCCTAAACTTCCACTTTCCTAAATCTTAAGTTTCCAAAACTTGAACATAAAAATCCTTCCTAAACTTTAAAATTCAACTTTCAAATCTTTCCTAATTCTACCTTCTTTTCAAATCTTAACTTTTTCAAACCTTTCCTAAACTCAAACATTTCCTAATCTAAAGATTTCTTAAAACTCTAAAACTTTCTAAATCCTAAACTTTCTAAAATTCGAATCTTTCCAAATTCAAAGTTTCCTAAATTCAAAACTTTCTTAAGATAAATCTTTCGAAACTTCCCTATTTCAGAACTTTCTAAATTCAAAACTTTCCAATTTTCAAAACTTTTCAATTTTCAAACTTTCTTAAATTCCAAACTTTCCTAACTTCGAAACTTTCCAACAATGATACTTTCCTAATTCGAAACTTTCCTAAACCAAATCTTTCCTAAATTCCAAGTTTCCAAATCTTCCAAGATCTTTCCAAATCCAACATTCCAACCCAATCTTTCTTAATCTCAAGTCTTTCCTAGGTCTCCTATCTTTCCTAAGTCTAGGTTTCCTAAACCTCCATCTTTCCAAAACCAAGTTCTTTTCAAAGCAAGTCCAATCTTCTCAATTTCAATTTCCAATCTCCTCTTATCATCTCAAATCAAATCCAATTTTCAATTCAATCTCTTTCTTCTAATTCAATCTCCTTCTTCAAATCAACTCTTCTCTTTTCAATCGGACTCCGGTCCGAACTATGACTGACCTGATTCCCCCAAAGGGATACGTAGGCAACCTTCATAGATGCGGTCACAATACTTTTCAAACTTTCAATTCCACTCTCATGGGTGCGGTCTCCACATTTTTCAAATCTCAAATTTCAATCAATTTTCAAATTTCCAATTTCAAAATTTCTATTTTCAAATTTCTACTTTCAATTTTCAAACTTTCCAATTTCAATTCTATATCTTCAAATCTCTTTCCAAATCTATTTTTCAATTCTCTTAACTTGCACTTGCCTATCATGCATCATGTTAGTTTTCAAGCACTGTTTTTCAAAGTGAATAGGGTTGAACTATAGTTAGTCGAAGACTCTCATAGGTGAATCTAGGGTAGATTGACATGTAGGTACCGAAAGGGCGGGGTAGGGTGATAGCTTAGTGCATCTTCCCTACACGTAACCAACCTCCGAACCTAGAATCACTGATTTCAAAGACCAAAAATGAGTTATTTTTCAAAAAGGGCTAAATGTTTTCAAAAGGTTGCCAAACAACCTGTTTTCCTTAAAAACCCTCTCTTGAGGAGATATTTTCAAATCATTTTCCAAAAACCCTAAGTGTAGTCTTCGGATTATTCTTAGTTTTTAGGTGACCTAACTCACCTTAGTCAAGTTAGGTGGCGACTCCGAATCTTTTTCAAAAGCCTTTTATTCAAATCAATTTTTCAATTCAAACCTAGTCGCACTCATTCTTCTAGGAGGGTGAGTTCTAACGAGAGAGTACAACATTTTTTCCACTTGTGTGAGTATTCCTCGAGTGCAAAAAATCTGGGCGCGACAGCTGGCGACTCCACTGGGGATACTTAGAGGGTTAGGCCATAGTCATGTCTCTTTACCCTTTACCCATGTAGAGTCTTCAATTAACTTGGTTCAATCCTATTTACTTTAAATTTTCAAAACTAAATTTTCAAAATTGTTTTGAAAAAAAAAAAATGCATTTATTCATATTATCTTGTATTATGTTTGTCATCCCCCTACTAACACTTGCATTCTTGTTTTGTAGGTGCGCTTTTTGCTTAAGTTCAATTAATTGCTATGCATGAATGTGATGAACAGGATGAATGAGAGTTGTTGGGCCCTTTCCTCCACTTTTAAAAATCACACACACACTGCATGTGCACTTGCATGCTGCATACTTGCATACCCTGATATGTCCTTTCTAGTTAGAAAGGGGGAACGGTATATTGGTTGTGGGTAAGATGCTGTGTCAGTTTCTTCACCTACGGTCTCTTGATGGTTCCCCCACTCGGATCACCAACCGATCATGGCACCACCTCGGGGAGTGGGCCTAGGTTTGAAGATCTGGGGACCGAACCTTTTTAGGACGCATTAGTCAACCCTCAACCTCATACTCATATAGACACCATGCATAGTTGAACCCCTACCGGATTTAAGACACGAGCACTGTTTTCAAAATCACGGAGGAAAGGGTGACTGCTCTTACTTTCATTTATACCTGCTGTTATAATGCTTGTATTTATACTGTTATAATGCCTGTCTAACTGTTCATGCATGCATGTTTACTTCAATTATACCTTCTCTCCTTATACTTTTTGCATATTCATGTTCATGCATTCAATATCCCATGTCAAGACAAGAGTTCCAAGTAACTCAAGTCACTGCATTCTCATGCATATGATCAACCCGTTGAGAGTGACACCAAGGTCACTCTCCCTTGCATTAAACCTACTTAAACCTTAAGGGTTCCCACGTAACCCTAAGGACTCATTGCATGCATCTCAATTCATTCCATAAGAGGGGCCCCAATCCCTCTATACTCATGGAGATAGGGTTGCCAAGAAGATAAGGGGCAATCAATCAACAAGGTCTCTCAGTGACCTCCTCGACATCAAGTCCAAGGAAGGCGAATTCGAAGACTCAAGAGTAGTTTAGGATTTCCCTTTGTAAAAATAGATAGGTGGAAGTCCAAAGAAAAATGTTCCCCCTCCCCCTATTAAAATGTATTTCAATTCTTTTATATCTCAAACCCAAAGTTTAATGTACTTCTTTATTTTTATGGATGAATGCATGGATGATTGAATGTTCCTACCTGACAGTAAGGTATCTGCATACAGGGGCAAACCCCCTATCTCCAAAAGTGAGCCAATGCATCATTACTAGTTTCCCTCTTAAAAAAGGGGCACCCTAGGACATGCATTGCATAAAGTTTTCTAAAAATCAAAAACTAACTTGTGGCTTGTGTTTTTGTCTTTTTCTTTCTTCCGTTTTATTTCTATTTACAGAAGTCGCCTTGCACTGAGTCAACATTGCTCCCAAGAAAGTGCAACATCCACCTAGGGATCCAATTATCACTCGGCACAAAGCATCATTGATGGCTGTTAACCCTGAAGAATCCTCTCAAGTCTCTCGAGAGGAAGTTAATGAAATGAGGGCCAAGATGGATGAGATGCTCAAACTCATTCAAACTTTGGCCATGAAGGATGCTACTGTGGTCCCGTCATCATCAATGACTTCTTCTAAGGACCATGAACCCGCTAATCTGAGGATCTTGCTTCAGTCTGACAATGCTGGGAAAACTAAAGAAGACGCCAAAAGGGTCAATACTGAAGAAGAAGAGATCATATTGCTTTCGCCCGTCACAAAGAAGGCCTCTCTAGATCCTCTTAGTCTGAAAATCCAAGGATTGGAAGATTCGTTGCGAAGTCTCCATGGCCATGATGCTTACGGGTTCACTTCTTATGATGAGCTCTGTTTTTTCCCTGACCACCCGAGACCTGCTAAGTTTAAAATGCCTGACTTTTAGAAGTACGACGGTACCGGTAACCCCGTTGCTCACCTTCGCCTATATACTGGAGCGCTTAGTGAACATGGCAACGACCCAAAACTCCTTATGCAGTTATTCCAACACAGCCTCACTGGATCGGCTCTACAATGGTTCGCTTGTCTGGACTTAAGGAAGATCACCACCTGGATGGAGCTAGTCAATGCATTCAAAGCCCAATACCATCACAACATCGATCTCACTTCCGATCGCTGGTCCTTGATGATAATGAGCAAGGGTGAGAAGGAGAGCTTTAAAGCATACACCCTAAGATGGAGGGAGGC
>CM065392.1:37427500-37517500 GCA_033060915.1 Euryodendron excelsum | reverse complement strand
CATTTTTAGCTTAGATTTAGTTTTGTAATTGTAGTATAGATGTAGAACTTGTAGTTTTCTTTGATTGCATTGTATTTTTCTTCACTCTCTTGTATTTTTGTCTCATTTTTGTTGTATCCAAACACTCTTAATCTTCAAGTAAATTTTAGTTTAAATCTCTAAATGCTTTATTTTCATTTTACATGCTTTTATTATGAGTTTAATTAGCTAGTTTTTAGATTGGGTTCAAATGTGAAAATTACCCAAATAATCCAAAGAATTCAACGAAGGTATCTCATGAATTAATTGCCATATTTTTCTAGAATTCAAATTCCTAGTAATTACATGTGGAAGTTTAGAAAACCTAAATTATTGACTAAGTTTGGAGATTTTTATCATCCAAATCAATGGTATTAATTTAGGACTCTTGACTAGACAAAAACCTCCACAATTGCTAGAAATTTATTCCCAACAATTGATTGAAGATGCCTCAGAAAACCTAGGTTATTGACTATGTTTGGCTAATCAATGCACAAACCACAAATTTGGAATTGACTAAGTTGAATCAATAGTATTAACCTTTGATTCCCCATTGAACATGTATCTAATTTCAATTGCTTGAGAATCATCGATTTTCAAAGTTAAATCATCTGAATCAAATACACTTAAATGTTGGGTTTGATTTGAGTTATAAACCCTATTGGAAGCCTTGCATGAAATTGAGTGATTGGATTATTTAGGCCCAATTCCCTTTTAATTGCTTTAATTCTAATTTTATTTTGCTTTAATTTAATTGCCTAGTGTTAATTGTCTTTATTTTCATAACAATAGGTTAGTAAATCAAAACAACCATCAAAAACTAAAATATTTTCGGTCTCTTTTATTTTTCTATTTTATTTTAGATTTAATTAGCATAATTGTTAGTCGACCCGGGTTAGGTTAGTGTGAGTTGAGTGCTAGAGCCTATATTGG
Organism: Euryodendron excelsum; assembly: GCA_033060915.1. Classification (NCBI taxonomy): domain Eukaryota; kingdom Viridiplantae; phylum Streptophyta; class Magnoliopsida; order Ericales; family Pentaphylacaceae; genus Euryodendron; species Euryodendron excelsum. Next base: position 37,516,549 of record CM065392.1, on the reverse strand, counting down.
GTTAGGTCCCTTGGGAGAGAACGATACCGGATCTTCCGGTTTATACTTCATTGCGACTCCCGTACTCTTGCAGGGTACTAACTCCATTTGTAGGAATACCGCATTTGGGGATGAGTCAATAACCGTGATTCTCGTTGTTAGGAATCTAGCTTGAACATTGATATACCAGAGTTCCATGGAGGTTTATCAGCGGAGGATTTATTAGATTTGTCAAACACTGTTGAAGAAGTTCTAGATTTTAAAGAGGTTTCTGATGACAAAAGGGTGCCTTTAGTTATTACCAGATTTTGTGGCAAGGCCACCGCATGTTGGCAGCAAACCAAACTCACGAGGTCCTGACAAGGTAAACAAAAGATTAGTTCTTGGGAGAAATTGAAGAAGCATATGAGGACTTTTTTTCTACTCCACAACTACTCGCGCTTAATGTATCAGAGGTTATAGAATCAGCAACAAGGGTCGCGTACTGTAGATGACTACAACACTGAATTCTATCAATTGGTGGCCAAAACTACCTAACTGAGATTGAAGAGAAATTAGTCTCACGATATATTGGAGGTATGCGTTAGCACTTTCAAGATACTTTAAGCATGTTTGATTTGTATTCTGTTTCTGATGCACATCAGCAAGCACTACAACTGGAGAAGCAATCCAATCACAAAACTCTTTCTAGCAATTGGAGTACTATCAACCGCATAGGAACTAGTCAATCCGGTGCCCTACCAAATCGAACAGTGAACACAGAGGCAGTACCAAAAACTACAAGTACACAGTTTAAACCGATTGTTTCAACGCCAAGTTTCAAGTGTTACAAGTGTGGGGATCCTGGCCATTGCGTTGTAGAAGGCAGGAAAGGAGATCGTCTTGGAAACAACCTGTTCTTTGAAAATGAGAAAATTGTAGCAGATCAAAATGATGATTCTGCGCACATCCCAGATTATAACTAGTCTGACGATGCAAAATTGAAAGCGTCTGTTACTGGACATCATGGCCCTTTACTAGTCATTCGGAGAGCAAGTTTTGCACCTCGAGAGACAGAAGAAGAAAAAGAAAAAGAAAGAAAAGAAATAATTACGAACAATAACATTCTTGATTTTTCAAAAGATAGTTCAAAGGTTTGGAGTCTATTACCAATATTTGATGACTATCCTGATAGTGGTTATGTGAGTGAGGAGAATTGCTTATTTAAATCAACAACTACTCTAGATCTAATTTTAGATTGGTGTGAGCCGCCAATTTTTTACGAAGACCCATCAATTCCTAAAGTAGCTAGAAAGATCACCACTTACAAAGATATTGTTTCAATAAATTTTTTTGAAGACTTTTAAGAAAATAATCAATATGAAGATCCATTTTATATTGTGCGGTTCAATTTATCTGCTTCATTGTTCATCAAGAAATTAATTATGGAGTATTTTATTTTAACTCGATGGACTGACTAAATGAAAATTGTGACAAAGATTGGAATGTTTAAAATGCTTTTTCGGAATACAAAATTGAAGTTCAAGTTCTGCGACAGAGTTGCTTATCTCATCTTTAGAATTCGAGAGCGAATTCTCTCCAACCTGAGGGGAATGACGCAGAATAAAAATTACATGTGTCAATTTTGGAATCACGCAAAATTTGACAAGTTGGTGGGCAACGCGATTTTATGACTAACCTATAATATATTTCTGTTTATTTATTTCTATTTTTAAGCCACTTGTTTTGGCAAATTTTCTATAGTCTTTTTTATTTGGTAATTTCTTGTTTTGTGGTTTTCTAATTAACAAATTGTCTTAGGTGTTTAGTTTCCTTGATTACACTCCAAAGTGTAATATAAAGTTCCTAAATGGCTATTGTTAGTCCAATTAGGGTATATATACTTCATTTTAATATAATAATTGTTTTAATAATTGTTTGTGGGTAATTTGTAGGTTTCGAGTGGAAAAAGGGAGAAATTGGAGCAAAAATGGCAAAAGTGCAAATTGACTGTACATACGGTAGGAGACACCGTACGTACGGTGGCCCAACCGTACGTACGGTAGTTCTCACTGTACGTATGCCTGCTGCAGAAGCTCAAACTTCAGAGAGTGTCATTTAACGTAAGCGTTACCGTACGTACGGTATGTCCACCGTACGTACGGTGAACAGTACCGCACGTACGGTAAGGCTTAAGCCTGTGCGAGTTTGGAAGCTATATCTTCAAGAAATGACGCGAATTTTGTATCTAATTTCATCTTTAGGATAGATTTTTTGTCAGGACGTATTGTAGAGAGAGAAAGTGGGTTTGTTATACATTTTCTTGTATTTTTTTAGCTTTTCTTTGTAACCAAACACTATTTTCTTCATCAATTAATAAGCAATTTTCAATTCTTCATGCTTTCTTCTATGGAATCAAGTAGCTAGACTCCCCCTTGGATGCAATTGTGAAGATCTACCGAGGATCTTCAAGGTCTTCAATGGAGGTATATATGCATCAATGCTCTATCTTATGAACTCATTTAAATTCATATCAATTGTGTTGTAATTTCTTAGAAAACTTGGATGCATAATCACTTTTGATAATTTCTATGCACAATTACACAATTGGTATAGGTATTGCACAAATTAAGATTTGCATCTAAGAATCTTAGCAATTGATCATCAATTACAACCAATTGAGCATGAATCCCCGCTTACATAGTCTAAATCTTCCGAATTAAGGTTACGCGGAGTGAATCCTTAATTTGAGTTATAAAACCCTCCATTGAGAAACTTGTAGAGACTTGGTAAATTTGATCAATTGTGTCCAAGTTCTTTATTAATTGGTTCAAAGTTAGTATAATTGTTTTCAATTTCAAGTGTAATTAGATTAGTTTAGTAATCTACACCCTCTCACCATACAAGCATTTTCGGTCATATTTTTAGTTTGTTTCAATTCGTTAAGTAATTCATTAATTTGGCCCAATTGGTTGATTGTTTTGCCTACATGTGTTGCCTATATTGGGTTTGATACTTTGGGAGAACGATACCGGTGTTTACCGGATTTTACTTCGATCGACATCCGTAAACCTTGCGGGAAACTCAAGTCAATTGCACATTTGAGAGCGAATCATTCCTTTTTGGTGGTTTCCTAATTACCTAATTACCTTAGATGTTTAGTTTCCTTTTTAATATTATTTGTTCGCTACTTTTCCATGGCCTATATATAAAGGCTCATTTACAGTGTAAGAGATAGTTTTTGATGAATAAAGAATAGTTATTTCATAAAATTTATTTTTCTCATGTGTTTTAATATTTTGTTTGAATTGACAATTCACTTCTTCACGTTTATACCTGTGTCACCAATATGGAAGGACAGTGAATTGTGCACAAGCTCAGAGTTGAATCAAACAAATTTTCAACAATTTTCAATGACGTCTTCCAGCAGAGTCAAACTAATTTCCAAAAGCCGATGCAAGTTCTTACAAGTTCAAAAAACCAGACCAATTTAGGAATCGTTTTCAAAATTTTTATTTTCCTTTCTCATGTTTTTTAAAATGAAAAGGAAAAAAAATTAAAAAAAATACCATACTCTGTTCTCATTTTCGTACAAGAAACTTTTTATTTTATTTTATTTTCTTGAACCTGGAAACACTTCATATATGGGGGCAGGAGAACTCAACTACGAAATGAGTCAAATGACTTCTGAATGATTGAAAGTAGAAAGGACATAGCCTTACGAGAGCCGACTCCAGTAATCAAGTCCCTCAACAATATAGCCATATATAATTCATATGTATATTGTGTATTCTTTTTGTTTTGATGGTTAAACAACCATGCATGCAAATTACGCTTCCTCATGGGTTGAATCCTCTTCTACAGGCAGATCTTGTTGGGGTTATGTTAATTAAGCCAGCTTAGTTCTTCGACAACATGCCTGCGATGCCCTTCCTAAATATTAAAACATACATCTTTGGTTTTACAACTTCGTCTTGCAGAGGTCTGATGGGCATGGGCATCGTAATTTCAGGGTTAAGTTTACCAAGATTGGTGAGGACTGAGTGACGGAGGAAGAGTTTTTACAAGAACTGAGGTTCATACTCAGAGCAATGGTGGAGACAGAGACATCAAAATAAATTATTCATGCATCATAGGTTAACTAACAACAATGTCCGTACATATGTGTTCATTAACGAATGAAGAGAAGGTGAGTTATTTGCATTAATGCATATCCCACTCTTCTAAGGTTGTCATGCTGGTTGGCATGTAGAAACCACCATGATTTGGAATATGATTTCTTTGTATATATATAACAGCCTACAAAATGCAAGATTTTATAAACAGAAGTAGTAGAAAATGTGAAGGGTGGTTATTGGCATGGTATAAAAACTTGGAATCTATATCCTTACAATCCATAGGTTCTTCTTTTGAGAGTCCATAGGACCGGCATGACTACATGGGATTTGAATCCTCTCTATTAATCAATGTGCTAGATAAGTCAATTATCAAAAATATATTGTTTTACACTAAAATTTATTTTCTTATATACAAAAATGAAACTTTACTTTCAAGAGTCTTGAGTTCTTGTTCAAATTCAATCCAATCCAATCCAACCATCCATTATTCCAATTCTTACATATTCGGGGCGAAAAAGAAAATGGTAGAAAGAAGAAAAATCATCCAATTCAAGATTTGAGGGCAGGAGCTGATCTCCGTACATGGAGATTTTGGTGAATTTTGTCTGTAATATCATAGTTGAAAATTGCATTTGATCGAACTTGCCCTTCGACTTCTGGGGTTTCCTTATGGGCATACTAAGCACACTGATGAATGCATAGGTTTTCTCCAGAATATTTTCACGCTGTGTTTAGAATCAGGATTTATCAAGAGAAAAATAAAGAAAAAAAAATGTGATGAAAAATAGACCAAAATGAAAGAGGAGTTTTGTTATCTTTTTCTTTATCTTTTTCTTTTCTTTCATTCTCTCTTGATAAATCCGAATTCCAAACACAGGCATTCCTTAATTTGGTAATATGAAAAACCATTTGTAATACTTAATTATGCATTGTGCCCCGAGTCATTAATCAGTGACAGTTAATAGAGGAAAAGAGAAACAAAGTAAGTCACTATTAAGTAAACAAGATTTTGTAAGCACCGAATGATTCTCCACTTCTAGAAAACAATGGCACAAGCTAATGTACTGGAAAGAAACAACGTACTTTAGAACAGATTGTATGCCCATGGTCTGATTCAATTTCACAGACAACAAAACTACACAAAGAAATGAGAAAAAAAAAAAAAGAGTAAGAAAAAGAAAGAAGAACGGCATGCCCTATTGAAAAATACATACATAAAACATGGTTTTGTGTTCCTGAATTTGTAGCATGACACCAAAATCAGTGTTTGAATCTTCACTGCAGAATTCACATTGTTTTTAGATGACGGAATTTTGACCCGTGGGTCCGCAAGTTCTCTTGATCCTTGGTCCCAGCATTGCCAGATTGATTTTCAGGAAAGGATCTAGAAGGAGTAATTCTTTGGGTCGAAGTTGGGATGGAAGGGTGCACCGGAGGAAGGGAATTAGACACAGGATTATCAGCCCCGACCGTCAAGATTTCTTTCAAATCCACATCCTTTCTTGCAACTGCGATGTTGTAGAATCCGATATTGGCGACATACTCGTAGAAACATTGGTTCCCAATACTTAGTATGGCTAGAATTGCATAGTAGTTATCCAAGTGGGTCTCATTTATGGTATCACCAAACCAATTTTTGAATGTCAAAATCCATAATACGCTGATAAATTTTCCAATTCCCAATACCATTTGATTAAATGGTGGCCCATAGCGCTGCATCGAATCACCTACTTGACTATAGTAGAAATCCACAAGCCCATCTTCACATAGTCCTTCCATGAGTCCCAGTAAGTAGAACTGTGGAATTAACCACAAGATACTCATGCGAACAATTCCTGTCCCAACGCCCACAACGTTCCCCTCTTGATACAAATTCAACCTGTGAACTTCAACGAATCGGGCAACAATGCAGGAGAGAAAAGAGCAAATCATTCCAACACGAATTCTCGCTTTCCAAGCACGCTTTTGTCCTTGTGTACTAGGCCACAGGGTTTTTATTAGTAGACCGTACAGAAACGATGCTGTGGAACTTGAGAACGAACGGATCAAAAATAGAAACATGAGAGAGGCCTTAAACCCCCCGATGTGATCATCCATATAAATACCTTGTAACTCGAAGAAAGTACTACCTGTTGCCACCACAAGACAGTAGAATAAAAAAGTTGCCCACATGGGAGGCATTGTTAAAAAAAGCTTCACTTTCTTTACTTTTGTCACTGGGTAGACCATTCCTCTTCTTTCTTGCTCTTCTGGACTAATGGAGGGTGTTTCTCCAATAGCAGCTGCTTTATCCAACCACCTACGTTTAGGAAGTGTGAAATTAAAAAAAAAAAAAAAAAAACAAACAAACAGATATTGAATACAAACTAATGCGACTAATTTGGGCGATATCACTTTACGATTTTTTCTTTTTTATATTTAAAATAAAAAATTGGCATGTATTATTTATAATATCATGATAATATATAGTTTGTTGGAACTTTAAGCTTTTAAGTCTTAACTCAATTTTTAAAATTTTTTTGAATTCATAAAGTACAAAATATAAAAATAAACATGTTAAGTAATTATTGATTCATTCACTTCAACATTAATAGTTGAACCTTTGATTAATAAGATAATACTTTATAAGTCTTTCCATTCTGTTATTCAATATATTTCCATTCTGTTATTCAATCTAAATATATGTATGTACGTATATACATGCAACATCTTTTTAAATTCTTTTTAATTAAAGTCATTTCCAAATATTTATATGGATAACTCGATCTCTTTACCTATAGCATACATGTACTACTTGTAACTCTCTTTATAAATTAGAAGATATGAATTGAATCATATTTAAAAAATTGCCTGGGAGCGCGGAACTTTAAAGCAAAAGGTGAATGATCTAGGTATACCAATCATATATGCAACTTTAAAGCAATAAAGTAAATAGACAATGCACACATAATTTTAGCGTGAAAATCCTATCAACTAAGAAAAAAATCACGGGGTCACACTCAACCACTAATGTACTTAGCACTGTAACTTTGAACAATAACAAAACTAAACGTACAACTAGCCCATTGATCCACAAGTATGGTAGAAGTTTTAGATTTGATCGCTAGACACCCACAATTCACCGTTTTCCTATGCTTTCGACATCAACCTTTAGAATCCGCTAAAGATGATATGTGTGAAATTCAAAAGACGATATGTTTGAAATTTGTTTGTTGACTAGAAAAACACTTCAAGAATGCAAAATAAAACTGTCTAAACAGTTAGATCAATTCTCTATAAGTGTGTAACCTTTCTCTTTAGGGTTTAGAATATTTATATAGAGTTTGGAGTATTTTTAAAACCTTGAACGTCATATAAGTCGAAGTAGAAAATTTCCAAACCCGACTAGGATTTAAATTTGGAAATCCTCGATTCTGCCATCCATTCAAACCCATGACCAGATGGTTCGAATGCCCAACCATTTGAATGTTTGCTAGTGGCAAATACGTAGATCTCGAAAAGTTATATAAAATCGATATATTATGAACCTCAGTAGTATTTTTGGTTTGAGAGATATGACTTTTCAAAGTTTCAGCTCTACGACAACATCAACTTAAAACTTGGCCCAAATACAACTCAAAATACAATTACAATTAAAGTGTTTTTGTCTAAGAAATATGCCAACACTAAATAACATAACAATCTTCCCCTTTGGCAATTTCGTAACAAAATACAAATTAACAAATACACTAAAACGACTCAAACATATAAAAGCTAAACTCGATGAAATCACTTGTGTACCTGTCCATTTGTAAAAACACACTTAAACAACTTTGTGAAATTGTAAGTGAAATTTTAATCAATAAGCCATATTCACGAATAAATTTCTTCCCCTCACATGTATACATTATCTCTCTCCCTTAATTACAATGCAAACAATATGTTTTAACCCTTATAGTTTTTTCTCTCCATTTTTGTTAGGAATTGACAAAGAAAATTCAATGAAATTTATTTTAATGACAATAGGATAGCAAGGAATAGAAGGGAATAAATAAGACATATGAAGGAGGGATTCTTAACACACCATAAGAAAAGAAATTACTCTAAAAATATTGACAATAAATCAAGTAGCATCTTATGATATGTAGGAGTAAATCTCATGATTTAAGCATTGTAGTAGATACAAAATACACTCAATGAATTGAAAATTTTAATATTTTTATATACAAAGGTGCAGTTTGTCAACATAGCCAAGTGTGCGTTCTCGGTAAATTTGAAAGCTATAGACTTACACAAACACGTAATAGAGATCAAAGTTCATAAGTCTATTCAAATTCTTAAGAGAGCTACACACCTAGAACAATGACCAATCATGCTTGTGAAATCCAATATGGAAACTCTCCCTTAAAGCTCAAATTTGCAACTTTTGAAGGGCTGAATTTTATTCTTTTGAATAGCTCAAGTTATCTTTTTTTTTTCTTTTTGAGCAAATTCAATGCTTAAAACATGATAGCCCTTTCTACGATTTTACCTAGAGAGTGCATATTTTGATATACAGTCATAGTAACTTTCACATATGTCAAGGTAGGGAGTTAATGATAGAAGTATAAGACATGAACATTAGTCACTCTAGTGTGCAACTCTCATAAAGAACATTAGAATAAATCAAACTAACAACAATAACATACATGGCTCATGCAAATCAGTCGCACCAAGTGTGCTCAATGTACACAAGACTTGTGTTTCCAAATTTACTCATAATGTAGGCAAAGATGCAATTTAAATCTAGATCATGGATATTATCATCGTCAGGAACAATTACTCAACAAATCACAAAAACACTAATGACCTACAATCAGAAAGTATTTTCATATTTTTGAATTTTTTTTAAAAAATAATCCCTAAAATCTACAACAATGATTATAACACTAGGACAAAGGAATAAGAATTAAATAACTTCTTATGCTATGTCAAAATCAGGACTCTAATAAGAAAGGTTAGCCCCTATAGAATTTTTAGGAGTATTCAGGGCTTGTAAATCAAAATTTCTAACCTAAACAGATTTAGTAGTTTTTGTTTTTGAAATTACTTGTTTGAGTTGACTTACTTGGGTGTTCAAATGCTAGGGTTGGCCGTTCAAACGCATTGTGCATCTGTTCGAATGTGGCAGAACTTTGAAATTTGAGAATTTGCTAACATTCCTTATTATTTTTACCTATTTCTGAGTTCTTGAAGGTTATGATTCAACCTGATATATCTCTAAAGTTGATGGATTAACAGGAGGCATGAATTTTGATTTTTTGCTTGATGTAATTCCATCAAATTTGATTCCATCTTTATCTCCAACTGATTTTTAAATGCTCGAGATGTGATTAATCTTCTTGGAGCCTATACTGAAACCCTTAAGAGAATCTTTAGTACGAGATAAATCAAATTTAACAATTCCAATTCTTTCTCAAGATTCTTATTTTTTTTAAGTGCTTCAAATAAACCCTTTTTGCTTACAATCAATTTTTCTGAAAGGGTGGTCCTATGGGTTTGAAGTTGATTAAGGGCCTGGCTATCCACAGATTCCTTGCAAAGTATTTCATGTTCTTGTTGACTATTCTTGAGGTTTATAGCCAGATCTTGGTTAATCTTGCCTAGGCTAGACAACCTTGATTTTAATTTTTTATTATCCTGAATTAATTGAATCAACATGGCTTCTCCAGAGTTAGTGGGATCCAGATCTATCACAAGACTAGTTGAATCAGTACAATTTAGATCAATAGAAATTTTCAGAGTTTGACTCAGACCTAGGGAGTTTAACAGTGGAATGTCCTTCTCTTGGTATATCCATGATCCCAGGTTTAAAGATCTCACTCGTAGGGTTTTAAAAAAAATATTTTGAAAACAAGAGTGAACCTGCTCTGACACCAATTGAAAAATCATGGGAGTGTGGCTTTGACTAGATTGATTAATTAACATAATTTATCCAACTATACGAAAGGGGAATGACCTAGGTATGTTAATCTTATTTGTAACTTTAAAGCAATAAAGTAAAGAGACACGGTACACAGAATTTTAGTGTGGAAACCTTATTAACTAGGAAAAAATATCATGGGGCCACATACAACCACTAACGTATTTAGCACTATAACTTTGAACAGTTACGAGACTAAACTTACAATCCAACCGGCATTGATTCACAACTATAGTAGAAGTTTCAGACTTGATCGCTAGACACCCACGATTCACCGTTCTTCCATACTTTCGATATCAATCTTTGAAATTTGCCAAAGACAATATGTGTGAAGTTCCAAAGATAAAATGTGTAAAGTTTGTTTGTTGACCAGAAGAACACTCTAATAATCAGGGAGGCTCAATAAAGCTCTCTAAACAGCTAGATCAATTCTCCATAAGTGTGTAACCTTTCTCTCTAGAGTTTAGAGTCTTTATATAGAGTTTAGAATGTTTTTAGAACCTTTAACGTTATGTAAGTCAAAGTAGGAAGTTTCCAAACCCGACTAGGATTTAAATTTGGAAGTCCTCGATTTTGCCATTTGTTTAAACCCATGACTAAAGGGTTCAAACTCCTTGGCAACCTGTTTGAATGCATGCCAATGACAGGTGCGTAGATCTCGAAAAGTTATATGAAATCGATATATTATGGACCTTGATAATACTTCTGGTTTGAGAGATACAACCTTCTAAAGTTTTAGCTCTACATACTTCAACAGCTTCTACTCTGACAACATCAATTTGAAACTTTGCCCAAATGCAATTTAAAACACAATTACAATCAAAGTATTTTTGTCTAAGAAATATGTCAACACTAAAAAACCTAACAATATTTTTATGATATGTCAGTGTTAAGAAGACAAGGCTGTATTTTTATTCTAATTTAGACACTAAACTATTTTTTTCAAACCCTTCATTTTTCCATTATGATGCATTTATAAATCATGTTGACATTAGTAATTAAAGTCAAACATAGGTCCTTTCCTTTTTCTTTTTTTTTTTCAAACAAAGAAAACATTGATCATCTATGTTAGCATGATCTTGATCTTGAATCAGAATGACTATATTGTTAGAACCATTATTGACTTATTTTTACGAATTTACAAGACGTTGCCATGTCATGATATAGAGTTTTCAGACGTTATGCTTAACAAGAAAATTCTTACCATGTTCTCTTATCCAGTTAGGTAGGTATACGGGTAGGATCGGGCGCCATGCACGGGCATGCCCAATTACCCGGACCCATGTGCCCATAGGTGAGAGTTCTTGTAACTACCTGTACTACCCATTAAAAGGATAGTTACTGCCTTAACTTTATATATATGTAAAATACAGAATACAGAGTAGTTGGATTATTTGATGTCTATTATTCTCTTGGAACAAACTCTCTCTCATAAAAACATGTGCGTTTTGAGTGTTTTTGAATTGTGGTTAGTGTGAATGTAGTTGGCCTCTTAGGAGTTTGGTTGCATTCCATTGCGAGGACGATCCAAGACTGATTACAGGTTGTACATGGGACATCCTTAATTCAAGATTTTGAGTCATTCTTCGGGTTTGAAACTCAACGACGTATGTCTGTTCGAGAATTGCTTCCGCATCCTTGATATTCTACAAATAAAATGAATTTGGTGGGGGACCAAGAGTGAAAGAGAGAGAGAGGGCAGCGCACCTGAGGACAGAAACATGAGGTGAAAGTTCTTTTTCATCGGCATCATTTTGGTAGAACTTTTCTGGAGAACCAGGGTAGGGTAGTTACTGTTTCGATATAGCAGCCTTGACGACAAAATATACATCAGTTAAGGGGCTCCTATTTCTGTTTTGGGGGTTGTAACATGGAAAACCACAGAAAAACAAGAAGCCAGCAACAGTGATCGCAATTGCTGCGGTTTTGAAGCTATCTTCCCAATAATTTTGCCTCCCAATGACGAGGAACGCGACAGTGGCACCCCCTAAATTGCACAAGCGAGACCAAAATTTTGCGCGGGCACGAGCTTGTTTATCATCTGTGGGATGGTTTGGCCCTTGCTGGCCCATTTGATCACCTAAAAATGCAACAAGAGTGGGATCTCGGCCTGCTATGCCCGCAGCTATCGGGATCATGGCCAAATAGAAAAATAGGACTGTATTTACCTTGGCAGAAACGTATAATAGCCACAATTACAATTTAAAATTTCCAAATAAAAAAAACAGTAATTTAGTTTATAGTACAACTCGTTATTACATAACATCACAACGTACGAAGGTCATCTAGATTAATTGTCGGTATTTTCTCAAATGATCTTTTTTCTTGGAACAAGTATTTTCAATATTTCTTTTTTTCTCTTAGTTTTTTCTAATAGATTTATAAAAATTGGATCCTCAATTTCCCCTCCCATTCTAGATGCTAGAACAAATTTGAGTTTTGCCTAAATCCAGGAGCTTCTGGCACCATCCAAGCTTGCACTACCACTCGAAGAGAGATGATGCCTGTTAGAGCTAGCTTTTATGATTAATTACATCAGTAACAATCCGCAGAATTATAGATGCAAATGGGTATGTATGTCAAACTAGAAAATTAGAAATAGTGTTCCTCAGTCAACTCATTCTGTTTCAACTGCCCAAATAAACAAATCCTCTCAACTCTCTTGTTTAGTTATTTTCAATTTTAATGTATTAAATTTCTTCATTCAAGTGACATCATTAGAAAAGTCAGATTAAATCACTCTCATACTTAAAAATGTCTATCATAGTAGCTCTAGTGATCATTCTATATGATAGAATAAATATCATAAAGTGTCCAAATTTCTAGTAACCAATTTGTTAGTATATATTACTATAGTCATTTTTTTTATTTAAATTTTTGCACTTTGCAGAACATATGTTTTTAACAATGAAGGATCAAAATTAAGAGTGAATTAAATAGAAGCCCTGTTTGAGAAATTATGAAAGAAAGGATAATTCAGGATGATTCTGGTCCCTAGAACACTAGGGAGGATTAGAACGCCTGTATGAGTCTGAGCCACACAATATCAAAGGAAAAAGAATAAATGTGGGCTATGAATTAGCACCAGAAACTGGAAAGAACTTACAATAGCATAGGCGACAGTGGAGTAAAGGACCATCTGGAAACGACCTGTCCAGGTATCCGAAATGTGGGCTATAGCAATCATCATAACCGCTGATAACCCCTCCCGGACGTTGGTTATTGCTGCTACTTTGGGAAGATTTTCTTTCTTCCAGTGTTCTTCCAGGTAAGATATCAAGATACCAACCACTCCATTCTCGACTAAGCTGTGGCTGAAAAGCAGACCTAACATTTGGAATTCATTAGAAAATTGGAAATAACTTCTCCCGGAAATTAAACAAAAGGCCTGATCAATCTCTGGAGGCTAACTAGAAAACCTAACTCCATGCACTTACAATTTCACACACACACATATATATATACATATGTATACAGCAGATCGATCACCCAATATGAATGGAACTGCCTTGCAGAAGAATACGTTATAGCGGAACCAACCCACAGTTGCCCTGGATAGCTTTGCGTACCAGCTGCAGTCCGCCATTGCAGATGGGCTTTCCGTATTAATTTTCTCTGTGAATGATGCCATGATCATGAATGTGATGATTTAAAGACTGTATTGGAACGTGGTCCGTGTGTCATTGGTTAGTTTGCACTTTTTCAAAAGGTTGTTTGTCTTTCGTGTTGTCTTTCCACAATTGCATTATAACCTGCTGGTCGGTCTATTCACATTTGACGACCAGAGGTCTTTCTTTGTACATCTTTTAGGTACACGTCCCTTTTGGAGAAGACAAAGAAACGAAAGACCAAGAACAAAAAATGTTAACCCGCATAAATATGTTGGGCCAAAAATCAAATACACGCTCACATCAATAAATTGGAGAAGAATTTCACTAGATATAGAGAAGGAAAAACAGAGGAGGAGGAGGAGATTGGATCTCTCTCACTCAACCATAACTCTCACCCAAAAAAACCTCTCTTGCACTCTTGCTCTTGCTTGAGCTGAATGATTTTCTCCCTCACCTCCACCCTCAATTTATACGGGAGGGGGAGTACCGATTGTCAAGGTTGGCAGCCACTAATCTTGACAACCGCTGCAATGGCTAAAATTTTTTTCGTCAACTTCAGTAAGTGGCTGACCTTCTCCAAAATTGACGGTTGCTGAAGCCTTCCGTCAAACTTGGTGGGTATGAACCCATCAAAATAGCCCATAAATGGAAAAGGGTTGAATTTTGGGACGAATCTCAAATCACGAAGCCTTAGTCCGTTTGCTAACTGTTTTTTGTTTTTGTTTTCTAATTTTTTAAAAATAAAAAATCTTAAAATGAGTGTGTTTTTTGTTTTCAAAATATTAGTTTGATATTGTTAATAGAATGACAACCTACAAATGTCATCATCAAATTATAAAAAATAAAAAATAAAAATATACACCTATAACATATAAAAAAAATAAAAATTAAAAGCACTTGTAAACAAAAATTTAACTCTCTATTCAGCTTTTATACTGTTGGGGTCCAACGCGACTCTGCCCAGCAGTCGTTTCCCGTCACTGAAAAAGAAAAAGATAAAGAAGAGATGTTGACGCAAGACTAGGACAATGGGGAAATACTTAGATGTCAGTTCCCATCAAACTGTTCAATGAATTATTTATCATGACCTTGTTGTTATGACGAGTGGTGGATGACCAAGGTAGCTTATTGCACCTAACATTGATTAATTTGTACAAATTATGATCATTAACTTGATACATTTGGTGGAAGAGAAATGTTAGTTATAGGCGTGCCTGCTGCTAGTCATCCCCTTGGTGAAAAAGTCTCTCACGTGATTCTATTATATTTCTTCGGATATGTTAACTGAATTACCCGACATTTGTCCCCATTAATTGGTAGGTCAAGGTTGAAGTGTCGCGTAGCAAGCTACGCCTGACCAGCAGGTGCCTACTACTAGTCATCCCCTTGGTGGAAAAGTCTCTCACATGATTCCGTTATATTTTTCCGGATATATTGGCTGAATTACCCGCTATTTGTCCCTATCAGTTACAAGTACAAATAGGAGATTTTCGAATTCGATGAAGTTTAAGTGTGCAGAAGAAGAAAGAGAAATAAGAAGAAAAAAAGAGGAGAGAGAAAAAATAGAGAAGAAAGACAGAGTAAAGACTCCGGATAATTATTGAGAGATATAGTTGTATTTATATTTCATCTTTTAATAAAATAAAGTCTTAAGTGATCAAGAAAATCAATCTCTAATAATTTTATAAGAACTAATCTGAGAAATGTTTGACAATTCTTAAAAATTAATTTTATTATATTTTATGTTGGGTTATAATTACCCATTTTATATTTCCTTTAATTTTATAACACTTTGGGCATTGAGTTCACTTTGGATTTTTTAGATTCATGTTGCCACAACAAACCATTTCCATGTTCTGAAAGTCTCGAGGTTGTCAAGGGCGTGGATCCATCAAATTAAGACAGCATATAATCTAATAGGGGCCCACCTTGATAGGTAAGATAACGGTCATTTTGGTGTTAATGCTGCAAAATCCTGCAACTTGACTTTTCCCTAGGCCTATGGTGGTGTCGTTTTTATGGTCCTCAGAATTTACATTCTGATTTGCCAGCGGAAATGGAATTCCTACTAATTAGGCAGTCTTTGTGCCGATAGTTGTACATATGGAGGAAGAGAAATAAATAATCATGCACCTGCATTTGTATTGTACTATTTTGAGGTTCCTTTGCTGTTCGGTGTCTTTTGACCCCTATTAACACAGCTTCAACACTGTAGGAGCTTCCTTATAGACAGCTTAGGAATAAGGTTAAGACCTAGCTAAAAGGCATAAAATTCCAAAGACTTACCATTGCTAACATGTGGCAGGATCGACCCAAATGACTCTCTTATATTAGTCTTTGAAACTTGACATAAATGCATATAGCTTGGTTGAAAAAATGCTAGACAGAAACAAATTTCTCAATCCATTTACTTACGCAACGCAGTGGAGCCCACATATATTTATTAATGTGAGTCTCACTGCATTGTTTCTGGTGGGTGAAAAAAATGGATTGAAAAATTGATTTTCGTATAGCATTACTTTGGTTGGTTCCAAAGACTTGCGAATAAGCTTTTTTATTTATTATTATTTTTTTACTTTTCTACTTATCTTATCTTGTTAGAAGTAAAAAAAGTTAAAAAAAATATAGTTTTTTTACTAATAAGCCAAAAAAACAAAATAAAAAAAGACTTTATAAAAACCTGTACTAAATGGACTCTTAGTTATCGCATGACAGATCAAAAAAAGCGTTTGTTGACAAGGTCACCCATTGAATAACTTCAGACTTATTTTCCACCACATAATTTGCATGAATGTCACCCCATCATTGATCATTTTGTTTGATATGATTCTGCTAAGTTTCCTCATATCATGCTTCCTTGGTGTTAATATGAACACAACTTACCAATTGTCAACCTCTCAAGCTCTCGTTCATCAAAGCTTCACATGGCATCATTTAGCAAAGCTCTCATCCGTCAAATATAGATTGGCCATTGTCAAAGGCGGTGCCATGATCAATGACCAATCTGTCTCTCTCTTCCTCTCTATATATTTCTCTATAATTGTTTGTAATAATTCATCTTGCACAATATATACATATAGCAGAAATCTCTCTCTCATCTTCTCTTTCCCTACTTTCTCTTCTTCTCTTTCTCTAATCCCTCTACCATTCTAGCATGGTATTAGAGCTATAAGATCTGGTAACCTCTCAACTTTGCCTCGGCAACCTTTATACGCAGGTTCGGCCAAATTCTTGTCATTTTTTCCTGCTTTAACATCTAGTTTTCAGGCTATTTTGGGTTTCTTCAAAACTTAAAACTGCTGGAATCTCAAATCTAATCACATCATCGGATTCGTCTCAACAAACTGAGTTTAACCATATAAAAAAACATCTCCAAAAACCATTGCATGTGCCCCCACGCGCCTCCCAAATATCGGCGTGTCATCTCCATGCGCAGACAAGACATCAAGCACCTAAACACGCCGCCGATGCCGTTCCCACACCCCACGCACCTTCATGCACTATCCCACTCGCGTAGTGTCCCTACTGACGTTGGCCGATGTTAGCCCTAGCCGCTGCCTCATCTAACATTAGCCCTAGCGCATTGACATCAACCCTAACTGCCAGCTGCCAATCTACTTGAACCATCTTCATACCGGTTTTTTACTTCCTTTGGCCGATTCAGACATTTTTTGAACCATTTTTAGATCGATTTAGACCGATTCCTAACTAATCTGGGCCCTCTAAATATGATTTTGCCCTCTATTTTGCCTAATTTTGCACGGTTACGACTGTTTTCTCCTGCATTGAAGGATTTTCAACCATTGTTTCCACTATTTCGATTCTAATTTCCATTTCCCTACACTATGGAGCGTCTCGAGGTATCTAGACCTATTGTTGTCACTCTAGAAGGCCCTAATTACATTCCCTGGTCTCAAGCCATGTCTAGTTTCCTTAAAGGCAAAAAACTTTGGCGCTACGTCACTGGAGATATTTAAACACCTGTTAAAGGTGACACTGAAATGTTTACAGTATACACTAAACAACTTAAGGATTGGGATAGTAAGAATCATCAAATCATCACCTGGTTCCGAAATATGTCCATTCCTTTCATAAGCCTCCAGTTCAGACGTTTTGACATGCTCACTCTATTTAGGCCTTTCTAGCCCAACGCTACACTACTACAGATCTTGCTCATAAGTACTAACTTTTGATTTCTCTGCATCGTCTGAAACAGGAATTTGGCCAGTCTATCAATGCCTTCCTATCTCAGATGTATATTATGTGGGATCAATTGACTCCATCTGAACCTACTTGGACCTACTCTGATGATGCTACTTAGTTTGCTTGCTACCGAAATCAGCAACGCCTGATTATGTTTCTCATGGCTCTCACTGATGTCTTTGAGCCTGTTCTAGCCTCTCTTTTGCATTGATCCCCTCTTCCTCCCTTGGAACAAGCTATTTCTGAACTCCTCTCCGAAGAGACTCGTCTTGGTCTCATCGAATGACCACCTACAGACACAATTCTTGCTACTTCTAGCTCTCAATCGAGAGGCTTTTCAAGTAGTTCTCAATGTTCGTCCACTTCTAGTGGTTCTCATAACTCTTCTGCTCCACCTACTGGGACATCTTTCAATCCTCCGTCTCACAATGATGAATGTACATTCTGTCATGCTATTAATCATCGTCTACTTACCTGTCCCATTTGGATTTGTCAACACTGTCATTGGCATGGCCCTGGTCACTATCGTAGTGACTGTCATATGCTATTAATCATCGTCAAGACTTTTGCCCTAAGTCTGCTGCTCCCACTACTACAGATTCTAATGTTCCCACATCCTCCCCTATGATTAGTGTCAATAATCTCTTTGCACTCCTTCAGCAGTTCATGACTACCTCTGGTAATCCACCCCCTTTTGCTTGTCTACCCTTTAGGTATTTCTTCGTGGTTCTTTGATTCAGGGTGTAGCAATCACATGACTTCTGACTTGTCTGATTTCATTTCCAAATCTTCTATGTCTGCTCTTCCTGTCATTTATACTGTTGATGGATCACCTATGACTATTGACCACATTGGTCATGTCTACACTTCCACTCTTGCACTTCTTTATACTTATTATATCCCTAAACTCACATTGAATCTTATCTCTGTCGGCCAATTATGTGATCTTGGTCTTACTGTCCTTTTTTCTTCTACTGGTTGTGTTGTGCAAGATCCGAAGACGAGACAAACTCTTGGGATAGGCTATAAACATGGTTGACTATTTCATCTCATTCACCTTCATCTGCCTACTCAGACTGCTGTTGTCATCTCTAATAGTGCTTCATCTGCTCCCAACTCCTCTCTTGATATCTGGCACTCACGTTTAGGTCATGTTTCTATAGGTCATTTACGCTTTCTTTTGTCTTAGGGTATTTTAGGCTTTGTCCCCAATAAACACCTTGATTGTCAATCCTGTCAACTTGCCAAACTACCGGCTTTATCTTTTAATAATAGTACTTCTCTTTCCTTAGCTCCTTTTGATTTAGTCCACTCTGATGTTTGGGGTCCTTCCCCCACTCTTACTATGGGAGGATCCAAGTATTTTGTTATATTTGTCGATGATTTCTCTAGATATACCTAGATTTATATCCTGTAAAATTAATCTCAATTTCAATAAACTTATTATGATTTTGCTCGCATGGTCAAAACACAAATTTCTCGTGACATCAAGATCTTTTAGTCTGACAATGCTGAGGAATATTATGATAACTCTTTTCTTGCATTTCTTTGTGAGCATGGGATCATTCCTCATTGCTCTTATCCTGGTACTTTACAACAAAATGGTCGTGCTGAACGAAAACATTGTCATCTCCTTTATACAACCCGTGCTCTTCTTATCTCTGCCTCTTGTCCTGAACAATTTTGGGGTGAAGCTGTCTTTACTACTGCTTACATAATTAATCACGTACCTTCGGCTCCTCTTGGTAACCTCACTCCCTATGAGCATTTGTATGGTACTCCTCTTGATTATCATTCTCTTCGTGTTTTTGGGTGTGCTTGTTTTGTCTTGCTTCAGCCTCATGAGCGCACCAAATTAGAGCCTCGAGCTCATCTTTGTTGCTTCTTAGGCTACCGGATTGAGCACAAAGATTATTGTTATTGGGATCCCCTGTCTAAACGTCTTTGTGTCTCCCGTCATGTTCTTTTTTGGAAACATAAGACATTTTTCTCCTTATCTTCATTTCATTTATCCCTTTCTTCTCCCATTTCTTACTTTACTGATCCTACTATTGAGCTCTTTCTTGAGGATACTGATGTACTTACTACTGAGACACCTACTGTACCATCGGTTACTGTCTATCCAAAGGAGTCCTCGTCCGCTGATCCTGCTCCTCCTACTAGATCTTCCTTGTTTGATCCATCTCTGCCCTCTTCATCCACTGAGCCCACTATTGAGCGTTCTACTCGAGTAAGGGAGACTCCTTGTCACCTTCATGATTATCACTATTTCTCCACCATTCTTGCTCATCACGAGCCTTACTCCTATCGCGAGGCTAGTTCTACCCCTCTTTGGCAGCAAGTTATGAATGATGAATTACAGGCCCTTTCCAAGACTCACACTTGGGACTTGGTTGATCTTCCTTCTGGTAAATCTGTGATTGGGTGTCGATGGATCTATAAGATCAAAACCCGTTCTGATGGTTCTGTGGAACGTTACAAAGCCTGTTTAGTTGCCAAAGGTTTCACTCAAGAGTATGGCATTGACTATGAGGAGACCTTTGCTCTTGTTGGTCATCTCACTTCTATTCGGAGTCTCATTGCTGTTGCTGCTATCCGGCAGTGGCCATTGTATCAGATGGATGTCAAAAATGTCTTTCTCAATGGTGATCTCTCTGAGGAAGTCTATATGTAGCCTCCTCCTAGTTCTCCTCACTGTCCACATTGGGTCTGCAAACTTCGTCATGCTCTATATGGCTTTAAGCAAGCTCCTCATGTATGCTAAACTCAGTTCCACCATTCGTGAGCTTGACTTCTCTTCGAGCGATTATGATTATGCTCTCTTTGTTCGCAAAACTTTGTGTGGCATGATCGCTCTAAAAAAGGGTGATACTTAACCGCAAGTACACAACCGCGATGTAGTAATAATTTCTCGTAATTACGGGGTCGATCCCACAGAGAAGATGGTTTACGTAAATAGAAAAACTTACCGTGGATCAAAACTCTTAGGAAAAACACTCCAATAAACAAAAACTGATTTTAGGTTGAGAAAAGATTTGTTATCTCATTTAAACTAAGAAATAAAGAAAAAGGCCTGGAATCAATCGATCTAACCAATTGCTTCTCTTGGAATTCCAAAGGCGATACTTTAATAACTCAAATCCTTCGACTATGTCGCAAGTCTGGGATTCAGAAGATTTAGTGATAAAGCTGAGTGTTCTTCGAAACTTCAACTTCTAGAATAAATCGGGTTATTAGAATCAAATATAAGTACCATCGATTCATGCAGCGCATATATTGAACCTAACTCACACATAAACGTTACAAGGCAGTGTATATACTGAGTGTGGTATTTACGCATAAGCGTTATCGAACATAATCAAACATCCAGGTTTTCGAAGGTTTCTAGAACAAAAAAGAAGAAAGAAAGAAAACCAAAAAATTTAATTTTAAAACCAAGAACGTACCTCCTTCGTTTATCCAAGATCTTCAATAAATCTTCACAATTGATCCCAAGATGAAATCTAGCTACTCATCATAATCATAGATATGCAAAGTTGTATTGAAAATATATTGAAAGACTGGGTAATCTGATTACAGGAATTGAAAAACTGAATGAAAAGTATGAATAAATTACTCTAATCTACTCCTAAAACCCTAGAAAAACTTCAAAACCTAATATCCCCTCAAAAACATAAAAATTCTAAATCTATTCTACTACCTACCAATCTTTTCACAACCAAAAAGTGAGTTAATATATAAATTCCGTCGTCAGTCGTATGGACGGTTCCCACTGAGTGCTCAGATGGGCTGGCTCCCTTCACAAAGGTTGTAGGTCTCGAAAAGTTATATGAAATCGACATATTATGGGCCTGAATGGCCTTTCTGGTTCGCCAGATATTGGCTTCCAAAATTTCAGCTCTACGTGCTTCAACAGTTTGTATCATAGCTTCAGTAGCTTGTACTTTGACAGCAACCTCTTGAAACCTATGATTAAATTGCATTCGAAATCATTTCATTTAAGCTCAAAACCGTTCGAATGCTTGAGCCACCATTCGAACGCCACGAACGACTGTTCGAACACTCTTCGAATGGGAAAACCTACTCTCTGAATCTTTTGGATGCACTTCGAACCTGAATTTGACGTGAGACCGTTCGACGTACCGTTCGAATGCTTCTGTTACCGTTCGAACGCTCTTGAGGACCGTTCAAACGTACTTCGAACGCCTATTCTGTTTTAGTGCGAATTAATCCCTTTTTAGCTAAGATTCCTGAAAATAAACACAAAACTAAGTTAGTAACGAATTAGGACTAAAATAACATAATTTAACCTATTCTAAGGCTAACAAATAACTAATTAAAGCATGTACATTGCACTTTTAGAGTACAATCATGGCACTGATCTCTTACTACTCTATGTGGGTGATATGATTCTCTCTGGAGATAATGTACATCGTATCTCTGAGCTTAAGGATTTTCTTAGCAAACAATTTGAGATGAAAGATCTTGGTCCTCTCAGTTACTTCATTGGTTTTGAGATATCTTCTACTTCTACTGGTTACTCTCTCTCTCTCTCTCTCTCTCTCTCTCTCTCAAGTCAAGTATGCCTTAAATCTTCTTACTCGTGCTGGTCTCATTGATAGCAAGACTGCTTCATCACCTTTGGAAGCTAATGTGCGTCTTACTCCCATAGATGGTGAGCTTCTATCTAACGCTACTCTCTATCAGTAGCTTGTTGGCAATCTTGTCTATCTTACTATTACTCGTCCTGACATTACCCATGCTGTTCACCTTGTCAATCAGTTCCTGTCATCGCCTCGCTCCACTCATTATGCTACTATTCTTTGCATTTTGCGTTATGTTAAAGGCACTCTCTTCCATGGTCTACATTATTCTCGTCACTCCTCTCTACAACTACATACCTATTCTGACGCAGATTGGGCTGGTGACCTTACTGATCGTCGTTCTGCCACATGATTTTGTTTCTTTCTTAGCAATTCTCTCATTTCTTAGCGTAGTAAGAAGTAGACTCTTACTACTCACTTGAGCACTGAGGCCGAGTATCGTGCTCTAGCTGATAGTACTCAGGAACACCTTTGGCTTCGATGGTTACTTCAAGACATAGGTGTCTCTCATTCTGGTGTTACTGTTCTTCATTGTGACAATCGTAGTGCGATCATGATAGCTTATAATGATGTGTTTCATGATCGTACTAAGCACATTGAGATTGACCGTCATTTCATTCGTCAACATGTTATAAGTGGCACAGTTCATCTTCTCTCTGTGCCATCTGCTGCCCAAATTGCTGATATCTTTACAAAATTTCATCCTCCAGGACGGTTTTATGATCTGGTTTCCAAACCCTATTGGGTTTCTACATTACCACCTTGAGTTTGCAGGGGGTTGTTAATATGAACACAACTTACCAATTGTCAACCTCTCAAGCTCTTGTCCGTCAAATCTTCACATGGCATCACATGGCAAAGCTCTCGTCAATCAAATATAGATTGGCCATTTTCAAAGGCGGTGTCATGATCAATGACCAATCTGTCTCTCTCTTCCTCTCTATATATTTCTCTATAATTGTTTGTAATAATTCATCTTGTACAATATATACATATAGCAGAAATCTCTCTCTCATCTTCTCCTTCTCTGTTTTCTCTTCTTCTCTTTCTCTGATCCCTCTGCCATTCTAACACTTGGATTTTCATACAAAGTTTTACAAATTATGGAAGCCAATTGATTCCATGTTTGATGTGTTGAATTCGAGTGCAGCAGTACTTAACATAAAAGACTCCTATCATCAATTGTGCTAAAAACTAAATATTGTCCACTCCATGAATTGAGTGTGCTACTTCATCTTTTCTGCACGCTCTAAAATAAAATATTGACAGACATGGAATACAAAAGTGACCAGAGTGGAGGTGGATTCATGAAGTGGATGCCGTAGCATCGTTTGGCTTCGGCCAGACATTCATCAATTGGACCTGTTCTTCTACAGTCCTCTTGGAGGCGTCCATTTTTGAGACATACCGGTAGCAGTCGAGGTTTATATAACCGAATATAGCCAACATCTTTGCCAGTCACACCAAAGAGCAATAAGGTTCTTGTCACACGGAGTCATGTTAGTGGCCTGCTCAATGAAAATATTTTCACCAGTTTGACTATACCAAGCTATATACTAGCTAGGAAGGTCGTCCATATAGGTATTCATTCGGAGATTCGACGTGGGAACCGGTTCCAATCCAACCATCAGATTCAAACATATCCCAAAAAATGATTCCACTTCATAGTGCCAAATTGTTCACCTCTAGGACTGAAAAAACCTTTTTTTATCGTACTTTATTATGGTTGATCACCAACTCTAGGTATGCGCTCTCTGATGAATTATTCAACGAGGCAAAGAAAATCACTACCCCTGCTTCTAGAAAAGAAACTCAAGCTATTGTACTACAGAGTAACAACTTTCGAACAGATATTAATATTCCCAGGGCAGGGGTCTGATTCATTTGCATTCATAACATTAACATAAGTAGGGGAAGAAATGGAAATCATGGCATGCCCTATAGAAAAAAGTAACCATACTCAAAACATGGCTTTGTGTTTCTGAATTTGTGGATAGCATGACACTGAAATCAGTGTTTGCTTCTTCACTGCACTCTTCAAGTTTTCTTTTTGTGACTGGATTTCAACGCAGGGATCAACTTCCGAACCTTGGTCCATCCGGACGGAGTGGTTCTTTGGGTTGAAGTTTGGATGGAAGGGTGGCTTGGAGGAATGGAGGACTTTGGTTCAGGATTTTCGGCCCCTTCTGTCGAGATCTCTTTTGGTTCTTCCACATCCTTTATTGCAGTTTCGGTCCATCTAGGCAGAGTAGTACTTCTTTGGGTTAAAGTTGGGACAGAAGGGTGGCTCAGAGGAATGAAGGACTTCGGTTGATCACCATTTTCGGCCGCGTCTGTCAAGGTTTCTTCCAGTTCTTCCACATCCTGTCCTGCAACAGCAACATTGTAGATCGGCATATTGGAGACATATTGGTAGAAACATTGGTTCCCAAGACTCAATATGGCTAGAATTGCGTAGTAGTTGTCCAATCGACTCTCCTTTATGGTTTTACCAAACCACTCCTTGAATGTTAAAATCCACAATATGCTGAGAAATTTTCCCATTCCCAATACCCACTGATTAAATGGTGGCCCATAGCGCTTCATCGAATCAGCCACTTGATTATAGTAGAAATCCACAAGCCCATCTTCACAGAGACCTTCCATGAGTCCCAAAAGGCAGAACTGTGGAGTTAACCACAAGATACTCATGCGAACAACTTCTTTCCCCTCGCATACCTGTCGTGTGGTTAACTCATCATACGGTTCATACCAACATTGCACATCCAGTAATTTGGTCTCCTTCTCTTCATACAGCTTCAATTTGTGAGTTTCAACAAATCGAGCAGCAATGCAGGATAGGAAAGAGCAAAACATTCCGAGGCCAATCCTTACCTTCCAAGCACGCTTTCGTTGTGTAGCAGGCCAGAGTGTTTGGATTAGAAGTTCATACAGAAACGAGGCTGCGAAACTTGAGAACGAACGCATCAAAAATAGAAAAATAAGAGGGGCCTTAAATGCACCAATCTCATCATTCATGTTACTACTTTGCAGGATAAAGAAAGTGCCACCCGTTGCCACCACAAGACAGTAGATTAAAAAGGTTGTCCACAAAGGAGCCATTGTTAAAAGAAGCTTCACTTTCTTCACTTTTGCCGCCGGGCAGAGCATTCCTCTTTTTTCTTGTTCTTCAATGGCAGCTTTATCTAGCCACCTACGTTTAGGAAGTGTGATATTATAGAAAGCACAAACAGATTTTAAATTGCAAAAGATTTTTCAAGTCTTAAAACCCCTAATTAGCTAATGGAATATATGGCCACTAATTTAGTTGGTGGATGTTTATTTCCATTAGCTAAAAAGGTTTTTCTTAAATTTTTATTTGCCATAAAAAAATCTTCTGCAACTAATGATAATCCTTAAATTGATAAGAAAGCATAGTTTAAAATTTAAAATTTTATTTTCATTAAAGATATGATAGATCTCCTGCAACAGTCATATCATTTTATTTTTGTTGACATGCTATGACAAGTTAATGAAATAGATTCTCATAAACATGTTGCGATGAGATGTCATATTAGTTAGTAAGGCAGTATGACTAAAATATTTCAACTAATTCATTAATTTCTGCGGATTAGAAATATTTTTTTTTAATTTTATTGATTGGTGGTATCACCTTTTTGTCATGTGTATGTACTCACTGTGAGCATCATGTTCATGCTGGGGTATGGCCTTCATGGTAATGAGATTAAAATAAAAATAAATTTGTCGAAAAGGAAACTTGTTTTTTGGGGTTTCTAGATAGTACATACACACATGGTACATACATGTATGAAATAATTCATGTATGTAGTAATTGAAATATTCATGATTGCAGATGAAAGGTTATCTATAATATATATTATAGCAATAGGTTATGAGGTTTTTGAGCTTTAAAGTCTTGATCTATTTTTCTAAATTTTTTAAATTTAAAAAATATAAAAATACAAATATCATAAAGTCATTAGTTATGTAATTAATATGGTAGTATTTTTTGAATTGTTACCCTTTCAATATAAAAACTTTAAAAGTCATTAAAGATAAAAATATATTAAAACTAAATATATCATGGATTATTTATAATCAATATGGTAACTAAATCTAACAATCTATTTAAATTTCTATAAATAATGCCCTTTTCAAAGAAATATAACTTTTTAAAATTCTTTTATATTTGTGATTTTTTTGTCAGATAGATTTACCTAAACTTAATAAAGATGACATTAATGAAAGTTAATAAACTTATAAAATAATAATTAATTACTAAGATAAATACATTTTACTTTGTCCATTATGACTTTTGTAGCGTACATCACAATATAAGTAAGATCCTATGTTGGCATAAGTATGATTCATTTTACTGAAGTCATTACATGTAGATCGTTTAGATAACGAAAAGAGACATACATATGAAAATAGATTAATGATGTTTCATTGCTATAAACAAATAACGAATTACTAATTCATTTCACATTGTACGTTATATTGAATAATTACCCAAAAAAAAGGAAAAAAATAAACAAAACTACAAAATCTGAAACACATAAAGTATAGTAACTTTTATTACTTTATAGACGAATATTATTTTATTATGGAATTAAAATATTTACCTATATTTATTTTTTTACTATTAATTTATATTTTCTAAAAAAATAAAGTGTGATAAATTTTTTTTGTTAATTTGAATGACTATTTCTTGATAGATGTTAGACATATATATAAGATATCAAGTATAAGATGGATTGAATGAATAGATAATGGTGTCCCAGATTTAACACTTTTTTTTTTATAATTTATATTTATTTATTTTTAATCTGCATATAATTCTATAAACTTAATGTTGGAATTTACCTATTGAAGATATATTAAAAGTGTAACTTAGTAGTTAGTACATAAATTATTTTTTCTACATTTTTTCTCTTTATGGCTATTATAATAAAGGAAATATTCTTAACATGTTTAATCATTTAATATCATATTTTAAATACACGATCTAATAAAACTCTTTGTTAGTAAAAATTTATTTGAAAAATCACCTAATGATTATATATTTGTGGTCCATGCATAGCACGTGTTTACTGCTAGTAATGTATTAAGTATTTATTTTGATACATGTTTAAGGTTAAATACATATAAGTGAAGTCATTTATATATATATACATACTCATGTAATCTAATAATTTGGTAAGTGAAAAGCAAAATAGGGTCGTGAAAAGTAATAAAGAAAATTTTATTGAAATCCCTGAGTAAGTGCTTAGCGCACCTGAGGACAGCAACATGAGGCATAAGTTCTAGTTCCTCCTTGTCATTAGAGTAGAACTGTTTCGGAGTATGAGGGTAGTCTAGATGCCGTTTCACTATCGCTGCCTTGAAGACAAGATACACATCGGTTAAGAGGCTCTCAGCTGGCTTTTCGATGTAGTAACAGCGGAATCCACAGCAGAAAATGGAGCCAGAAATCGCCATCGCAATTGCCGATATTAGGAAGTTCTCTTTCCATTGTAGCTTTCCAAGCACCAGGAAAGCCACAATGGCACCCAAGAATTTGTTCAACCGAGACCAAAATTGTGCCCGGGCTTCAGCTTTGGCTTGGGCTTCCTCTTGAGCTTTAACTTGGACTTGGGCTTGGATTTGGGCTTGGGCTTGAACAACTTCCACATCTTTGGGTGGGTTTGCCTCTTGCTGGCTCATTTGATCACCCAAAAATGCATTGAGGGCCGGATCTCGCCCTGCAATGCCCGCTGCTAACGGCACCATGGCCAAGTAGAAAAATACAGTAGAACTGATGATAGCAGAAAGGTATAGTAGCCCGAATCCCTGTAATAGAAAATCTATCAACTTAAACTTACGAAGAAAACAGTAATTCTTTTTTCTTTTTCTTTTTGTATTAAGATCGATCATTTTTATCTACTTATTTATTTGAAACTAGACATTACATAAAGCAAAAAAAAAAAACTACAGAAGTTCAAGTTGGAGGACTCTTGAAAACTCCTAGATGTTTCAGACTATTAAACATCTCTCTCTTAAGGTTTTCAAAATAACAAAAACCTCCCCTGTTGTTTGCTCCTTCGTTAAAGATTCCAACTCCCTTTAACTCATTAAATTTATACCCAAAAGTAGCCAACCATCTAGTTATTTTCATTTTCAATATATTAAATTTTCTTCATTATATAGTCTAGTGACATCATTTTGGAAAAGTTACATTAAAAATTAAACACTCTTATACTATAATTGCCTGTCATACCAACTCTAGTGCTTTGTATAAACGAACAGAAGCGCCATGCGAACCACACAATATCAAATAGATTATGCTTAAGTCACTTAGAAAGTGAGACATAAAAATTAGAAAAAAAAAAAATGAAATAAAGGGTCACTAGAACTTGGAACTAAAAGGGAAAAAAAGAAAAAAATTTGCGAAATGGAATTAGCACGGAATAGCACTTACAAGAGCATAGGCAACAGTGGAGTAAAGAACCATCTGGAAACGACCTGTCCAGGTATCTGAAATATGGGCTATGAAGATCATCATAACGGCTGATAACCCCTCTTGGACGTTCATTATTGCTGCAACTTCGGGAAGATTTTCCATCTTCCAATGATCTTCCAGGTAAGAGACCAAGATACTAACCACTCCCTTCTCGACTAAGCTGTGGCTGAAAAGCAGAGCTGAGGTTTGGAATTCTCATTAGAAAAAGTTGGAAAATAAGAAAAGTTCGATCAACCTCTGGAAGCTAACTAGCTGTAGAAACTAAATATATATGTAGCAGATCACCTGATATGAATGCAACTGCTCGACAGAAGACTACATGATAGCGAAACCAATCCACAGTTGCATGAGAGAGCTTTGAGTACCAGCTACCATCCGCCATTGAAGGTGGCTTTTCTGTATTAATATTTCTCTGTGAATGATGTATAATAATAAGCTAGTGTTCTCTTAGCTCAACCAGCCATCATCGTGTGATGATTTATGCATTTTGGCACTTCATAAAAATAGAGCAAGGAAGATGAAAAGTTTACGTGTTTTTCTATCTTAATCATTGTAGTCTTTCACCTACCATCTTTTTTACAATTATTGGTAAGCTGAGCTCACCTACCATCTTTTTTTCAATTATTGATAAGCTGAGCCGACTAAATGGATGGAGGTCATCCATTATGTTACATAGCTTTTTTTTTTTATATTATAAAAGATGTTATTGCCTTGACTTTCAGTTGACTAAGAAAAAAAAAAGCCAAAATAAGCGTGTCATTATTTTTGTTTTCTTTTTTGATTTTACGAGTATTTTTTTTTTTTTTTTGAGAAATTTGCTTTTACAAGTTTGAAGATGTTGAACTTAAATTCTGTATATTATTGTCCTGCTAGAAACCAGGTAATACTATATAAAAAAAAAAATTTATATAAATCTTTATTCAGAATTATACAATTATTTTTGTTCCTTTCACTTTAAATTAAAGCTCCAACTAATTTTGCTCATAATTTTAATGTTATCTCTACCACGTTATTTTAGTTTTAATTTGAGGTACAAAAATTAAGAATAGAATTTCACTTAATTAAAAAAATGGTTCTTGATCTGCCATCGAACTTCTACCCACGGCCCCTCTTAAAAGATAGTTGGAAGATCTAGCCTCCTTTTTGGAATTTGGATGAATGCAACTTTATCTAAAACGGTCGGAGAGGGTGTGGCCACCTCAAGCAGATTATTATGAGCAACATACGATGCCGTTTCACTTAGGAGTTCAACACCCGGCCCTCGTCTCCCGGTTTATTGTGCTGTACTGCTGTGTACAGAGAGGGAGCCCTCTCTCTGCCCGCCCTTTTTTGTGGACCTCTCCACCTATCAGTCACATCTACGGCTAACGGCTCTGTCATCCAAATCCGTGTATTCACACCAGCCTTTCATTTTTGAACAATTTCGTATCATTTCAGGTTATAATGAACTTAAAAAATAGAAAGATAACACCTGCAATTTCATTCCCTCACAAGTCATAGACCTCTCACTCTCTTGACCGCAAAAATCATTAACATACACCACACTGTCGCAGTTCGTTTTGCTCTCTCTCTCTCTCTCTCTCTCTCTCTCTCTCTCTCTCTCTCTCTCTCTCTCTCTCTCTCTCTCTCTCTCTCTCAGCACTCTCCATGGCCAGAGGAAGAAAACCTAGAAAGCTTTGAACTCGTCACCACATGCATGACAAGATGATTTTACTGGAAAAATATAGTATCTAAATTTGTACAAACCAATGGCAATGACTTTTTTTGAAAAGGAGCCATTGTGACGGATTCATACTTTCTTTTAAAGTGAAACACTTTCATTCAATCACATTATTTGTATAAGAATTCTCTATGAATTTTTTACTTATATAGCATTAATTAGAAATGAAGTTATTGAAGAAGTGGAGTTATGAGCTGTCTTACTCTAATGAGTAAGCGAGTAAACTACCTTTCTTAAGCCTAAGTTTACTAGGCCTAAGAAGTTAAATTTAAACAGGTGATAAGTTAGGATGAGCACTTTCTAGTCTCCAGAGTGGAAGTTTCTTTAGGCAAGAGACATCAACTGCTTGATTCTCCTCTAATTATTTCTAGTTCTGAGTTTTCAAAAGATTATGCCTTCTCCAAAACTTTAATTAATGAAATTCCGTATTACACGAATTTTATCCTAAATCTTTACCTATGTGATGAACGTATGCAATGCAAAGTAATAAAGTAAAGACACAGTAATTTATCGTGAAAACTCAAATATTGAAAAAATCACGTCCAGCAAACCAAGCACTATATTGAATAGTTTACACATGCACAAACTTACAGCCCTAGTAATTGAACTCCACAATTACTGTTCGAATCAGCACAAACCCCGACTTAAGACTGCGTGCTCGCTTCCTCGAGTTTCTACTCCCATGCTTCAGCTTTAACACCGAATCCCATCGATGTTCTTCACCTTTAGAATCCTCTAAAGACCGTCTCCTAGTGGTTCTTCAAGTTGTAAAATCAACTAGTGAAAATACTCGTTCTTGTGATCTCAAAATATCAACTTTTCACCCTTTTCACTTTCTTGATTAATTCTGAATATCAAGCTTGAGAGAAAAATATCAAGAGTCTCTTCTAACAATTAATTTTCTTAACTCTTATAGCATTCCTAGGATCATCAAGAAGAAAGGCTGGAACTACCTCTTGATTGGCTGAAAAGATTTGGCTAAAGAGTCCTCAAAAAGTAACTTACTTTGATGAGATAATATTTCAATTCGAACAAATTTACGCTGTACCACTCGGGGGGATATAAGGCGGTTTTCGAGCAGTGCTCTCTAACTTTTGCATCTACAGAATTTTCACGTACCGCTCCAGCGGATGTATGACCGCTCGAGCGAACTTCGCTTGAGTCAAAATCTTTGCATATTAAGATTGCTCTCGAAAAGTTATATAGAATCCATATATTATGAAGTTTGAACAGACACCTGAGCAAAGAGATATGACTTTTCAAAGTTTTAGCTCTGCGTGCTTTAAATGCTTGTACTATAGGTTGGACAGCTTGTACTCTAACAGCTTGAACTTGAATCTTAGTCTTTTTGAACCAAATACAACTTGAACCAAGGTTATAAGTAAAGTGTCTTAGTCAACGAAATTAGCCAATACTAAAAATCCTAACAATCTCCTCCTTTGGCAATTCCGTGACAAAACTTAAACACTAAAACAACCTCATTACAACTCCCATCCCAAGAACTTAAATTAACGAAAAATAACAGGAAAAATGCAAAATTGTTGAAACTATAGCTGCACATCCATAAATCATCAAACCATGTGAAAAGCAAATAGTGAAAATATATATATATATATATATATAAAAATTCATAAACAATCAAACCATGTGATGAAAAATATATAAATAACAACATAGTAATTATATCCACAAGCAATATCACTTTCTCCCCCTTAAATCAATCTCTTAAATTAACACAAATAACATAAGTCAATATATTTAATCTCATCTCTCCCTTTTTGTCACGAATTGACAAACCAATAATAAACATAAACAATATCCAAGTATAAAATCAACACTTGTCCAATACCAAGAGATGGTTATGTAAGATATAGACCTAACTCATCCTGATCATAAAAGTAATATACACTCAGGCAATATGAATCATAGTAACTGGTCAAAAGATGATAAATTTTCTGAATGTGTAGCGGTGTTATTGTGAATATCAAACCTTAATCAACTTGTCGTTCAAATCCAATTAATGATCTATATAGCTGCACCACATTTGTAAGATAAAGTAATGCATAATATAGAGAGAACATATGTTGTAACCTATAATTAGGTTAACTTTGAGCTATGCTCCCCCTCAGTATATGACTACTTTTGAAGCTTACTACTTTTCTAGCAATCACGTCGCGGCTTTCACGCTATTTGAACATGGTAGTCCTTACTATCAACTTGACACAACTTGCATCATTAAAACCTGTTGGATAGCGACTTTCACACATATCCATAGGTAGCCCTTTCCATCATGCACAAGCTTCTCACAATTTTTTTTTCTTTAAAAGAGGGGACCAACACATATTTAGTCATACCGCATATGTTCAAACTAGAAAATGATTTACATTAACCATAAGAAAGACACATAGAATTGTTTGATCACTCATGCAGACAAACAACAAGTTAAATTAGGTTGATATGTGTAAAAATTTGTACACAAACACATGAAAAGTATCACTTAAACTGGTATACACAAGAATCATATATGACCTAGTGTACAATTTTCTTGTGTAATTAATATAAGCCATGCTTAACCACACAACACCTACTCAAGTGTATCATCAAAGCAAAATAATTTTATCTTGTAAAAACAAACCAAAAATCTTTTTGGAGTTTTGTATATAAAAGAAAATTCGTAACAAAAAAAAACACAGTAAAAAAAACTCTAGGAAGAACAGAATCACATGTTTAACTGTTGGGTTTTTAGTGCCGTGGGAACATTTTGACACCTATAGTCAGACCTTCTTATCCATATTTTCTTTATTTGTGGTTTGGTCTGATTTGGTGCTCCCCTAGGTAGTGCCGTAGCATTTTGGTTCAACCTCAATCTCTGTTTGAATTGCCTTGGTGGTTGAACCCGCATAGGCTGTAAGAGTACATTAAAACGATTACTTGAAAAATTATACTGATACCTAGATCGGTGGAATCTATTAACTCTAGTCCTTATGTAGTCAACTGGTAGACCATAAAGCTTATGGCATTGAGGCCGGATATGACCTCGAATCCCACAATGATGACAGATGGGTACAAACTCTCGTATAGGTGATAGCCAATTTTGTCTAGGTTTAACATGTACAGGGTTAAAATTCTGGAGAGTAGCATACCTATTTCGCGCTTGACCTTTAGTTTGTGGTATACCTTGTGGCTTGAGTGTGGAAGCCTTAGCTTGAACCATCTGAACCGATTTAACTACATTGCTTGTACCCTCCTCATAGCCAATTCCCCTTCGGTCACCACATATCTTTTGGGCATCAATCATTTGATGAAGCTTTTCTGAACCTGTATTCATCTTCCTAACACAATCTTGAGATTTAGCCAACTCAGACTCAAGTGAAGCAATCTTACAAACAAATAACTTTTTCTCATCTAGATATGTATGCAATTCTTTTTCAAGTTCCAAGTTCTTTTTGGTAAGAGTCAGTTTATGTGCCTTGAGTTGACTAATTAATGCAGCAGATTCAGCAGCCTCTTGATGAAGCATGTCTCGTTCTTTTTCAACTGTTCTAAGTTTAACAATCACATCAAGTTTATATTTTTCCAGCTTGAGACAATGCTTTTGCAATTCAAAGTGAGCAGATTTTAGACTTTTTTCTTTTCTACTGGACTCACTCAATGAGTCATCATGAAAGTCATTCGATTTCTCACTTTTATAGTCACCATCAGAATCCAGGGTTTCTACATGATCAGTCAGAGATGCAGTAAATGCAGTATAATTACCTTATTCTTCTTCATCTTCAGACTCATCAGAGTCTTCAGATTCACTCACTTCTTCTCTTGCAGCAAGAACGACAGTTCCTTTCTTTTTCTTTTTATTTTTATTTAGACACTCATGAGCTATGTGACCAAACCCATGACACTCATAACATTGGATGCCTTGGGTTGATGGTATTTTGCCAAACTTTTATCACTCTTTTGTCCTAATCTAAGTTTGTCCCCACCATTATTCTTCTTATTAAACTTGAGGAATTTTTTAAATTTCTTAACCATTGAGGCCATCTTCTCAAGGTCAAATTCAGGCTCACTATCATCTTGTTCTCCTTTTACATCTTAAGCCAGCTTGAGTGCAATACATTTGTTTCTCTTAAGTGGACGAGTATTCAATTCAAAGGTCTGCAGAGAGCCAACAAGTTCTTCTACTCGTATTGAGTCGACATCCTTGCTCTCTTCAATGGCTGTCACTTTAGCTTGAAATCTCTCAGGCAGTGACCTCAACATCTTCCTAACTATTTTACTTTCCGGGATTCTCTCCCCTAGATTAAAGCTAGCATTAACCACATCACTTAGTTTGGCATAGAATTCATCGAATGTTTTAGACTCTTCCATTCTAAATGTTTCAAAACTCATGGTTAGTCTTTGGAGTTTAGATAGCTTCACTCCGGGGGTACTTTCATGAGTAACTTCCAAAGTGTCCCATGCAGCCTTTGCAGTCTCACAATTAGAAACTCTCCTAAATTCTTCAGGTGTGAGGGCACTATAGATAGCATTTAAAGCCTTACTATTCCAGTCTGAATTAGCATAATCAATAGCATCCCATTGTTCATATGTCTTAGGTGCAGTCACGTTTACAACCATTGTAGTGGGTGTTGTATAACCATGTAACACAGCTAACCAGGCTCTTTCATCAATAGATTTGATGAATTCTCTCATGCGAGCCTTCCAATATGGATAATTTAAACCATCTAACAGGGGTGGTCTAACAGTGGATAATCCTTCCTTAGGCAAATCCATGTAAATGGAAGTTAGGATCACTCACTCAGAAATTTAGAGTAACCCGCTTTGATACCAATTGAAATTCTGTATTACACGAATTTTATCCTAAATCTTTACCTATATGATGAACGTATGCAATGCAAAGCAATAAAGTAAAGACACAGAAATTTATCGTGGAAACCCAAACCGGGAAAAAATCACGTCCAGCAAGCCAAGCACTATATTGAACAGCTTACGCACACACAAACTTACAGCCCTAGTAATTGAACTCCACAATTACTGTTCAAATCTGCACGAACCCCGTCTTAAGACTGCGTGCTCGACTCCTCGAGTTTCTCCTCCCATGATTTAGCTTTAACACCAAATCCCCTCGATGTTCTTTACTTTTAAAATCCTCTAAAGACCCGTCTCCTAGTCTTTCTTCAAGTTGCAAAATTAACTGGTGAAAATACTCATTCTTGTGATCTCAAAATATCAACTTTTCACCCTCTTCACTCTCTTGATCAATTCTGAATATCAGGCCTGAGAGAAAAATATCAAGAGTCTCTTCTAACAATTAATTCTCTTGACTCTTATAGCATTCCTAGGATCACCAAGAAGGTAGGCTGAAACTACCTCTTGATTGGCTGAAAAGATCTAGCTAAAGAGTCCTCAAAAAGTAACTTACTTTGATGAGATAATATTTCAATTTGAACAAATTTATGTCATATCGCTCGAGCGGATATAAGGCAGTTTTTTAGCGGTGCTCTCTGACTTTTGCATCTACAGAATTTTCACATACCGCTCGAGCAGACTTCGCTTGGGTCAAAATTTCTGCATATTGAGATTACTCTCGAAAAGTTTTATAGAATCCATGTATTATGGAGCTTGAATAGACACTTAAGCAAAGAGATATGACATTTTAAAGTTTTAGCTTTGCGTACTTTAAATGCTTGTACTGCAGGTTGGACAGCTTGTACTCTGATAGCTTGAACTTGAATCTTAGACTTTTTGAATCAGATACAATTTGAACCAAGGTTACAAGCAAAGTGTCTTTGTCAACGGAATTAGCCAATACTAAAAATTCTAACAATTAATATAATTGCAATTCGAAGGCTTGACTATTATATTTCATAAATCAACATTGCTACAATCATCATTATGTCTTATTGTAATATTATGTCACCACCGTATCGTGAGAGGAGGAGGAGGAGATGACGTTTGGTTTTCATTTCTCTTTCCTACAGTAACCCATTGTTAAACGTGATACATCTCCTTTAGATGAAGAACCACATTTCCTTTAGATAAAAAGACTAAGAAAGCTCAGCTTGACATGACTTTCGTCAACGTTGACGAAAACTCTTGAAAAGATGATACTGGCAGTGAAATGAGAAAGCAGTTACTAGTGTGGAAACCCATCTGTTTCTAATTATTAAAAGCGTGTATCATGCCTGTCTGGCTTATGCCCGTAGTAAAGGATTAGAATAAATTGTTTAATTGAATTGAACTGATACCAAAAATCTTCCAAGTATGGAATTTGGTAATCCATACCTAAAGATTTTAATCTTTCACCAATATATATCGTCATTAATCATGGTTATTTCACCAATATATCATCTACAACAGAACACCAGTTAACTAAACGAGTTCTTCTATGGTCTCTGTCATTACTCTAGCAGAAGGCTCTTTGACCATATCAAACACCAATACTTGGAAGCTTAGGAGTTCGTATGGTGTAAAGAGGAAGGGCTGAAACCAAAAATTTGACAAAGTGCAGATCTGCACTTTGGATTCCATCCAACAAAGCCTACTTTGGATTATTTCTGTAACGGGTTATAGGTGGTATTATTCTCTATGGTATATGATGGTGTTCGGTAACACGTGGACAAAAAGTCCTAGGCGGCACTAGAATATTCTGCGTTTACCAATAGTGTCATCTTAAGCTTTACCGGTGTTTGATGACCAAAAACTCGAATTTACTAGAACTGCCAAGTATATGCAAAGATTTCTCATTACCGGAATCCGGTATATGGCATGATTTCTCTAGCAACAGGACAATTAGTTTTGGGAAAAGGGAAAGTTTAAATTTTTGGTAATAAATCTCCCACCCCAAAATGGGAAAAAAATGATCTCACTATTGGAAAGTAAATTTTACATATTTATAGATAATACATGCACACGCATGATCCATACTTGTATGGAGTAGTTCATGTATGTAGTTAATAAGGTATTCATGTATGTAGATGAAAAGTCATATGAAACTTAGTTGTGTTGATACATGTATAAGATTAGAAACATGTAAGTAAAGTCCTATATATACTCATGTAATCTAGTGATCTAGTAAGCATAAAAGAAAGAGAAAAGCAAGGAAATATTATTGGCATTTTCAACTAAGTATTTCTGCTTGTGAGCTAAGAAGCTCTGTACGGCTTCTAGAGCTGTACATCTCTATATCCCTCTATTTATTATTATATCTATTAGCCCACCATAGATTTTTAACAAAGTAATATTGAAGCCTAACACAAAATTTTCAACAATGGTATCAGAGCACAGAAAGATCCTGGGAGGAACCACGAAAAATGTATCCTTGGACAAAGATGATTTTTTGATAGAAGAGAATGAAAGTTTTAAATGATTAGAATAAATTGTTTAATTGAATTGAACCGATACCAAAAATCTTCCAAGTATGGAATTTGGTAATCCATACGGACCATATCCAAAGATTTTAATCGTTTAGCAATATATATCGTCATTAATCATGGTTACCAATATATCGTTTGCAACAGAACACTAGTTAACTAAACGAGTTCTTCTATGGTCTCTGTCATTACTCTAGCAGAAAGCTCTATTGACCATATCAAACACCAATACTTGGAAACTCAGGAGTTCGTATGGTGTAAAGAGGAAGGGCTGAAACCAAAAATTTGACAAAGTGCAGATCTGCATTTTGGATTCCATCCAACAAAGCCTACTTTGGATTCTTTCTGTAACATGTTATAGGTGGTGTTATTCTCTATGGTATATGATGGTGTTTGGTAACACGTGGACAAAAAGTCCCAGACGGTACTAGAATATTCCGTGTTTACCAATAATGTCATCTTAAGCTTTACCCGTCTTTGATGACCAAAAACCCGAATTTACTAGAACAGCCAAGTATTTGCAAAGATTTCTCATTATAAGAATCCTGTATATGTGATGTGCATGATTTCTCTAGCAACAGGACAATGAATTTTGGGAAAACAGAAAGTTTGGATTTTTGGTAATAAATCTCCTACCCCAAAAAGGGGAAAAAATGATCTCAGTGTTGGAAAGTAAACTTATTTTACATATTTATAGATAATACATGCACACACATGATCCATATATGTATGGAGTAGTTCATGTATGTAATTAATAAGGTATTCATGTATGTAGGTGAAAAGTCAAATGAATCTTAGTTGTGTTGATAGATGTATAAGGTTAGATACATGTAAGTAAAGTCCTATATATACCCATGCAATCTAGTGATTTAGTAAGCATAAAAGAAAGAGAAAAGTAAGGAAATATTATTGGCATCTCCAACTAAGTACTTCTGCTTGTGAGCTAAGGAGTTCTGTACGGCTCCTAGAGCCGTACATCTCTATATCCCTCTATTTATTATTATGTCTATTAGCACACTATAGATTTTTAACAAAGTGGTATTGAAGCCTAGCATAAAATTTTCAACAATGGTATCAAAGCATAGAGAGATCCTGGGAGGAACCACGAAAAATGTATCCTCGGACAAAGATGAATTTTTGGTAGAAGAGAATGAAAGTTTAACAACTTTGAAGTGCATTCGTAAGAAGGTTCCCAAGATGTATGGGACCCTATGAAGAAAAGATGTTGTGGAAGCACAAATTAAGGCTTCCAAGAAGAAAAAGTGTTGTGGAGGCACACAAATGGCTTAGAAGAAGAAAAGTTGTTGTGGAGGCACAAATGACTTTCAAGAACAAATGTGTTGTGGAAGTACAAATTGAGACTTCCAAAAAGAAGAGCCAATTGATCGTGGGAGTCATCATCCTAAAAGAACAACATAAGAGCCGTGGTTACCTTCTTACCCCAGAATTGTTGAAACATTCAGAATATCTTTTTGAAACTAATGAATATTTTATGCAAAAGTGTTACCATGATTCAAAAGTAAAGAGCGTTTTGTCTTCCAATCATGATATTGACTTGGTAGTTATGAAGTGCTAGCCAAGATTGAAGAACTCGAGAAGCTAAGATGTGCTTCATCGAAGGTGAATGTAACCCAAAGAAAATGGGTGATGTGAACTTGGAAGAGTTCCGAGGTTGATAGGGCAAATGACCCTGGGAAGAATTTTAGTAATATGATTTGTTTTGCAGGATATATAGATCATGAAAATGAAAGTTATGCATAAATATGTGAAGATGCGGCAAAAGAGAGAAAAATCCTCATAGAGTGAGGAATGAAGAAAGTCCAAAATGAGAGGGTACGAAACAAGACCTCCATGAGAGGAGAGGAGTCAAGTTTCAAGTGATCAAGAATCGACCGCAACAAATTCAAAATATTTTTGGTGTGACTTGAGAATATCAAGTTTAAGAGTGAGTGTTGGAAAGTAAACTTGTTTTATATATTTCTAGATAATACATGCACACACATGATCCATACATGCTTGGAGTAGTTCATGTATGTAGTTAATAAGGTATTCATGTATGTAGGTGAAAAGTCATATGAATGTTAGTTGTATTGATACATGTACAAAGTTAGGTACTGTCGCGCTCTGATTTTTCGCACTTCGAGATGAAATGTGAAAAACGCACAATACTCTCTCGTTAAAATTCATCCTCCTAGAAAGACAAGTGTGACTAGGTTTGAATTAGAAAAGATTTGAATAAAGACTTTTGAAAAAAAGTTTGGAATCACCAATTAACTTTGTTAAGGTGAGTTAGATCATTTAAAACTAAGTAAAGTCCAAAGACATGAACTTAAGGTTTTTGAAAAGGTTTTGGAAAACTTCCTTAAGAGAGGGTTTTTTTTTTTTTTTTTTTTGTTGTAGAAATCAGGTTATTTGGCAACCTTTGAAAAGATTTAAGTCTTTTTTGAAAATAACTCTGTTTTGGTCTTTTAAAAATAGCGGTTCTAGGTGCGGAGGTTGGTTACATATAGGAAATATGCACTAGGTCATCACCCTATCCCACCCTTGTAGTACTTATATGTTTTATCACCCTAGATTCATTAATTTAGAATCTCCAGTTATCCAATGTCTAATTATATCCACTTTGAGAATTTTAAAAAGAGATTTATGTCATTACTTTAGAGATAATATGATGCATGATATGCAAGTGCATGAAACAAATTTGGAAAAGGATTTTGAAAAAGAAAATTAAAATTTTGAAAAAGGTTGTGATCACACCCATGAGGTTTGCTTACGTATCCATTTATTAGGAATTAGGCCAGTTGTAGTTCGGACTCAGGGTTCAATTGATAATAGACATTTTAGGGATCTTGTTTGATTTGAAAAGACATTTTGAGGCCTTAGAAAAGTTTGAAACGTTTGACTTGAAAAGAGTTTGATTTGAACTTTGATTGGAAGATTGAAAATTGAGCTTTGATTTAAAATTGACTTTGAGGCAGAACTTGGACTTATTTTGAAAAGTCTACATTGAACTTGGAAATCATATTCACTTGAATCAGGGTTTGAAAACCATCTTGATTTAGAAAAGACTTGAAGTTTTCTAACTTTATTTTAGGGGTTGAACTAGGGTTTTGACATCTTAAGACTTAGGTAACCTAGGGCTTAAACACACACTTGAAAAGTTTTATTTTAAAAAGTTTTGAATTAAGAAAGTTTCAAATTAGAAAAATTTTCGTCTTAGGAAATATTTGATTTTGGAAAGATTTGGATTGAGAAAGTTTGAATTAAGAAAGGTTTGGATTTAAAATTTTGAAAGTCAAAATTTGAAAAAATTTGATTTAAGAAAAGTTGAATTGAAAAATTGAGTTTGAAAATGTTTGACCTAAATTTGAGGTAACTTGGGATTTAGGCAATTCTAGGACCTAGGGTTTATATAATGCATTTGAATTGGAAAGATTGGATTTCAATTTGAAAAAGGAAAGTTTGCAAAGGGAAGATTTTGAAATTAGGAAAGATTGACATTAGGAAAAATTGAAATTAGAAAGGATTTGATTTCTATTTCGTAAAATAGAATATTAGATTTTGTTTTAAAAAATGGAGGATTTAATTAGATTTCCTATTTGGACAAGATTTGATTTCATCTGAATTGGAAAGCTTTAGTTTTGAAAATCTATCATTTTATGTGACTTTTGAATTAGGAAATCTATGATTTCATGTTGAAAATGGTTTTGAAAATTTAGGATTTGATGTGAATTTCTAGCCATGATTTTAAATGAGAAAACTAGAGTTTTCAAAACATAGACTATAGGGTTTTGACTTGTACCTCAAGACAGAGAGTTTTTGAAAAGTAAATCTTTGAAAAGAATTTTTAGGGAGTGGATTTGCAAAACGATTTAGAAAAGAATTGAATATAGACTTTTGAAAGTCTCTTAAATATCTCACTTTTCTAAAATAATTCTAATCATGAGAAGATTAAAACCATTCTAGGGTTATGATTTTGAAAATTACTAGGGTTTAAACTCTAATATAGACTTTGATGGTCTCATTGTATGTAACATTTTTCTAAAACAACCCTAACCATGGAATGGCTAGAATCATCTTAGGGCTGTGGTTTCTTGAAAAATAATTTAAGGTTTAAACCAAAATTTGGACCTTGATGATCACATTGAATATAACACTTTCCTAAAATAGCTCTAACCAGGGAATGGCTAGAATCAGATCTTAGAGATGTGGCTTTAAAAACAACTTTGAAAGAAAATGTTTTGAATGCAAGTTTTGAAAGTAACTTTTAATGCAAGTTTAAAAACATCTTTGAATGCAAGAATATGATAGCAATAATGCAACAGGTACATGAACATTCAAGGTTAGGCTTCACAATATAACCAAGGGAGTCGAACCCACACCGTCTTAGGTTGTACTAGAAGAAAATCCCCGGCATGGTAATTTCCTCCAAGGCCTTCCTTGGTATGAACTAGGAGGTCCCTAGTTTTAAGCATGCAAAAAGATGAGGTAGAAGATCATGATTAAAATAGAGAATAGCCCAAGTGGACTAGGAGGGAGGAGAGAGAGAGGGGGATTACATAAAAGTAAATAGAACCCTATCTTGTCTTCTTGTTAGGTTCAATGCTTTAATAGAGGACTTGCTTGAACTTGAGGGACCTTCAAGAGCTTTGAAAGGGCTAGACTTGGCCTTCAATGGAGCTTGAAGACTAGGGTTTGATGTGTATAGATTAGGGTTTGAGTGTATAACTTGTATGAAGGCGAGGGTTTGAAGGAGGCTTGAGAGAATTAGGGTTTTTGGGGCAACTCAAAGTCTGTTTTCAGAAAGGCAGAGTTTCTGGAATGATTTTGCGGATCCAAAATACACAGGGTGGTGGCCTGTATTTATAGGCAAGTAAAATAGGGCTTGGCCCCTGTTGTAGTGGCTCCAGCTGTTTAGGTAAGTTTTTAAGGGGGCAAGAAATAGATCTTTAACTCTTAGGATGCAAGGCAGAAGATTTGGGCGCCTGTCCTGGTAACTATCATGCAATTTTTGGTCTGACTTCACTAGAAGTGACTCCGAAAAGTCTGAGAATGATCTGGAAGGTTCCGAGTAGCCAGACTCAGCCGAGAATAGACGGAAACCCCTAAAAAAGTGTCCTGGAGGAAATTGACTTGATGATCAGAGCCAAAATAATTGAAAAGAGCGACTGGCCCACCAGAGGTAAAATAGTCATTTGAACCGAGAAAACACCGAGAACGACCTAGAGTAATCCATGAGAAGACTCAAAGGTTTGAAACACTATTGAGAGTACTCCGGGGGATTGCCGGTTTGATACCTAGAGTCGGTGTGATTAGAAAAAACGACCGGCCTACTAGGGGCAAAACGATCATTTTGCATTGGTTATACTAGAATGGACTCGGAATGGTCCGAAAACATACCGAAAG
Organism: Euryodendron excelsum; assembly: GCA_033060915.1. Classification (NCBI taxonomy): domain Eukaryota; kingdom Viridiplantae; phylum Streptophyta; class Magnoliopsida; order Ericales; family Pentaphylacaceae; genus Euryodendron; species Euryodendron excelsum. The sequence goes on along the minus strand of CM065392.1, from coordinate 37,473,119 downwards.
GTTGGGAATGCTGTTAGAAACATCCCCAGGAGGTAACCAGTTTGATAGCTAGTGCCGGTGTGGTTCTCAGAGGCGATTGGAAAAGAATTGCATAAGTTGGATATGTTGGGGGAATTGAATCCATCTAAAGATCAAGTCCAAAGGAAGAGGGATATTAAACAAAAATTGTGGAAACACTATCTCAGAGACAAATCAATATGTAGGTAGAGATCCAGAAAACTCTGAATTCAATTAGGGGATAAAAACACAAAATACTTTCATGCTACAATGAAGTCAAGATTTAGAAGAAATTCCATTAGCCATATATTGATAAAAGGGAAGGTGGTTTCACAACCCTCGTTAATTAAAGAGGCAATTCACAATCATTTTGAAAAGGAGTTCCAGGAAGATTACAAGGACAGACCACTATTCGAAGGTGTATTTGAAAGGCAACTAGATCTAGAAAATCAAGCTGCTCTGGAAGTAAATTTTGAAGAGATGTAATTGTGGAAGGCTCTCAAAAGCTGCAATAGGAACAAAGCCCTTGGACTTGATAGTTTGAAATTGAGTTTCTAACAAAAATATTAGAATTTAGCAAAAGAGAATCTTCTCCAGTTCATGGTAGACTTCTTCAACACTGGCAAAATCTTCAAAGGTATCAATGCATCCTTTATAACCTTGGTCCTTAAAAATGAATGCCCTAAATCACTTGCTCATTACAAACCTATTTCTTTGATCTCCTCCATTTATAAACTGCTTTCAAAAACGTTATCTTTGAGGATTAGAAAGGTTATGGATGTATTGATCAGTGAAAGCTAGTCAACCTTTGTTAAAGGCTGGCAAATCCTAGATGGGGTACTTATTACCAATGAAGTAATTGATGACTGGAGGAGGAAAAAGGAAAAGGTCTTGCTCATTAAACTGGATTTTGAAAAAGTATTTGACAATGTCAACTGAGAATTCCTACTACATATGTTGAGGAAAATGAACTTTATAGGGGAATGGTGTAAATGGGTGAAGGAATGCCTATCAAGTGCCAATGTATTAGTGTTGGTGAATGGAGCACCTATTAAAGAGTTCAAGTTGCAAAGAGAATTGAGACAAGGGGACTCTTTCTCACCATTCTTAATCATAGTTGTCACAAAAGGCTTAAATATACTACTAAAAAGGGCAAGATCTCTCAATCTCATCAAGGGATACACTATGGGATCTAAAGGTATGCACATCTCGCACCTTCAATTTGCTGATGATACACTACTTTTTTGTTCTGCGGATCTGGAGGAAGTCAAGAATTTGACAAGAATTTTGAGATGTTTTGTCTTAAAATAAATTTTCAAAAATCAATTGCCAGTGTAGTGGGGGTGAATGAAGGTTTTCTCTCCAAGGAAGTACAAATTTTCAATTGTAAAAAAAAATCCTTTCCTATGAAGTACCTTGGACTATCCTTAGGAGCAAACCCAAGGAATATAAATTGCTGGGCAGGGGTGCTGAACAACATCAATAGCAAGCTGGCCTTATGGAAAATGAGGTATTTATCCATAGGTGGTAGACTAACATTGATCAGATCCACCTTGGATAACTTACCTATCTACTATCTCTCAATGTTCAAAGCTCCAATCAAAGTATGCAATGAAATTGACAAACTGTAGGGGAAATTTTTATGGAGGGACAAGAAAGGAAAAAAAAGGAATACACTATGTTAGTTGGAGCAAAATCACTAACAGTAAACAAAGAGGTAGATTAGATTTAATTCCAATAAGGGTGACGAACATGCCTCTTTTGGCCAAATGGTGGTGAAAAATTCCAAATGACAGAGAAGCTCTTTGGAGAAAAATGATTTGTAAGAAGTGCAAATGGGATGAATCGAGATGGACTTTTCCAGAGGAGTCTAATGACGGTCTTTCAAATCTCAAATAAGATTAACATTGGGAAGGGTCTTTCAATATTTTTTTGGGATGAACCTTGGGTGGAAGGGGATTTGCTGCAGAAAAGGTTTTCTAGACTGTTCTTATTGTCTGATAAAAAAACAACCAAAGATATCAAAGATAATGATGGATCCTGGTTCTTGGAATCGAAGCTTCAGAAGAAAACTTCACAGTTGGGAAGAAAGCAGCCTGTAGGTCCTAAAACATCAAATTAACAATGGGGTATCAATCAATGATGGTAATGACTCAATCACTTGGAAAGCAAACACTGATGGTGTATTTACAATAAAATCCTACTGCCAAATGGTTGAAGAATCAAGCTCACATGTAACTTTTGGATTAGCACAATTATGGACTACTTAGGCTCCTCTTAAAGTCCAGATCTTCAACTGGATGGCCCTACAAAAAAGCATTAAATCCAGAAAATTTTTGTAGAAAAGGATGATACTTCACCAGGATGATAATCTTAATTGTATTTTCTACAACAAAGTACTGGAAGACTTTGAACACCTCTTACTTCAGTGTAGTGTTTCTTGGCTAATTGGAGCAACATCCTCAAATGGTCGGACTTGGAATGGGTTAGTCCAAATAGCATTGAACTTTATTTCAAGTGGTGGTGGGACCAAAAGCATAAACTTACGAGAAAACACCTCTAGAAAGCTCTGTCCTTGGCCACTATATGGAATATTTGGTTGGCAAGAAATAAGGTGATCTTCAAAAATGGAGAGTTTAGCTAGGAAGAAATTGTGTCAAGCTTCAGGTTCTGCTTTGGGCTCAAGCTAAAACAGGGGTTAGAAGCTTAAACTGCTATAGCTTTTATCACCATATTGAAGGAGTTAAATCTCTTGATCCTTCATTATTATAGTTCATTTGTGCTAAGACTTGTCAAATGTGTTCACCCTTAGGTGTTTTTTTGAGATCTTATGGGATATATGTAAAGCCTTACAGGCTTGTAATGTCCTCATTTGTATGATCTCTCTTTATCATCAATATTATTATTTTGCTGTTAAAAAAAAAAAACAAAATATGTTTAACTTCAAGCATTACAAGTTAGAAAATAGCTAACAAAATCGTCAAAACTTGTCTGGGGATAGTTTTCACGGCCAAATAAGCTGAGCATAACATATAAGCCGACTTCTCAAAAAAAAAAAAAAAAAGTTTGGCTAAGGTTTTTGATAATTTGTTAAAAAAAAAAAAAAAACAAACAAAGGCCTTCCTTTGAACACCATGAACATAGAATAAAATGTAGTCTATGATACAAACAAGTCATGGTCATTTAATTTGACCTGATACTAAGATATGACATTTCATTATGACAACACAAAAAAAAAAAAACTACAGTGCAATTCCATGTGTACAAGTGGTGCTGGTGGCCAATCATGAGTGGTTTCATCCCACAAGAGTAGATTTCGAATGCCTAGAATCCCTCGTAAACCATCGGTTAAATATGGGAGTCCCCAGAGAGCGTCGAACACAATTTGTTCACGTTTATGGTTCGTCCCATAGTTCAATCCCACTACCAATAAGCTACTGTGCAGATGACCACCAGTCCCACAATAAAAAAATTTTCCATCATTATTTTATTTTTGTTGCGTTTAGAACACGAATTTATCAAGTGAAAAGCAAAGAAAAAGAAAAAATAACAAAAAATAGAACAAAATGAAAGAGAATTTTTATTATATTTTTCCTCACCTTTTTTTTTTTTATTTTTTTTTCATCACTAAATTTTTATTCCAAACACATTTTTAAAAGATAAATAAAAGTAACATGTTTCGTTTATTCTCTCTCTGAATGATCGGTGAATCATTCACGAAGATTTGCTTTACAATTTTCTCAACAAATAAACAAAGTTAGGCCTGTCTTTTTGATTGGTAGCTCTAGGTGGGCTGTGGTTTAAGCGTAATATTGTCGATTTATATGTGTTATTGCTCAGGATTTTATTCCTGCATTACATATGTCTCAATCGTTATGTTTTTTCTGTTTGAGTTAACACCGATCTTCTACTGCCTAATTGCTAGGAGTTCCATGAGAATATTATGGATCCATGTAAGGATGGATTCGATTTTGGATCCAAAATTTTGGAATCGATCAACATTGAATCGAACATTGAATCGAACCCAAGTTAGTCTAACCCAAGCACACCCCTAATATGTGGTGTCATTCACTATAGTATAAGATGGTGTTTGGTAACCTGGCGACAAAAAGTCCCACGGCACCATAATATTCCTCATTTTACCGGCGATTTTGACTTTTAGTGGCACTTAATAAATGCCGCTAAAAAACTTGAATTTACTAGAACAGCGAAGTATTTGCAAAGATTTTTCAATAGAGGCATCTGTTATATGTGTATGATTTCTCCGGCAAAACGACAACGAGTTTTAGGAAAACAGAGAGTTCGGATTTTTTGGTAATAAGTCTTTTACCCTCAAAACGGAGAGAGAGCATCTCAGAAGGTCCGTGGCATAATTGGCTTGAAACGATCTTCAGTGAGAATAAACGTGTGGAACTCCAAGTGATCGCTGGCTAAGTTGAGTACTATATTCCACGCAAAAATTTCCATGAATGTTGCCCATCATTGACCAGTCACAATATGATGCAGCGGGAAATTAGAAGAACAAGGTAGTAAGCCCTAGCCTGTTGATTTACCACGAATATTGGATTAAAGGCTCCTTCCAACCGGTTGATTCATCACGAATACCAGGTTCAAAGGTGTCAAACGTTTGTTGATTCGCAAGAATACTGAATGATTGGAAAAGAGTGCAATTTCACGCACAAAATTTTATTAATCTTCAAAACTGCGGAAAATACTTTAAACAAGAGTATAAGTAGCTGTACAAAACCCTAGGGTCCGGAACAAACCAGGTTAAATAAAAAAAAAACTGATAAAAGTCCAAAAAGATAAGCCCAAAACACAAAACAGGCCAAAAATCACACTTAGAAGCGTCTTTTTGGGTTCCCTAGGCCGGAAAATTATTTTATTATTTTCTTCTTTCTCTGGCTCGTCGCTAGCTTTTCGAAAACTTATTATAGTAAGAAAACGGAGTTACAGATCAAAAGTTATAACCAATTGAAGTTTACCGACCACTGGCGCGGGCATAACGACACTTTCGGATCTTCAAGTAATCTTCTGCTATGCTATCCGCATCACAATATTAATTGGATATGCATGATTTAGCCTAGTTTGCTCATACCTTGCTTCCTTGGATTCTCATACATAACAGTCTCAGTTTTTTTTCACAGATTATGCAAGTCAATTTGATTCCATGTTTGATGCGTGGAACTCGAGTGTAATACATGAGTCTTTTCTCATGAATTGTGCCAAAAACTAAAAATTGTACATTGCATGAATTTAGCGTGCTTCTTCTTTTCTGTGCACTGTGGACATTCTATAAAAGAAAAATCAGATAAAAACGGGATATAACTGCGAACCGTAAGGGACGTGGATTCATGAAGATGATCCTGTAACAATGTTCGGCTTCGGCATGACAATTATCAATTGGACCTCCCCTTCTACAGTCTCCTTGGAGGTGTACATTTTGGAGACATACCAGTAGCAGCCGAGGTTTATACAGCTTAAAAAAATTTAACTTTTTTACTTATAAACGAAAAAAATAAAATAAAAAACAACTTGTAAGAAGTTGAAACAAACTGGCCCTTAGTTACCGCATGACATATCTGGAAAGACGTTTGTTGACAAGGTCATCCATTGAGCAACTTCAAACTTATTTTCCACCACATAATTTGCATGAATGTCGCCCCATCATTGATGATTTCGTTTGATATGATTCTGCTTAGTTTCCTCATATCGGGCTTCCTTGGATTCTCATACACAGTTTTACAAATTATGGAAGCCAATTGATTCCATGTTTGATGTGTCGAATTCGAGTGCAGCAGTACTTAACATAAAAATCTCATATCATCAATTGTGCTAAAAACTAAATATTGTCCACTCCATGAATTGAGTGTGCTACTTCATCTTTTCTGCACCCTCGGCACATTTTTTTTTTTTCATAGGAGAAAATAATGCCAAACGTGGAATACAAAAGTGACCAGAATGGAGGTGGATTCATTAAGTGGATACTGTAACATTGTTTGGCTTCGGCATGACATTCATCCATTGGACCTGTTCTTCTACGATCCTCTTGCAATGTCAAACAAAGAGCAATAAGGTTCTTGTCACAGCCAGTCATATTAGTAGCTTGCTCAATGAAAATATTTTTCGCCAGTTGACTATACCAAACTATATACTAGGAAGGTTGTCCATATAGGATTCATTCTGGAGCTTCCTCACGGGAACCGGTTCCAATCCAACCATCAGATTCATACGTATTCCAAAAAATGATTCCACTTCATAGTGCCAAATTGTTCACCTCTAGGAGACTAGGACTCTGAAAAAACCTTTTTATCGTACTTTATTATGCTTGATCACCTCTAGGTATGCGCTCTCTGATGAATCATTCAACGAGGCAAAGAAAATCACTATTACGTAAACGAGATCAAGCAAGAACCAAATGATCCCCTGCTTCTAGAAAAGAAACTCAAGCTATTGTACTAACAAGTAACAACTTTCGAATAGATAATAATATGCCCAGGGTCTGATTCATTTGCATTCATAACAAAAAACTAAGTAGGGGAAGAAATGGAAAACATGGCATGCCCTACAGAAAAATAACCATACTTACAACACGGCTTTGTTGTTTCTGAATTTGTAGCTAGCATGACACTGTAATCAGTGTTTGCTTCTTCACTGTACACTTCACGATTTCCTTTTATGACTTGATTTCAACTCACGGGTCAATTTCCGAACCTTGCTCCATCCAGACGGAGTAGTAGTTCTTTGGGTTGAAGCTGGGGCGGAAGTGTGGCTTGGAGGAATGGAGGACTTCGGTTCAGGATTTTTGGCCCCGTCTCTCAAGATCTCTTCCAATTCCTCATCCTTTATTGTAGTTTCGGTCCGTCTAGACGTAGTACTAGTACTAGTTCTTGGGGTTGAAGTTGGGACAGAAGGGTGGCTCCGAGGAATGAAGGACTTCGGTTGATCAAGCTTTTCGGCTGGGTCTATAAGGATCTCTTCCAGTTCTTCCACATCCTGTCCTGCTACTACAACATTGTAGATTGGCATATTGGAGATATACTGGTAGAAACATTGGTTCCCAAGACTTAGTATCGCTAGAATTGCGTAGTAGTTATCCAAGTGGCTCTTATTTATGGTATCACCAAACCAGTTTTTGAATGTCAAAATCCATAATACGCTGATAAATTTTCCAATTCCCAATACCATTTGATTAAATGGTGGCCCATAGCGCTGCATCGAATCACCTACTTGACTATAGTAGAAATCCACAAGCCCATCTTCACAGAGTCCTTCCATGAGTCCCAGCAAGTAGAACTGTGGAGTTAACCACAAGATACTCAACTTCTCCTCTTTATACAACTTCAACCTGTAAGCTTCAACGAATCGGGCAACAATGCAGCATAGAAAAGAGCACATCATTCCAACACGAATTCTAGCTTTCCTAGCACGCTTTTGTTGTTGTGCACTAGGCCACAGCTGTTTGATTAGTAGACCATACAAAAACGAGGCTGTGGAACTTGAGAACGAACGGATCAAAAATAACAGAGTTAAAGGGACACTAAACCCACCAATGCGATCATCCATAGAAGTACCTTGTAGTATGAAGAAAGTACTACCCGTTGCCAACACGAGACAGTAGAATAAAAATGTTGCCCACATGGGAGTCATTGCTAAAAGAAGCTTAACTTTCTTCACTTTTCTCACTGGGTACAGCATTCCTCTTCTTTCTTGTTCTTCTGGACTGATGGAGGGTCTTTCTCCAATGGCAGCTGCTTTATCCAACCACCTACGTACGTCTAGGAAGTGTGAAATTATACAGAATACAAACAGACATTGCATAGAAAGTAACGTGACTGATTTGGGTCATATCACTTTGAGATATTTTATCTATATATATTTGAAATACAAAATTGGCTTCTATTATTTGTTTTGTTATAATAGTTTGTCGGGACTTCAAGCTTTTAATTAAATCTTAACTCAGATTTTAAAATTTATAAAATATAAAATATAAAGATAAATATGTTAAGTAATTATTGTTTCATTCACTTCAAAAGTAATAATTCAACTTTGGATCAATGAGATAAGAGTAATGTTATATAAATAAAAAAAAATTAATATAGAATTTATCACTAAAATAAATAATGTGATTGAATAACAACATTTTACTCTCAACCAAAACACTCATCATTTAATTTTTAATTATAATAATGACACTATCACATATGAATTTTTTTGTAATTGGTGGGTTAAGAGATGCCTCACATAATATTCTAAATAGGTACTGTCGTCCCTCTCACATAGAGAGAGAGAGAGAGAGAGAGAGAGAGACAATATACCTGAGGACTGAAACATGAGGTGAAAGTTCTAGTTCATTGGTTTTATTTTGGTAGAACTTTTCTGGAGAACCAGGGGAGGGTAGATACCGTTTCCATATAGCAGCCTTGATGACAAAATATACGTCAGTTAAGGGGCTCCTATTTCGGTTTTGCCGGTTGTAAAATGGGAAACCACAGAAAAACAAGAACCCAGCAATCGTCATCGCAATTGCTGTTGTTTTGAAGCCATCTTCCCCAAAATTTGGACTTCTTATCAACAGGAATGATGCCACAGCGGCACCCAATAAATTGCACAAGCGAGACCAAAATTTTGCGCGGGCACAAGCTTGTTTCTCATCCATGGATTGGTTTGGCCCTTGCTGGCTCACTTGATCACCTAAAAATGCATCAAGAGTGGGATCTCGGCTTGCTGTGCCCGCAGCTATCGGCATCATGGCCAAATAGATAAATAGGACTGTAGTTTTATAAGAGTTGACCTTGGCAGAAACGTAGACTAGCCATAATCCCTGTAATAGAAAATTTTAAATTTTCAAACAATAAAGAAAACAGTAAATTAATTTATTGTATCACCCATTATTCTATAACATCACAGCACACGAAGGTCATCTAGATTAATTGTTGGTATTTTCTTAAATGATCTTTTTTTTTCTTGGAACAAGTATTTTTGATATTTTCTTTTTTTGTTAGGAATTTTGGTCCTCCCAACCACACCCCTTTTGAAAATAAGAAAGACAAGAATATTAAAATAAATAGAGAAAAACACAATACAAGGATTTACATGGAAAACTTCTAAAACGGAAGAAAAACTACCAATCTCAGAGAAAAATACGCTATGTAAAAAATTATTACAATCATACAATTTTTCCTCCTCACCCCAAATACACCCCCACTAAGCTTTCCCACCAGCTACACTTTAACTTTCACCTTTTCAAGAGGAATTTTACTGAAATCAAAAGTTACTAGTTAAACTATTGACTAATGCACTTAACCAAAAAGACTTCACCCTCCTTAAATAACATTTGCCCTTTGCCCCCCTTCCCACTCCCAACTGATGTGGGATTGGAAAAAGGAGCAAAAGACTTAACAATCACTACCTTTACGACTTTGGCTGATTCCACAGCCACACTCCACCTTAATGAAGATTTTTATAGCGTCTGATATCATGCTCCACCATAAAAGCATATGCACTCAGAATAAATCAATTTCAAGTATTTCACGCTCATATTGAAAAAACAATCTTGCTGAAAAATTATAGTACAACTCCCATGCTTGGCTTTCTTGAAAGTTCATCAGCCATCGACATGACTTTCCACCACACACCTTGCATCACTTCCAAACCAACACCTATGTGCAAACTTATGGACTTGTTCCTGGGGATTTCCCATGAACATTCAACATCTGTTGCATCTGTCCGCTTGCACACCTGTACATTTTGACCATATACTCCTGCACCTATTGTAGCAACTCTAGATCTATTTGTTCATCCTGATCTCCACCAGCCTGTACAGGTTGCCAATCCATCCAACCAGAATCGTGCATTTCTGATTGATGATTGGTCTTTCGCTATCAATTAACCCAGATGCTTTCGATCAACCCTTGATCTCTGACCGCTTCTGTCAAATTTGACCAAAAATAGTGCAATACCGCACCCACCGGTGACTCTGCAGTGCCTAAAAACCTTATGGACACCTCCCTCCATGAATTTCGAAGCTGGCCGAACCTTTAGCAACGAATCCTGCCACACTAGATCATTGCCCAAAGCAAAATGCAAACTAGTCCGTTGCAAACCTGCTCCTTCACCAGCAATGATAACGACTCCATTCCTGCAATGATAATGGTCATATCGTCTTCAAAACATCAGCACGCTGTCCTCCATCAACCAATAATTTTTTTTTTTTTTGTTCTCTTTTCTCTTTTCCTGTGCATCAACTTGATGAATTTTTTACCGTATACATGAATAGTACCCACTAAATAAGTTCTCAAGAAAGACTCAAATCTTTCCTAGACAGAACTTCAATATTCTCAAGAAAGATTGGAGGGGTCATAGTGGTCCCGCTTAAAACTCAATCTCCTAGACAGAACCTCTTTAGACTATACGTATCCTACCACACCAAAGCTCCACTTCACCAAAAGGATAACCACACCAAAGCTCTACCCCACCAAAAGGAACCTTTGATAATTTCAAAAAAATCTTTTCTGATGTGGAAGATCAGTCAAAACTGCAACCACAGAGCATACTAAGAATTTCAAGAAATAAACAAAACAACCGAATAGGCTCTGATACCACTTGTTGAAAATTTTGGCCTTCCCAAACACACCCCTTTTGAAAATAGAAAAGACAGAAATATTAAAATAAATAGAAAAAAACACAACACAAGGATTTACGTGAAAAACTACCAGCTCCAGAGAAAAATACACTATGTGAAAAATTATTACAATCACACAATTTTTCCTCTTCACCCCAAAGACACACTCACTAAGCTTCCTCACTAGCTACACTTTAGCTTTTACCTCTTCAAGAAAAATTTTACTAAAGTCAAAAGTTACTAGTTAAGCTATTAAATAGTGCACTTAACCAAAGAGACTCCACCCTCCTTAAATAACATTTGTCCTTTGTCCCCCTTCCCACTCCCAACCAATGTGGGATTGGGAAAAGGAGCAAAAGACTTAACAATCTCTACCTTATTGCACTTTGCCGAACAAATGTTTTTAACAATGAAGGATCAAAAGAGTGAATTAAATAGGAACCGTGTTTGAGAAATTATGAAAGATAGTATTATTATTCAGGATTATTGCGGTCCCTAGAACCCTAAGGAGCGATCAGAAGGCCTGCGTGAGCTACACAATATCAAAGAAAAAAAACAATTAAATGTGGGGCTATGAATAAGCACTGGAAAGAACTTACAATAGAACAAGCAACAGTGGAGTAAAGGACCATCTGGAAACGACCTGTCCAGGTATCTGAAATGTGGGCTATAACAATCATCATAACCGCTGATAGCCCCTCCTGGAAGTTGGTTATTGCTGCAATTTTGGGAAGATTGTCTTTCTCCCAATGTTCTTCCAGGTACGATACCAAGATACCAACCACTCCATTCTCCACTAAGCTGTGGCTGAAAAGCAGACCTAAGCTTTGGTAAGCTTTGGAATATTCATTAGAAAATTGGAATAAACTTCTCTCGGAAATTAAACAGAAGGCCTGATCAATCTCTGGAGGCTAACTGGAAAACTTCATATATATATATATATATATGTGTGTGTGTGTGTGTATGTGTGTGTGTGTGTGTGTATAGCAGATCACCTGATATGAATGGAACTGCCTTGCAAAAGAATACATTATAGCGAAACCAACCCACAGTTGCCCTGGATAGCTTTGCGTACCAGCTGCCATCCGCCATTGCTGGTGGGCTGGGCTCTGTGTATGAATTATTTCATACAGTAACCCGAGAGAGAAGGAGAGATGAGCTATTGGTTTTATTTCTCTCTCCTACACTAAACCGTAGCCACTTGGCAAATGAACAACCATATTTCCTTCGAGATAAAAAGATGGACATAAGCTTTGGCTTCCTTCGCTTGACTTCACTTCACTTGCGTCAATGTTGTGAACAGGGGCATCTAAGTATTGGGGGAGGGATACCATGGCATCTAAGTCATGAGTAATATTTATTCACAATCTAAAAAAAAAAAATTGTCTATATAATACTATACAATTAGAAATTTTTGCGCAAAACTTGATAAATCAGTTTCAAAATTTATTTTTAATAAATTTTTTTGAATACACCCTAGTTTTAGGAATAAAAAAATTATTTTTTAAATTTCAAAAATCATTTTCATGCATAAATGAAAGTGATGATATCTTTATGATCCCAATTTTTGTTTATGAGAACACGAAAAAATGAAAAGTTCCTTTATTTCAAAAAACAAGAGAAAAACTATAATCAAAGAGGGTATTTTAGTTTCCTTTTATTCACAATCAATAATAGGCTACTTGACTTTCATGTATTTGTATATAAATTTATATAAAAGGGCTTTTAAAGCAAATTAACATTTCAAGTTGGCATTCATAAATTTTTAGAGGGGGCCAATTGACAGATATTCCTAAATTATAGGTCAAAGCAAAATTTTTGAACATATATGGGGCACTTACAGATTTTCAAGGAGGACAAATTAAAAGAGATTCTTAAAATTAGAGGTAAAACAAATTTTAAAAAGTTAAGGGGGGTAAGTGCCCCTTCTGAGTCTCACATAACATTTTTGTCTAGGGATAAAATATGATAAAGGCCAATATTATAAAGATAATAAACCCATTATTATGTTTCCACATAAAAAAAAAAATTTTAAAAGTTGACGGGGGCAAGTGTCCCCTCTAAGTCTCACGTTACGCTTTCTGCAGAAGAAAAAGATGATGAACGGTTGCTTCAAGGCACGATATAATATCGCTTTCTTTAAGACGATATTCACCTCCACCAATTTAGTGAATCTAGTGTGCACCGGATTATTGGCGAATCGCCTCTAAGATACAATAAAACCTAAAATAATCTGTAATTTACTGCGTTTTGTACAAACAGAGTCAGAATTGAATACCTTTAAATTTTGCAAGTTTGCCAAGAATCTAGAATTCTGTTTCTGCAGTATATAAATTGTAGCAATGATGAATATAAAAAATAATAATAAAATTTCTAGAGAGAGGAATTGATGCATAGGAACATCTATCATATCTGCACCTAATGGTCTAATAAGGTTATTGTTATATAGACTCAAATGTGCCTATTTGTAATAGGTGTTTCCATTAGAATTCAAATATTCTAACCACCATTTTCACATTAAAATGTGACCATCCAATTATACATTTACAACCTGGCAGTGAAAATTGTACCTCTTCAACATCTAAAAGCTTTAACTAAAAACATCCAATTGAAAACATATGCATATTTTGAAAATATTTCTAACAATCCCCCACAATTTTCAAAATAATTTGAAAAAAACACTTTTTGACCAGACAGGGAAACCTGATACATAAATGAAGGTATCTTATGGACTTGAACTTTCACTTAGTTATAACACATCAAAGTTAACAAGGATTGCATAATAGGCAAGCTTTGAACTAGCGATCCTATATAGTTAACTAGATATGTCTCACACACTAACTTTCTCCTCTTCAGGTAAATTCATAAAAGCCGAAATATGGATTGGCCTTATGTCTATATATTGTTTCATGAGCGCTCTAGAGACTGCTCAAGTCATCATAGAAGGTGGTACCACCTCCGACACTCATATAGACAGACTTATTTGAAGTGTTTCAATAACTTTAACACTCCAACATAATCTGTTATAAGTCTATTAAGAGCATAATGCTCAACATTCCCTTTATACATTACTGATACTAAGCACTTTTCTCTTGGGATGAAAAATTTGTATAATACTTGCAGTCACTACATCTAATATACTTTGGCTCATTAAATTCAAGACTTGATCTTTCAAGCGTTGAGTCAAGTTTTCATCAATGGTGACTATTCAATTAGGTTAAAAGCTCATTCCCGTTGATGCTTTTCACATCAAATTCCTTGCAAATACTTTTATTTAGTGAATTTATGTGCCATGTTCTAGCATGATTCCACAAAATCAATAGTAATTACTAATTACTCTATTAGTGAGCCGTTGTCTCACAAAATCAAATCTTAGGCCTATGTGGCTAGAGTAATCATTATAAATTGGCTATGAGACCATGATAATGTAGTCTCATTATAACCATACAATAAAGATATATTCCAAATAGGAAATTCCAATAACAACTACTTTGCCTCTTTGCTACAAAAAAGCCAAAAACTCCAAATTCATCTATCATGGCAGAGTTTATAATCAAATTGGAACTTAGAAAATATTGCTCCTCCAACAAGAATAAAGATCCACTCATGTAGTTGATGTACAATCATCCAGCTTAATTATCTAACTGGCATTATTGTATCTCTTCAAAACTATAGGTTATCCATTGTAACATAGACCATAGTCCATGATTTCTTTTAAATATTTTAAAATTCTAGTTAAAATTTTTCAATAAGTAATGATAGGATTATTGGTAAATCTACTACGTTTACCAAACGCAAAGCAATATCATATCGTACACAAGTCATAGCACACAGCAATTACCAATTACTTTAGTATATTTTAATTGATTAATAGCTCTACCCGTTTAGGATATAATTTATAACTCAATGGGAAACATTCCACTAAATATCGCATGTCTAAACATGCTTAAAATGCTAAACTCCATTTATACCATGCTCACATATAAATATAAATTTACATGTTCCAAAAATAACTTCAAAATGGAATTTTCACATAAAACATATCCAACTACAAATAAATGCAAGGCACTGAAATATCGTATAGCAGAATAAAGCATTCTATATAAACCAATATACATCTATTTCAATTTCTAGAATTTTAAAACAATTAAAATTCACCCAGAAAAATAAAAACTAAAATTATGGGGTGTTTAAATATTACAGCATAACACAATTCCCAAATAACAGATTTAGAACTTAGGAAACAGTCGCCAGCTCATTGGTGAAAATGGCACCAAAACGAAGCCCACCAAACTTTTCACGTGCTGACACGTGCGGATCCATACACATGGACTTTCTCTGTGCAACCAGCATGCCAAGCCTTGGCCAGAATCACAGGCTACTGCCCAGTTCCCACACAAAGAGCACTCAATCATGCCCATGCCCATGCCCATGCCCATGCACATGCCCATTATTAGAGTCCCTTTGTAATTATTGCTTTACAAACCGGGGCAAACAAAAGGAACAGTAGACCACAAAAGGCCAATGACAAACAATCCACGTGTATACGGACAACACATCTCTTGGTTTCCAAATTTTGATTTGAGAGTAAATTGATGTGAACATATTCCGGCTGTGCTTTTCATTGTCTATGTTGCCACTATTTCATCCACGTTCAAATAGTTTTACGAAAGTAGCCAATGGGTCCATGATAAAGACCGTTACATGTTAAGCCCCATAAGTCGCGACAGGTGAATAACAAAGTGAAACTGTTCACCTTCTCTAACACCCTGTTCGAACTGAATTCGATCAATATTCACATTTACATTCAGATGCACATTTCTCTTAATCCATAAATGCAAATCGTGCAAATAAAATGGCAATAGAGTTAGGTTTAATTTGCACATACACACTTGTGATGCGGGAAATCCAGACTCACTGGTCTTTTATTCTGAAACAAAGGTCAGAAAAGAGGTACTTTGGTCCCTTGTCGTTGTGAGCCGTGGTGTCATCCACATGCCTCAATCGTTCTACTTGAGCGAGGAGCCACTGATCACACGTGACGCAGCGCGTAGAAGCGTTGGAAGGGTTGTACCTTTTGCACTGTGTGATTCTGTATGCAATAGCACTGGGATTGTGTTTTTGTATAGGCAATGTGATGATTGGTTTTTTCTTTTCCTTTTTTTCTTGTAATGATGTTTTTAGTTATGTTTTAAAATTCTAAAGGCTGAAGTTAGACGCAAAATTCAACGCAAAATTCTAAATTTCCTTTTTTTTAGTTATGTTGTACCATGTTTTAGCGCATTGGTTACTTTGGGTATGTTTATTTTAGGTGTATGGCTTTTTTGTTGTTATCACCATTTATGAGAGAATTCCATTTTCTTCTTAAATGTATAGTAGGAGCATGTAAATTTGTATTTATGTGTGGAGATGCTATAAAATGGAGTTAAGCTTTTTAATCATATTTAAAGTTTTTATACTTGGTGAGAGGTTTTCCAAAAAGTTATAAATTGTATTGGTAGTGGGTTTGATCAATTCGTTTGATGTATATTATAACATATGTACAAACTAATATTTGCTTATAAGGTTGGTAAATTTAGTAGATTTACCATTAATCATAGCATTATTAGTTAGAATACTGTAACAAGGATTTCGAAATATTTGAAAGCACCATGGCCTATGATTTATGTTAGAGCGGGAATTCTACAATTTTAGAGGAATACGTTAACACTAGTTGATGGAGTAATTTCCTAGGTTCCAAGCACGGATTTTGTTCTTGGTGGAGGAGTAATTTCTTAATTATAAACTCTGTCATGGTGGATGAGTTTGTAGTTTTGGCTTTTTGGTAGCAAAGAGTCAAAGTGATTGTTATTGGAATTTCCTCTTTGGAATATATCTTTGCATTGTGATAATGCAGCTACATTATCATGGGCCCATAACCAAATTTATAATGGTAAATCTAGACACATTGGTCTCAGACTTGGTTATATGAGAAATTGAGTAATTAGTAATTAATAATTACTGTTGAATTTGTGAAATCATGCTAGAACATGGCACATAGATTCATATTACTAACTAAAAGGATTTGCAAAGAATTTGATGTGAAAAGCATCAACGAGGATGGGTTCTTAGCCTAAGTGAATAGTCACCACTGATGAAAACTTGAGTCAACACTTGAAATATCAAGTCTTGAGTTCAATGAGTCAAAGTATATTAGATGTAGTGACTGCAATCGTTATACACATTTTTCATCCCAAGAAAAAAGTATTTGGTATCAATAATCTATAAATGGAAGATTTAACAATATGCTCTTAATAGGCTTATAACAGATTATGTTGAAGTGTTAAAGTTACTAGAACACTTCAAATAAGTTAACCTATATGAGGGTCGAAGGTGGTGCCGCCTTCTATGATGATTTAGGCAGTCTTTAGAGCTCTTATAAAACAAAATATAAACACAAGACCAATTCACATGTCGGCTTTTATGAATTTATCTGAAGAGGAGAAAGTTAGTGTGTGAGACATTCGGTTAACTATATAGAATTGCCAGTTCAAATCTTGCGTACTATGTCATCTTTGTTAACTTTGATGTATTATCACTAAGTAAAAGTTCAAGTCCATATGGCACAATTATTTTCGTGCATTAGTTTTCCTTGTCTGGCCAAGAAGTGTTTTTTCAAATTATTTTAAAAATGGTAGGGGATTGTTGGAAATATTTTCAAAATATATATATATATATATATATGTTTTGAATTTGGTGTTTTTACTTAAAGCTTTTATATGTTGGAAAAGTGCGATCTTCACCACTAAGTTGTAAAGAAATGATCAGATGACCACATTTAAATGTGAAAATGGTGGTTAGAATATTTGAATTCTAATAGACATGCATATTCCAAATAGGCACATTTGAGCCTATATAATGGTAATCTTATTAGACCATTAGATACAAATATGATAGATGTTCCTATACGTCAATTCCTCTATCTGGAAGCTTTATTATTATTCTTTGTGTTCGTCATTACTAGAATTTGTTTATTGCAGAAACAAAATTCTAGACTTTTGGCAGACTTGCAAAATCTGAAGGTGCCAGCAGCTAAACTCCTTACTACTTTAAATAGATTTCGATGATACTCTGCCCTTGAAAATCATCTCGAGTCTTGTCACTCTCTCCAATGAATACAACACATTACTTACTAATATAGATAAGCTTGGGAATTCTAATTTTAATCATATTGTGGCTTGAAATTTCACCTCTTCCACTACTTTCTCTCAGAACACTAAAACATTGTTGAAGATTATCTCATTTTTAACCTTCCATATATGCCATAAAGCTGATA
Organism: Euryodendron excelsum; assembly: GCA_033060915.1. Taxonomy (NCBI): domain Eukaryota; kingdom Viridiplantae; phylum Streptophyta; class Magnoliopsida; order Ericales; family Pentaphylacaceae; genus Euryodendron; species Euryodendron excelsum. The sequence continues at coordinate 37,455,183 of CM065392.1, read as the reverse complement.
AAAATAGGTATATCCACAAATGCTTTTCCACCTCTTTGAATTTCATGCTCCACCACCAGATTGCGTGATTCCTCAGACTGCATTCACTTACTTATGATAAGCCCCACCAATTTACTAATGCACTCCACACTTTCCAAGCAAATGTGCAAATAAACAACAAATGATTTGAGTTTTCCTCGCCCTCTTACTAGAAGCTATGCAAAAAAGTGCAACCTTAAAGAAAAAAATTTCTTGTAGCCAACATTATTTTTGACTTAATCCTTCCTTGGAGAGTCATCCAACAAAACAAAATTGATTTCAATGGAGCTTTCACCTGCCACACCTTTGCCAACACTGAATCATTTTGACTGATCAAGCTACCAGCTTCTCTGCACCAAGAGTTTACTGAAAAAAATACCCTCTTTATCCAAATTCCATACTAATGAATCATTCTTTCAACTGTCCAAGATATCTAATTCAAGCAATACCTTTAACTTATTGCTTTCCTCCAATTCCCATACAAAGAGATTTCTTTTGTACTTAAGAGCTCAATCACTCCTCTCATTTTTCATATCAGCAATGACTACCTCTTTCTGAGATGATAAATTAAACAATCTAGGGAAAATTTCTTTCACTGGCTTTGTATCAATCCACCTCTCTTCCCAGAATTTAATATTTTTCCCATCCCCTACCTTTAATCTCAAATGATCTGACAATAGCTCACTGAAAATTCCTTATTCCTTCCCAATCTTTACAATGTTCGGCCATATAGTTAAAGCATTTGGAATTTCTCTTGGTAACCATGACCTTTCATCATAATTGTATTTATGACAAACTATTCTCCTCCATAATGCTTCTTTTTCTTTAGCAAACCTCCACCTCCACATAATTAAGAGATCCTTGTTCATTACAATTAGAGGAATAAAAGACAATGCATTCTAATCTATCTATTGCATCTATACCTACACATACCAATGTGATCGAAGATGTTGATTTGAAAACAAAATTTTATATCTATAATTCTTCTTAAAAAAACACCAGGTCACAACCCATCACAAGTTTCGAATCGTTCGAACATTGTAACAGGTACAATGTTACAAGTTTTGAGAATGTAGCCCACTTGTTATAATGAATTGATATTGTTCATCATCTTTGAACAACACTATTGGAACCAGTTTGGTCCAAACTTAGATTTTTCATATCTCAAAATTTCTCTTCTTAAAAATCACTATAATCAGATTACACTAGAACATCCTGGAACACCACCATTTTAATGGTTTTATTTTGATGACTATGTGGGTCTGTGCATCCTACACACCTCTTGGTACAACAAGAGAGGCCATTGGTCACCACCCTTTTGTGATATAGTTTGGGCCCTTCCTTTGCCATGCCGAGGACATTTCTACTTTTATGATATCAAATTTGACGTGTGTGCATATGATGTGTATCAAGAAGGACATGATTTGTATGGGCCACACGTGACATTTGACGCACCTAAAATCATCTTCTTCACAAAGATTCACGCAAACCCGTTATAGACTATTATTTAATCCAAACTTTGAACTCTCATGCTTTCAAACCGAAGACTTAGAAAGTTCATTACCACCCACATGAAATTTATTGTTTAAAATAGTGCATTATATACATACATAAGTAATTAAATCTGTAGAATCTGTCTACAAAAAATACGAAAGCAATAATTGGGCATACCCCTTGAAGCGTGTTTGAAAGCAAGCCCAAAAGAGTAGATTATTGAACCAAAAATTTTTCATGTGTTCTTGCTCAACTCTAATAATTTACTCGCGATGGAGTGCAATCAAACCTTTGTTAGAAATCCAAAAGCACTCTCACAATTTACAACTTAAGAGTCTATCTTAATTGTGTGTTTGAGAGAGAAAGAGAGAGAGAGAGAGAGAGTTGCTCACACAAGCAATCACTCATAATTCACACACCACTCTAGCAATCACACACATGCAGCCACACCTTCTCTCTTGCAATACACCCACACCCGTAATGTGTTTAAGTAAAGCCCTTATTAGTAGACAAGTCTTTGGTGGCCATGAATACGTGTAATGATGAAGAAGCCACCATTGCTTGTAAGTGTGGTTCATCGTGATTAAACCACCACTTGTTGGTGTCAACCAACAAGTGGTGGGATATTCTAATCATCCACATGATATGGGTGGGTATTTGGGTTGGGGCATGCTCATGGGTTCCGATTTGGCCCTAACCCGAACCGGCCTACCAACAAAATCATGCATATAGATTCCTATATAACTCAAATCAGAAATATAACTTTGCCTCTTTAAAACAAAAATCATACTGGATCATCAAGGTTGTTTCACATTCTTTCTTCTTCTAGAATTTGCGTCATCAAATCATATGAAAACTCTCGTAGATGAAGCAATGGACTTATCGTCTTAAGATTGTTGGTACAAATTTCTGTAGAAAAAGAAGATAACAAACGGTTGCTTCAAGGCACGATATAATACCTCTTTTTTTAAGACGATATTCGCTCTCATCAATTCAGTGAATCCGATGTATACCAAGTTAACGGCAAATTGCCTAAAAGATACAATAAAGCATAGAATAATCTATAATCTAACTGCATTTTGCACAAATGAACTCATAACCAAATGCCTTCAGATTTTACAAGTTTGCCACGAATCTAGAATTATGTTTCTACAGTAAACAGATTCTAGCAATAATGAACATAAAGAATAATAATAAAGCTTCTAGAGAGAAGAATTAATGGATAGGAATATCTATCATATCAGCATCTAATGGTTTAATAAGATTACCATTACATAGGCTCAAAGATGCCTATTTTAAATAGGTGTGTTCATTAGAATTTAAATAGTCTAACTACCATTTTCACATTTAAATGTCGCCATCCGATCATACCTTTGCAACTTAGCGGTGAAAATTACACCTCTCCAACATCTAAAAGCTTTAACTAAAAACACCCAATTGAAAACATATATATATATATATATATTGAAAATATTTCCAACATAATGGAGGTGGATTCATGAAGTGGATCCTGCAACATCAATCGGCTTCGGCATGACAATTATCAATTGGACCTGCCCTCTACAGTCTTCTTGGAGGTGTACATTTTGGAAACATACCACTAGCAGCCGAGGTTTATATAGCTCAATATAGCCAACATCTGGTAATATTTGTCGAGACGACTAGTGTTTAAGGTGCTGCTGAACCATGTTCTTGATGCATAAATACTTAAGGCGCTTACAAGATTCCCCAATCCAATCACAAATCGAGTGATTACAGGCCCATAACCCTCCATCCGTGTCGAAACCTGAAGACAGAAAAGCTCATTGATTCCATCTTCAGCAAGTCCTTCCATTAATCCTAAGCAGCAATACTGTGGGACGAACATGCTTAAGGTTGCTTTCGACTTAACCGTTGATTCATGCAGTGATTCACATTTATTAAACAAACACAACCTCCAGGCCTCGACCTGCCAAGCGACGGTGCAACAGCAGAGCGATGAGAGCATTCCTAACCCAATCCTCACAAGGGTGGCATTTCTTTTGTGTGCTTCGCCTAACTTACTTGCCAGTATTGACTCATACAGCGAGGAAATTGCAAGGCTGACCAAAGATTTGATCAAACAAAGAGCAACAATGTTCTTGTCGCACCCAGCCATGTTAGTAGCTTGCTCGACGAAGAAATTTTCACCACCTGACTTTACCAAACTGTACAAAAGGAAGGTCATCCATATAGGAACCATTCCTAGCAGACGTTTTGTTTCTTCAGCTTGTGTAACTGTGCAGAGCCTTCCTCTTCTCTCTTCTTCTACTGGATTATTGGGGAATACTTCCATTATGGCAGCTCTATCTAACCATCTGCAAAACGTGTGTTAGAGAAATACATGCATACATAGATAGCTTCCACGGAGATAGTTGCGAACCCAAGAATTTTGCAAATGAGGTTAAAGTTGAAAAAAAAAATTAGTGGTACCATATATTGTACCCGTTATCAACTATGCTACTTAACATTTAAACTCTGTTATATGAGTTCTATCAAACATAAAGAAGGTAAAAATGGTAATGAATATAGTGGCCAAAACTAACATTGCTGCTTTCCTACCAATTTTTTTTTCCCTTCTTCTAGACTACAAGGATAAGGCAAAAATCACTTGGATTTCGAGCAAAGGTAAAAATACTTGGGTTGTGGCGGCAATACAACTATCTTATTATGGATGCTAAAAATATACAAGATCTAAGGAATTTTTTTTAAATTCAAGGGGCCTAATACATCTAATTTATCATCAACAAAATGATATTTATACAAAAAATTCTACCATAATGATATGGTAGTGACATTTTTTTATAATTAAAAGCTATTATGTCGGTGTTTTGCTTTTGAATGAATGATTTTTATTAAAGCACATCATTCTGATAATAAATTTTATATGAATTTTATTTTTGTATAACATTACTCTTATTATAAATACTAAAAAAATATAGAGTATAAGGTAATGTTTCGAAGCATAGCAGGCCCTGCCCACCCCACCCCCATTGAGCGTCCGCCATTGCACACAGAGAGACAGAGAGATAGAGACAGAGACAGAGAGAAGGGAGGGTGGTGGGGGGGCGGCGGCGGCGGGAGGGAGGGGTTGGAGGTGTTGGGGTGTAAACCTACCTGAAATGACTTTTTTGGGGCAAAGGAGATTGATGGTTCCTCTCGTAGAACTGATACCCGTTGATAGGGTAGTCAAGATGTCTACGCATCATGGCAACCTTGAAGACGCGGCAAACTGTGGACAGGGGCGAGACAGTATCATTTGGGGTAGGCCAGTGGTAAAAGGGGATGCCACGCAAGAACACGACATGAGCAGCTGCCATCACATACATGGATAGCTCGAAGGTTTGTGGCCATTGAAGAAATGGGATTACAAAGGAAGTAACAACAATTCTCATTAGCCAAGCGAAGCACGACCATACTTTCCTCCTGGATTCTACTCGGACATCATCTTCGTCTTGGTACTCCGCTCTGAATTGATAAGCCAAAAATGGCTTCAGCGTGGCATTTCGCCCTGCCTTGCCCATTGCTATCATGGCAACCGCAATGTAGAAAAAGCTGACTTTTGTATGTGGTATATCTTTCAAAGCTGATAAACATAGAAGGATTAGTCCCTGCAGTAACAAACATAGGCAAAATGTTAGATCAAAATAGCTGACAAAATGATATGCCAATGACATTCTTAAACAACAAGCTACTTTTAGTTTTTTTTATTATTTTATTTTATGTTAAAGTGATAGTACGGTAGGCCTTTACTTCATTTGAATTACCGCTTTATAGGTAATACTATAGGATGAGATAATTTAAATGTAATTTTTACATAAAATGGTTTAGTTGAATGATAGCCTTTCAATTAAAACAAAACACTCACGCGATAGTTCTTAATTATAAAATGCCTTCGTCAAATCAATTTAATGAGACATTCCTTACAAATTTTTTAGAAGAGTAGCATTTTCCTTTCGACTCTCTCCTTTGGGGTAAATATAGGGTAAACATAACTTTCTTAAATCTATGCATGTTAAGACATTGGAATGTTAAGACACAAACCATATCAAGTGGGATTAAATCTATGCATGCACAGCAGGCAATTAAAAGGATGAGACGTCACATCTTACAATAATATGCCGACAACTACAATCACCTATCGCCCATTCTGATTCCAGGAATGCAACTTCTCATGAAAAGAGCTAACAGCTAAATGCACTACGTACCATTGAGAATTTGTTGATTTGAGTACTTGAACTTACAATGATGTATGCAATAGTAGAGAGAAGGGCCATCTTGAAAGAACCAATATAAGTATCGGCAACATGAGCGCAGGCTAGTGTAATCACAGATGTTACACCTTGACTTATATTGACTGTTGCTGCTGATTTCTGGATATCCTCTTTCCATGCTTGCATTACGTATGTCATGAAGACAACCACTACTGCATATTCCACAATACTGCGGCCGAAAACCAGACCTAACATGGAAAATCAAAGATAAAAATCTGCAAATGGCCACAATGAACCAGCTAACCAGCCATGGAATATTTTCTTTGCCTATTGTTTGTCACAGAAATTACCCTGATGAATAGGCCTCCCTTACTAAATGCAAAGTAATATTGGAGCCAGTTTTGAATAGTGTGGGTTAGCTTGAAGACCCAGTCGACCCTGTGACTCGCTCCGAAAACTACAAAATGGAGTTAGTACCCCGCAAGAGTACGGGGGTCGCGATGAAGTATAAACCGGTAATCCGGTATCGTTCTCTCCCAAGGGACCTAGCCAAATATAGGCTCTAGCACTCAACTCACACTAATCTAGCCTAGGATCGAATTGCAATTATGTGAGGAATTGGATCTAAAATAAAAGGAAAAATAAAATGACCGAAAATCTTTAGGTTTTTTATGGGGTTTTGATTTACTAAACTAGTGCAATGAAAATTAATGCAATTAACTAGGCAATTGATTTAAATGTAAAGCAATTAAAATGGAAAGCTTGGATATGATTGATTCAATCCACCAATTCACAACAAGAATTTCAATAGAAGATTTTTTTTAACTCAAATCAAGAATCACACCGTGGATTCTTGATTCGGAATATTTTGACCATAAAACCTTGAATTCATATTTAGTTGAGTGTAGGGATTAAACCAATTAATAGAACCCTAGAAGCAAACCTTAAAAATGTGCAAGATTTATACCAATTGTTGAATTGTGCATAAACATTACCAAATGGGTTATAAATCTAAGTTTTCGAATAAATCCAACACCCAACCAAATAGAACTATACAAATCTATGAATAAAACTTTGAAGTTGATGAATCCCCATTGAAATACTTGAAAATCCTTGGTGGATCTTCACAATCACACCCAAGAGGTGTTTAGCTACTAGAATCCATAATAACAAGCATAAATGAAGGTAAATCTAACATTAAACTAAGTAAAACTAGTGTTTGGTTGCTAAGAAAGTGAGAGAAAATGGCAAGAAAGTGAAGGAAAATAAATTACAATGTAATAAAGTTACAATTTCTACTCCTACATTGACATTACAAACATAAATTTAAGCTAAAATATACAAAAACATAAAAACCAGCCTTGGATGAGCTTTTCACACCACCTCCTTGGCTGCTACAAACCCAAAAAATCTTCCTCTCCTCCATTTTTTCGGACCACAAAGCTTTTAAGCTCCAGATCTATATCGACCGATCGATCGGCACTGTTCACCGATCGATCGGCCGATCGAACGGCAATTGGAGCGTTCGATCGGAAAAAAAACTGTTTTTACTGTTCACGGGTACTGTTCACCGATCGATCGGGGTTACTGTTCACCGATCGATCGGCCGATCGATCGGTGAATAGTGACCGATCGATCATGTTACTGTTCACCCGATCGATCGGTAAATCACCCTCTCTGAAGTTTGTCAAGCCAATCGATCGGTTACTATTCATCCCTCCACCTTGAAGCTTGATTTTGACCACTTTAGAGGCCGATTCAGCCGATGCACATTAGAGGACAAATTGTAGCTCTTGAAGTCTTCTTTCCAATGACATAAAAATCAGCTCAATCGGACATCGGAGTAAAAAGATATGGCCCAAATACCGAGACGGGTCTGAATTTTCATGAACAAATTGTTCGCCTTGAACCCGCTTTGATTATTCTTGCTTTCTTTTTGCCTTTATTAGCTTATATAACCTACAAAGCACACACAAAATATAATCAAACAAATATCTAACTAAAATAAGGAAATTAACACTAATATAAATCTAACAAAGTGCGGATTAAGAGCTTATGATTACACTTTTAGGGTGTAATCACCCTGCCGGCACACGGCTGCATTTCCGCAATTCCTGTGTCAACCACTTTACTTCAATGAAGAAAATTTCTAGAATTGGCTGTGCATTTAGAGTTTACTGTTGTAAAGCTCCTTTACGTTGCATGTCTACTTAAAGCCATGACTACAAGAAATACTCCTTGAAAATGGACATTCACAAAAGGGCCAAAGTAAAGAAGAGGAGGAAGAAGGAGAAGAAGAAGAAAGATCTATATATACAATAATGACCTCCAACGGTGGTTAAAACATGTTTATCCTTGATCAATCTTCTTTTAGCAACTCGATTATCCGATCAACTTACCATTTTAACACCAGAAAAAAATTTCAAACGATTCACATAACATCATAGAAGTGAAAAATCAAAGGTGTTGAAAAGTAAAATGCTAAAAAATATTGGAAAACAACGGGTTGAGTTTTGTTGCAGTCATGATACATGCTGTCGTGTACTATTAGCATTTTTTAATCATGCTATTTCTCATTTGGTAAAAATATGGAATTTCAATTTCATGAGTATTATTATAAACATTGTACGTCAGAAAATTAATATCATTTAACGGTTCAAATACTTTCAACATTGTTCCAAGAAGAAGGTTCACTTGATTAAAGTTTGTTTTTATCAAACGGAACCTTTTTATAATAATGTATCTAGGAAAATTCTGAATAATGGTAGGTCTTGATTTTTAAAAATAAAATAAAAGTAGCAAAAATAAAATGACAATACATAACATATGGCTGTGGTATATAAATAGAAATTCTTGCAATATAAAATGATAGGCCTGTTTGTGTCTTTTATTTAAATTTAAAACACCCATCATTTTATCTCAAAATTTAAAAATCACCATTATCATACTATGTTCCTTATTTATATAAAATTATGTAAGAATAGAATTTTCTTCATTCAAATAAGGAAGCAACATGTTAATTGGTAGCAATAGCTTTGCCCAATTGCAGAACGGGAAGGTCCGGAATAGACTGTAACATCAATTATTACATTCAAATGTTGAGGACCCAAGAAGAGTTTTAGCTGATATCTTAGTTAAGACTTAAGATTTATTGAATGGAAAACCCTATTTTGCACCTTTTTTCCGCATCTCTTTCTCTTCCTCTTCCTCTTCCCCTTGGATTCATGCAAAATGGAAAATATTAAATGGTATGATAGTATTAACTACTGTCACTCATATTTAAACCTTTTGAAAATGAACCATAAAATATGTAAAAAGAAAAAAAATTATAACAGAAATAATGCCTGAAAAACAAGGGCGCTACATTCCTACTGAATTTTGTTTCCATGGCAGAGTATTACACATTAATTGGTAGTATTATAGTGATGCAAGCAGAAGGTTCTAGTTATACCAATACAAGATGTTCAATCTCATGGCACCTTAGTCCAGACGTTGCAGACAAGCAGATGATTCTAATGCTGGCTGCTGGCATTTCAGATATTGATTTTTTGCCCTCGAGTAAGCATTATGCTAACTAAAGCTACGCATTCAATTCTCTTGGTTAAAGACAAAAATGAAAAAAATACTAAATACAAAAAGAGATAAGTTTTCATAAAGAAAGGAGGAAAACCAAAAAGAGCTGCTTAGGGCTAGGTAATCAACCTACCTTTTCTGCCCTAGAAGTACCCAAACAAATGAACGCCTGAGCAAAGAAGTAGACAAACACAAAACAAGATGGCCAACACCTGAGGAAATGAGAAGAAGAGAAAGAGAAAAGAAGTTGAAGGTTGGAAGTACTACTAAGCACCAACTGCTCTCTAGAAGTATTCAAAACAAATGAACACCTGATCAAGAAGGTAGACAACAGAAAACAAAAGAGATGCTCAGCAATCACCAGAGGAAGTGAGAGGCAAGATAAGAGAAAAAAGTTGGAAGTTGGAAATATTAGGAAGCACCAAAAAGAGATTCTTTGGAAGCATCAACATCGAGCCTATATATATATATATATATATATGTATTATGTATATTTTTCAAATTTGTGGTGGGGCTCATTCGGGCGCCACTTTGCGCCTTACAACATAAAAAAGGGCACTCTAAGTTGATTGATCTTGCAGTAAGTACAGAGGACGTTTCACACTATGGCTTGGGGCGACATGCATCTAACAACGACTTGCCGACAGATAACGTCCTACGCGGAACTCAAGACTCGGAGAATAATAAATCAAAGTTAACGGCTTGCTTGCTTAGACAATTGAAACACAACGTCTTTCACGTGCTGCAGGCCCCAAATGAATTAGTCTTGGTTAAGGACACTGTTGAAAAGAGTGTGACCTGCTCCTGGGAAGACTTTATTGAATTTGTTTTTAGGTAAATCTCCTACAGCCTGTTTGAAATTTGGGAAAGAGATAAGAAAGAAAAAGACAAAAAAAATAAAAAAAAATTATTTTTTCTTTTATATTTAGTTTGGTAATTAAAAATAAAAAGAAAATAGAATGAAAAAAAAGATAAAGAGATTTAAAATTTTCTTTCATATTTTTCTATTTTTCTTCTCTTTCTCTGCTAGCTAGAATCAAACAAGAAAAGAAAAGTAAATAGTGACTTTTTCATTTCCTTTCTTTTCCTTTCACAAGTTCCATACAGGCTGCTAGGGCTCATATTATTTATGTTTTGTCTGATTTTACAAATATTAAAAATATTTTTTTTACAATTTTTTACTGTGTACAACCAGATAAAGTTTGTTTAACAGGTGCCCTACCAAAACCCTTACTTTATGTATTTCAAGTTACAAAATAGCTTAAACCTGGTAACAACTTTTATGGCTGAATAAGTTGTTTAAAAAAAAGCATAACAAATAAGTTGAGTTAAAAAAAGTTTGGCTGAGGTGTTTGGTAGTTTGTTAAAAAAAAAATTACTTTTCTTTATCATGTGAGATCAAATTGTGAAGGCCCTGATATAGAGAATGAAAAATTGGAATGAGCTGTCATCAGATCGAATGAGCTCCCATTTTTAAATTCAATCTTCCACACCAATTAAGACTCCATAATTAACATGAGAATTAGTCAATCACTATGCCAATCCTGGTAGTTACATTGTGTCCTTCTCCTACATCCATTTTTTATATCAAAATTCCATGATTAGATCCAACAAGGAAGTCAAAGATGAATACTTTCTTTTCAAAATTCCATTCATCCTGTTATTATCCTTGTCAGGTATATACCAATTGACAGAGGGAAGCTTGAGGCCTGGTTGAGGTACATATTAAGCCTGTACTGCGGACCATTAGCACTCCCTATGCTGTTTCCAATTCGACTGGAAATGGTATAATTGAATGACGTGCTACTTCCATAAATGAAGTTCTTTAGTTCTGTAAGTGTCAAACTCCTTGGAATTTTCCCCGTGAGGGAGTTTTTTGAATAGTTAAGGTTTCTCGATCTGACCAATTCGACAAGGGATGCTGCCACCGTGTAAAATTCAAGATTATTTATCTTAACCCTTAACAAAATTTCTGATTGTCTCGGCTACAGACACCTAGAGAAAACAGATCCAAGTATAAATTTTTAAGTTTTAGAGAGTCGTGGAAGCTTCTCCCACGGTCTGCCATTGCGCGGGCTTTCCTTGGAAATCACTACCAAAGCGATGGCGCCTATTACTGCCAAAGGAGGTCAAGAGAGGAGACTCGTCAGCCCGCGGAAATCTCATGTTGCCCAAATGCAAAGCCAGCTTTCAACTGCCGTAGACCCCTTCCTATCTGTCAATCGCTTGTACCGTGCATGTCTCTGTTTTTTTTATTTTTTTTCTTCGGTTCACACAAATTGTCGTGTTATTCGAGGGTGACGTGCATAATTCAAGAAAGTAATAAAAAAATTAACTGAAATTCTGACAAACTAATGCTGTAAATCAGCTATAGATTTGTTAAAAGTAAATGATTCAATAATGCCTGAGTAATTTTATTTCTCCCACAATATTCTCACTTCTAGGTACAAGGGGATGAAACTCACGTTAATAAGAATGCACGTGAAATCCCCTCGTGTAGAGTGAAAAAGTATGGTGACACCACTTAGTGGTAGGTTTAATGAGTAAAAACTCTTTTTTTTTTTTGTTTAATTCTTGAGCTTGAGCTTTTATAATTGTTTGGTACTTAATCTTTAGCGCCCTGGAGACATAATGAAACTTAAATTTTAAGTCCAACGTAGATGTCATGGGAGTTGTCTCTAACACTTGTTTGGTGTTAAGGAACAATACTCCCAGACAGAAGTGTGAAGTAACTTATCCGACCATTTTATGTACAAAAAAAAATGTGGTGACAGATAAAATTGTGTGAACTGCAAGAGGTGGTTCAGAGGTCAATTAGTCTAGTCTGAAGATTGATCACTCCTTACACTTCTTTGTGGTCAGTCATTATGCTCACAATGATGAAATTTACATGACAAGTATGAACAATAAGTTTGATGAAGTACTTAGTTGAAGGGTGGACACCCAACAACCCAAAAAAAAAAAAACAAGAACAGATTATGTGTATGGCCTTTTCCATTTTAATTTTAATTTGTCGCTAGATTTGTTTTTGGTATAGTAGCATTTTTTTGGACCCCACTAGATCTTGCCCTCGATTAGATAAATCAACATTTTTGTAGTAGTGACTAGCGAGTGAGATCGTAAGCTAGTACCTTAAGTGCACCTATCAGTCTACTCAATCTGTCTTCTTATTTAATTAAATGTTCATTTTTGTCGTATTATTTTGTTTCAAAATATTCTTCTTCCTTTTTCGTTTTTTTTTTTTTGTTTTGGGATACATTTTGGTATTTGACTGGATTTAATAACCAAGGTCTCAGAAGCAAATGAAAAAAAAAAAAAACAAAGAAAGAAAGAAACAAAACAAAACAAAAGATAGTTTAAAATCGAGGTCAGTGACACAGCATCATTGGATTTGCCATTAACATTTCTTGTGATTCTGCTGAGCCTAATTGTAGTGTGTCTTCTACTCTTCTAAGAAGCTTCAGTATACAAAATTGGTAAATCAAACAAAGTAGACAAGCTACAGCTCTTTTCTCTTGAAAAATCAATAAATAAATAAAAATTTCCCTGCTCTGAAAATGAGTCATGCAGCTTTGCCTGTGACAATTTCTTACAACATTGTGTCTAATGTTCAGTGCTCACAGCCTCACATGGCTAGATATTATTCTTTTTAATTTTCTTTATTTTTTCCAAATAAAGAATCAAACACAAGCATCCTAGAAGGTTGTGATACAAAACGCAGATAAATAAAAGAAAATAAAATAAAAGACATGTGAGGCCATTTTGGCTCAAAACTTAGAAAATCTCACTACTACATCATTATGGTGGAATTTAATTTTCCTACAAACTTTTTTTTGAAGAATTGAATTTTCCTACCCAAAATTCCTGATCCGAATGCATCTTGAGTGGAGACAGAAAACGATCCCATCTCTAAAATAAATCTTCTTGTTTGTCCTCAATTGTATGAGAAAAATTTTGGTTTTGGGTAATTTACAAATGACTTGCTGGCCCATAATTGCTCAAAGCCTAATGCTTTTGCAAGTAACGCCTAATGCTGCAAGTTTTAGAGATGTATTTGGGTTGAGCCAACGCAAGCCCAACCCTACTCGGAATGCTTCGGATTTGTTTGGTGATACTGTTAGTTTCATTTTTTATTGTGTGTTTTTGTTGTATGTTTTTTATGGTTTGGTGATGGACATTTGTACATTACTGTTGTGCTAACAGTATCAGACCAATGTTTTGAAAACAAATAACACATCCATTTTAGTGTTTTTTTATGTTATTTTTTGAATTTTATAAACTACTAACAACGAAAAAAAAAACAATTATTTTTCTTTTTTAAAAAAAAATGTTTACCAAACGGACCCTTAAGGTTACTGTGGTTGTTTACAACCTACCTGTCATGTTTGAGGTGTTGAGTGAAGTCAATAACTATGTAACCAGGCAAGAAACAAATCCATACTTTACATACATAAACATGTAAAAGATACAACCAATTGAATTTTTGTACTTTGTCTTCAAACAACTCTCTCTCTCTCTCTCATCAGCAAAATGAAAATGTTCAAAATCATCATACCATACCCCTATTTAGTTTTAATGTATCCACAAATGAATTAATAATATTGTTAGATGGTGGAGGTGTATATTTAAATAAACATGCTTGTTATATAGCATCCATATTGAAAGCAGCTGAAAATTTATGGTGCTTAAGCACCAGTCCCTAAAGTTGTAAGATCGGAAGCCAGATTAAAGGACTCCACTCTCATCATCATCATCGCAACTGTCCAGCCGCCCAATCCCTCCCAAGAAGAATTATGTTACTAATCATTTTTCCACCAATCCAATACCCAAATGGTCGGTCTATAGATTAGAACTTCTTCTATTTCGTAATAATATTCTCCCCTTCATTGTCATAAACCATCATTTTAAGAAATCAAGTTTTTCCTTTCAGTCTTGGCGCCTACCGTTCTTATGGTGGAATTAACTGTCTGACCTTCAGTGCTCTCATGGAACTTTTTAAGTTGTCTTGATAAACAACATTTTCGTTTCGTTTTCTTGTCTCCTTTTTCGTTGTTGCTGTCGTTGTTTCCCCTCTCCTCTCTTTCCATAGGCGGATGGGGAAGAGCTAGCTAGCATGATCTTGCAATACATGATGGGACTGTATATAAATAGAAAGCTTATAATCTGCCGGGCTAGCTGACACTGCTGTATTATTCTTTAAAAAGCCATCCCAAAAAAAATAAATAAATTGATGATCTATTAAAACCAAAAACAATAAAGAAAAAGTTGTCATCAGCATTGATCTTACGTTACTAGTCAAGTACTTGGATTTGAATGGCAGACATAATCCCTAAAGATTCCAAAATAAGGGTAGGTGAAACTGATTAAATAAATGAAGTCCTTCCTCTTTTCTTTTGGGTGACATCATATTTGAAAAGCATGACCATGTGCCTCACATGGTTTGCCCAGTCTTTACTCAGAATCCAGAGTCTCACCAAGCACCATATCCCTTGTATTCATCAATTCCAAATTGTTGAACATATCGAAAACCACTGATGTTAATGGCGTATCTAAGATATCCGAACTGTCTAATAAATAAAAAAAAGACAATAATTTTAACGCTTCATCGAATTTATGAAGTTATTTGGTCCTCTTGTATACTGAAGTAAGGAGTTTCATCGTTTCCGTCATGTGCTTTTTGTAGCCAGCCATTATAATTTATGTGAACGGTGACCTGAATAAACTCTAGAGAGTAATCGCTTTTTCTAGCCAATCATCATAATTTATGTCAACGGTGACTTGAATGAGCTCGAGAGAGTGATCGGTGAAAAGTTTACAAATTTCACTTATATGCAACTTGTTCTTTTTTTTTTTTTGCTTATAGTAAATTTTTGGCAGGCTAGTTAATTGGCAAAACACGAGAACCCACTAATGGAAGGCATGAGTGTGAATGGGCGATGGTGGCATGTAGCGACAATGGACACTTCACATTTTTCTCTCAAGAATACAAAGATGTTAAAACCCCCACCACCCACCTTTCTCTCCAACTCACGCTACAAATACAGCACTCCTCTCCCATTGTGACTTGTGACCCATTTTATCTTTATTCACGCTTTCAATAAGCCTAAGCAAACAAAGCACCTTACTTTCCATCCGAGAGAGAGAGAGAGAGAGAGAGATGGAAGGGAGAGAAGAAGATGTGAAGGTAGGAGCGAATAGGTACGCAGAGAGGCAGCCAATTGGAACGGCAGCTCAGAGCCAAGGCAACAAGGACTACGTAGAGCCACCTCCGGCACCGCTCTTTGAGCCTGGCGAACTGTCGTCATGGTCTTTTTACAGGGCTGGCATTGCCGAGTTTGTCGCCACTTTCTTGTTCCTTTACATCACTGTCCTCACAGTGATGGGTGTGGCAAGGTCCCCGAACAAGTGCTCTACCGTCGGGATTCAAGGCATTGCTTGGGCCTTCGGTGGCATGATCTTTGCTCTCGTCTATTGCACTGCCGGCATTTCAGGTGCGATCTTCCTTGCTTTCTTTTCAATCTAAATTGAACAATCTTTCAATGACATATTCTAGAGCTATGTTTCATAAATCTCTTCATGATTTGGGCGGCGCAGGGGGTCACATTAACCCAGCAGTGACATTTGGGCTGCTGTTGGCTAGGAAGCTCTCGCTGACCAGGGCAGTGTTCTACATGATTATGCAATGTCTCGGAGCCATCTGTGGAGCCGGTGTCGTGAAAGGCTTCCAGAAAAAACAGTACGAGATGCTTGGAGGTGGCGCCAACAATGTTAGTTCTGGTTACACCAAGGGTGATGGACTTGGTGCTGAAATCATGGGTACCTTTCTTCTTGTTTACACCGTCTTCTCTGCCACGGATGCTAAGAGAAATGCTAGAGACTCCCATGTCCCTGTAAGTACTATATAACATCTTCATTCTTCCTACATTGTGACTAGTTCAAAAAAATCAGGTCTTTATGTAGCGTAATTTTAATTAATGAATTTGGACGGGCAGATCCTAGCACCATTGCCAATAGGGTTCGCTGTTTTTCTGGTACATTTAGCAACCATTCCAATTACGGGGACAGGTATTAATCCGGCTAGGAGTCTTGGTGCAGCCATCGTCTTCAACAGGGACCAAGCCTGGGATGACCACGTAAGCCTTCCATCTTTGTTACTAATCTGAGAATTATTTGAAACAGAGTCTCAAAATTCTTCAATTTAGTTAACCTTTCGGTGCAGTGGATATTCTGGGTAGGGCCATTTATTGGCGCAGCACTTGCAGCTTTATACCAACAGATAGTGATCAGGGCTATTCCGTTCAAATCCAAATGAAGAATTCTGGAAGTGATCCTCTCCATTGCAATCGATGGATATATATATACATATATAAACAGCCTACCCATGGATGGAACTCAATCTACCTATGTTCTTTTGCTCTGCTGCTTTTTTCTTTCCTGTCTTTTCTTCCTCTACATGTAAATGGGCAAGCAAACAATATATTGGTGCTTGACGCTAGTGGTGTGTTCCAAATAAGTTTTTCCTCCTCACTTCTTGAGGTTTTGCTTTACTTCAAAAAGCACCCACAAGGGACCAATACTCAGACGATATGAGTTGTATAAACAGGTATTTCTATTTTGAAATACACACACTGAATAAATTCTTTACCAGAGACACGGTGTAAATTCATATGGAAGACTCCCTAACTTCGCTCCACGAGGTAGACAGAAAACAACAGGACATGGATAGAGTTTCAGCATACTCTAGTCAAGAGTAAAACATGAAGATAATGGAGTTCAGTCCCCAACTCCTGAACACCGCATTCCTTCATCACCCATATATCAAACTCAAACTATGTGTTCTTGAGCGATAGTTATCTCAAGGCATCCCTTTATCACCAGAAGGTCAGGAAAACGCACCAGGAATCCTATGAGAACCTGGTCTTGTTACCATGTCGAGCAGGGATATGTGTAAATAAGTGAATTGTGAATCCAAACAAAACACAACACAAAAAAATATATATATATTTAAAATAACTATTCTTATTCATCAAAAGCTAAAACTATCTGCGGTAGAGCCCTTACATTATATTTAATAGGGCTCAAATTAAAAAAAAATATTAAGAATATATAAAAACTTGTCAAAAATAACAAATTCAAGTTTAGCCCAAATTTAAAGAGTTTAATTTTGACGCACCGTCAATGTAATGTATTTTTATACAAACGGTATACTAAATTGCGACAACTCATTGATGTTCTTATTTTGTTTAAACTTTTGTATTTAGATTTAATCACTTATCATTTCTGGAAACCATATTTACAAAGAATGTGGAAATCTTAATATTCAAGAAACCATATCAATGAGTGAATTTAAAATTTTGTTTCCTTTCGAAACGCTTCTTTCTACTCTCACCATTGAATTATTATAACTCACTATCAAAGAACTCTTCAAATAACCTTCATGCTTATTTCTATTCGTTACAGGTATTCTTCAAATATAGAATTTCAAAAACATTGGATTGTTTTGACTTTTTGTTCCAAGACACCATATGCAAAAGTAGTTGTTGTTGAGAAGACAAAGTGATTGATTAGTTTATATGGCTTAAAACAGGCAATCAAAAATTTTTCATAAGACTGAAAGATGTATAAAGTTCATTGCAATGCTACATTGTATAATTCATTGGAGAGAAAGAAAAAGAGTTTGGAAAGGAAACTAATTTTTCAATTTTTCTCATTGATGTAATTCCCTAATTATTATGAATTTCGTGAGGAAAAAGATTTTTCAACATTTCTTATTGATATGGTTTTCATAAATAGTAATAATTAAATACAAATAAAAAAATTTAAACGAGATGTCACAATTTTGTGCACCACTTGTATAAAAATACATTACACTAACGGTTCATTAAAATTAAACTCAAATTTAAATACTAGAGATCTAAAGAAATATTTTAAAACAAAGAATTTAATTTTAATGTACTTTCGTTGTAGATATATTTTGTACAAGTATGTATTAAAATATGACATGTGTCCATAGCATTGCATGTTTATATTGTACTAAAACTTTGAAAGACACGTATTGCATTTTTTTATGCATATTTGTGTAAAAAAAATATTTACACTGACAGTGTATCAAAATTAAACTCTCAAACAAAAGGCAACGAAAAAAAAAAATTCTAGACAAAGTTATTATCAAAACAAAAGTTTCCTAAAACGGCAAAATTGCAAATCCTGAAGCCTAAACGATGAAATTTGGCCAAAAACTAATAGGATTTATAATTTGCTATGGATCTCGATCTGGAACTCATTTCCAATGAAACCACCAAGTTTTATAAAATTCTGAGATCGAACATGACCTATTTGCATCACCTACACAGACCAAGTCGAATGAAGCTGTGGTTTTTCGGGTACCTTTGGTCGAACACGAGCTGTCTAACAAAAAACTCCATTAAAAGGAGCCTGAGGAGGATCAATACCACCCAAATGGCATAGCAGCATCAAACATCTCATAAGTAGTTGGCGTCGAAACATCATTTTCCCTGCAAGAGTGCGCAAACCTCAACATGTACAGAAGATGATTTAGAAGAAACTTTACAACAAACAATAATGATGGGTTTGGTTGTCTGAAAGGGTAGCCACAAAGGCAAGTATGAATTTTTGGCCACCTGTTCCCAAAAACATTGTTGTGGGACAATAGATGAGCGATCCTTTCCAGAGCTTTCAGGTGTGCAGTCATCCAACCTGATGCCCCATTTACCAAACCGTATCATCTTGGTCGTTTTAAATAGAAAAAACAGGTGTCTTTTTGACAGGACAAGGGGAGATCAGCCACAATTCTCCATAACAGAACTTTGAGGGCTGAGATTGTTGCATTACCTACAGGTCACGGCATTTAGAGATTTTTGTTTTGTTTTTTTTTTTTTTTTTTTTTTGGGTGCACAGGGTGTGCTTCAGCTGAATAGTTCAAGCTCATACAGGATCATCATTCATATGAACTATGTATCTGCTCTCCATGAATGATTGCCCTGATAAACAGCTCCTAGTATTCCTAGCAAACAGTTGGGGAAATGCCATCATAGCTCTACTACATTTATTTTCCGTATTCCCAATACTATGTTCCAAGACAGTTTCCTAATGTTTTGCATGGAATTTCTTTTATTCTCTTTTCTTTATCTTTTCTTTTTTTGTTTTTATTTGATAAGGGATTCTGCATGCATGGCATTCCTAAGCCAGTTGCTAGTTGCTACTAAACAACTTCCACTATTCCCCACACAAGCTTGTTAGCCATTTCCTTTGCAGTCTTGCTAGGCCTGAACTGTAATCCATTGGAATAAAGACCTAGGATGGCATTTCTCCACAAAACTCATTATAATAGAAAAGAAGGCAATGTTTTCCAGTGAGTGTCAAGTGTCAAACTTGTTTAGCAACTACAAGTTTCTCACCCTGTCTCTTGCTCTAAGACCACCTATGCTCTACCCTTCGGTGCCTCATTGCCATCTCAGTGACCTTCACATTTCCCAGAAGGCTCCCTCCTCCACCAGCCTACATAGCCTCCATTGCCCACACAGGGCATGAGGTAAATTCACGAAATATTCATGGTCGTGGAACATGGGCCATGAGGAGAGAAGGCACTATTCAGGACGTTCAGACTCCAAGAATCTAGAAAGCATTAGACCAATAACATAATCCTATTGCTGATATATACCAAAACAATTAGAGAATGTTCTAAGAGAATTTTTTTTTTAAAAATAGAGGACAGAGATAAAGTTTGGGCATACCTCTGACCACCATCATAAATTCAAAACAGAGGACCAACTCATTTAGGACAACTTACAATACCTTCTCTTTTTTTGTCCCGACTTCTCCCTTTTACCATTGCTGGTTTTTCATTCTCAATTTCCTAGTCTGTCACTACTGCATTACTTAAGAAGCATATGCTAAGGCTTAGCATTCACCCGGATGAGTTGGTAAAAGGAAACTCGGAGAGTCTTTCCATTCAATGAAAATGAGACAACTCTGCGCCTTTCCACATTCTAAAAATGAAAAAAAAAAAAAAAAAAGGGCACATAGCTTGCATTCAGTCAGGGCAGCTGGAGACGATAGCAACACGATATTTGTGAACGAATCATGGATGCAGCACAAAGCGTCAAGGCATGGTTTACTCTCACATATCTACATATTCTATGTCATACTTCACCCCTCTGATTGGTACTAGGCTCTCCTTGTACGAACATATATCGGTCTTCCCCAAAATTCCAGGAGTCCGAAGATCCACAGTTTCTTGTAAGTTGAGGTCATAAAGAAACACCTCTTCATCAGTAACATCTGCAAGTATAATCTTATCAGTGTTCCAAAATCCCACTGGTTTCGGCACTCGACGAACGAGCGTAAGAATGAGTGTATTCATTCAAAACCAGTGTAAAACATCAGAGCAAGAGCTTCTCCAAAAGTTGAGAGGCAAAAACGAAAACCACCATCATAAAGAGCATCCACCATAGGCAACCCAATTTTTCTGAACTTCACGTCACCCGTGTAAAACGAAACAATGAACCTATGGCCTACCAATTCCCCAAACCCACCAGGCATCCAGTGCATAGCCTCATTCAAAAGCACTGTTAAAGTATTTTCATACAAATAGCATCGCAAATAAACATAAATCTTTTGCCAAGAGTCAGTACTAGTCGAGTATACCATTACTTCATCTACAAGTTTGCCGAAGGGCACAAACTGCAGAATCCTAACCGGCTTGCATGCACTAGTGTTCGAAGAAAAGCCAAACCCAAACACATCAACGGACAGAGTCGATTTAGGGAGTCGATTGACAGATTGCGAGTCGGCATTTTGCTCTACGCTCCTAGCATCAATGGGTTTCTCGAGAGAAGGAAATAAGGGTTTTAAAGTTTTAAAATAATGCTGCAGAAAATTGGAAAATGGTAACGGTCACACAAAATGCTGCCCAAAGTGGGACCCATAATCAAGTCACACTGACACACCACACCTCATTTGGAATAATGCAAATGCAAATTTTTTTTTTTTTGTGGTATTTTTTCATACAGGGCAACATGAAAAGGTATTCTGAGTTTGAATTCTTTTCATTTCATGAATTAGAAAGGAGATCTTGATTGAAGTATTGACACATCAGTTAATATAAAAATAAAGGATTCAGACGAGTTGACTTAAAATTTATTTAAAAATAAATAATTTTATAATTATATATAAAAAAATAAATTTTAATACAAAATGACGTAATTTTAGTAAAACATGTGATAAGATTACATTTAGATCATTGATTATAAAATGAAGATCTCCATTCTAATTTATGAAATAGAAAAAATCAAAATCCAGCTAACCTCATCTACAATCACTCTTATATATAGCAAGTCCTAAACTCAAATCAAGACCATTATTAACCCATGATGTGGTACGTTTATGTAGTCCATATGCAAAAAAGAGAAGCACATGAACCATGCAGATACCACAACCAGATCATGTAAATCAGCACGATTCTTGCCCAAAATAAAATATGCGAAACTGATTGAACTCTTGACCAAAAAAAATATGCGAAATATGTACATACAGTGAGCCTTGGCCCATAGAAAACAAAAGCCTAAAACTTGCTCAATCTAACACGAATAAAAAAAAAACAATAAACTCTACTGGTGAAATACTTCTCAAGTAGATCAATTAGAAAGTCAAAATAAAATCCATTATCTCATAATCAATAAACTCCAAACTGAACAAATCACAATAAAATGCAAAAAGCCAAATCAAATGGATCGTTCCAAGAACCAAAGGTGACAAAGGTAATCATCAAGTCTCAAAAACCCAAAGGCATAATCTATCAAATAGCGGAAGGGAAAAGACAGATTCTAGGAGGTCACACGCAAGGTCCCCATTACCCAAAGTCCGACTCCAATGATGTTCATGCTTACCTGAAATGTTAAGAATAAAGTGGCGAGCTCACAGCCCAATGAATAGCCTGCCTTGCAACTTTAGGGTTTATGGTTTAAAATTTAGGAAACAATTAAAAATAAAAGTCATAGAATAACGGCACAATTAATCTGTATGTCTCATAAAATTGAGTCAAATATGCCAGTTTTCTCATAAAATCTGTCTATCTCAAAGCAAAACTGTTTTTCAGATACATCAATGTGAATAACATCTCATAACATCATTACACACAATGGCCATAACTTCACAATTAATGAA
This sequence comes from Euryodendron excelsum, assembly GCA_033060915.1. Taxonomy (NCBI): domain Eukaryota; kingdom Viridiplantae; phylum Streptophyta; class Magnoliopsida; order Ericales; family Pentaphylacaceae; genus Euryodendron; species Euryodendron excelsum. The sequence continues at coordinate 37,432,681 of CM065392.1, read as the reverse complement.
CTATCTGAGGAAACCAGTAATTGATTATATATCATGTGCCAAATAATTGAATCATATGTAGTTGTGCGGGCAATTTTCTCCATGCAAGTTGTAACCAATTGACCTGGAACTCGAGCACAGCGGTACTTCAGCGTTACCTACAAAACCATCAAAGGTGAGTACTTAACAACCAAGGTTGCTTAGCCGGAGGCATTGCGAAGCTTAAGTTAGCTAGGGGAGGTGGTTCGCAAATGCAAAGAGGGAATATGGAGACTGAGCTTATTGCCAGTTTGTTTCTGTTTTACCTCCTTTAGACCTTCTCATGCAACTTTATAGTGTCGCACCAGTCTTCTTGGTCATGGCCTGGCTCATTAGGTTTATCCCCCACTCCAAAAGGTCATGGGCCATTATCTTAAGAGTGGAGTGTGGTTCCTGTTAGTCTAAAAATCACATAATAGAGATTAAACGAAAAGAAATCATCATTTACTAATATATTTAAATGACAATAAAACAGATACATCATATAATACAAAAATAAAGATTAAAACAGTCTGGTCTGTGAGATAGTGAGGCACGACAGAGTGGCTGTCTTAAAGTCGTTGTGCCTCCCTACGTAAAGGTTTTAGCGGACATCAACGGCTCCAAGATTCAACCCAAATGCTCACAAGCCGCTCTCCTCAGGTGTCACGCCAACTGAGAGAAGATAAACAGTTCCAGCCGTGGTTGCCACAAAATACAAGTACAACGTATATATGAAACTAGAAGAAAATAGTGTATATACAAAGGTGGAGCTTTTGTACAAAGAATAGTCTTCTCCATTCCTCTCTCATCTCTCTTCACTTTAAACAATGACCATACACATCTATATATATACACATACACCATATAATAGATGAAATAGAACTCTTGGAAAAACTCCCACAATCAATTATGATAGCTATACAATCTCACATAAATATAATAAAAGATATCATTAAATAATTTATAACACCCAACATAATGTTTGTAACAAATAGGTCATGAATAGAATAGTAATTAAATTTATAATACTAATTATAATATGAAAAGTTTTAAAAGTTTATTACAATATACCAACAGTTCCTAACTTCAACCGCAAATCAGGCCCACTTCTCTATCCTTGAGAGAGTAGGAGTGAGTGTTCCCTCAACTATCTTGACCTGGTCAACATGATTCCATGATTCCCATGTAGCGAGTCTGATGCCATGTGGCCCTCTTGTGCGGAAATTATCCCCTCACTAATTAGTAGTGATAATACTAGGTTTGTGTTCTACACAATATACAGTACTGTGTTTTAGAGTCCTTACCTTCAAGAACGAAGACCAGCACTACAGTTGAGTCTCTACCTCCTAGCTGTCATCCTTGTATCACAGAGATGACTTCCAAAATCCCTTCTCTCCATGTAGTATACTGCAGCTTTTGAAAGGCCCACACAAAAATCAACAAATATTAGTCTGTCTCCACCTCCCTCGCATACAACAAAACTGAACCAAGCTCTTAAAGCTCAAATCGCCTAGACCTAACACCACATGCACTTGGGAATTATGACCGGTAACATAACACCTAAAACACTTGGCACTCTCCACAAGACTCACTCACTCCTCGTTAGTTCCTCTAAACTCCCACTCATCAAACTACAAGGTACTTAACTGACTGGAGGAGCAGGAGACTTAAGTTCGACATTGCAGATCGATCGCAATTCTGTGATCACTGCTCTCTACCTCCTCCTCCTTCTTCTTCTTCTTCTTCTTCTTCTTCTTCTTCTTCTTCTTCTTCTTCTTCTTCTTCTTCTTCTTCTTCTTGTATGGCCTCTTTTTCAGAGGAAAGACTAGAAGACTATGGAGAATCAAACCTAAGACCCACTTATATGGGCAAGTTGCGAAAGTTTGCGAGCCATTATAATTCCAGTTCACCGAGGTTTCAATTTGCATAGGTTAAACGAACTTAGAATATTGTTTTTAAAAATAATTATTATTTTTTTTATTGGAGGAAGAGGTATATATATATATATTTTTTGGTGTCCAAGAAAAAATATTGGTTGCAAACTTACAAGCGGATGCACCGAGGATAAATTTCTCACAGCCTAGTTCTCGGGGTGGCCATGAGCGCGAGAGCTCGATAGGCTTGTCCATAAATTATAGGCTTTGAAAATTTTTTTTAAACCCAATTAGTTTAATAGGTGAGCTTAAAAATTATCTTTGAAGCCCGACTAGGCCTAGTTCGGTCTAAAATATATAGAAAATAATATATTTTTATATTTTAATATATATATGCAATTAAACTTCATGTCATTCAATATTATTTTTAAAGAAGAAAATTATTTATGAAAACAGGTTTGGGAATTCAATTTTTTTAATTGGGTAGACTTGAGATTTAGTTTTAGACTCATTGAAATTCATTTATAACGTAAGCCCTGCCCACCCCTCCCAGCTATGAGGATTGTCAAATTTCAAACTGAAGATATATTAAGAACTTGAAGTTACAATTGGAGACAAACAACAAATATCCATTTGCAATTTTATTCTTTCAGGCCAATATTGCAAACCAAGAGCCTTTAAGGAAACGTGCCTGCTTTGCAGGCCACCGGGCCGTTCTATTAGGCAGTAGCCATCCGCTCCACTTTGAATTCGCGGTTAGCTCCACTTGCATTGACGGTGTAGCATGGATGGACTTGAGGGTAGGGAAGATTTGGGACAATTTCCTACCCTTTGGGCCCTTAAATCTACGTTAAAGAGTTCGCTTGGATTTCAAATACTCATCTCAGGTTTCTGCTCAAGCGAGACATGGTTGATTTGGGCTTTGGATTTCAAATCCTTCCAGTCCAAATCTGCATATAAAAATGTCACCTGATTTGCCTGAAAAAGAGAAAAAAAAAAAAAAAAAAAAAACAGAAGCTTGCGTTTAGTTACCTATACAAACAAAGAAACATGCACTATGATTTAATTAATCACCTTCTATTCATTCTAACATCAAATTGTTACGTCAAATTTCATCACGTCAGATGGAAACTGTTGATTAAAGTTTTAGCACCTTTTTTAATCAATAAAATCATCTTAATAAAAGAAAAAACCTAACATGACACACATGCAAGTCTTGTATTTGGAACGTGTTCCATAGTTTAATTGGGAGATATGTCAATGGAACATGTTCTTACACTAGGATCATCCTTGATCAGGTTTAGTATGTACTTGTTAATAGTTTTGTCAGTCAGTAGCAAAATTTTAGCTGCTGTAGAGTCGAATACAAATTAGATTCAATGACATGTCAAATACTTGAAATCAGACGGTAGTACATAATATTAAGCATTGTGTTAATGGTAACGTTTAGTAAGATCAAGGGCCAAACATCTGTCAATATGTTAATTAGTTGATTATTTCATGGTTTTCATGGTTGAAAAAAGGCGATTCTAAATATATGAATTTACGGAATACCTTTAGAAGGATAGTTTGGATCAGTCACATTTCAACTAATTAATTTTAACCTTAGTCCTTTAATCTATCACATGCAACAATCATATGTTAGAAGTAAATATGCAAGCAATCACACACAAAACAAGATACACGATATTTTAGTGTGAAAAATCCTAACTGGGTAAAAAATCAAGGGACTTAGTCCAGCCAACCTAGCACTATCAAGAATGGATACAAAAGAGTTAACTTACAACCTAACCCTAAATACCTCTAACCGTCGGCTGTCAAATCCACGCGTTTGTGAGCGTACTCTTATTGTATTGACTGAATTACACAATCATGTATCTATTCCTTGATAATTTTTTAATGCTTAATTGAGTGTCGAGCTCACGACACTGCTAGAATTCTCTAAAAATTGAACTCAAATCCACTAGTGTCCACTTTGCCGGACAAAGATCAAACACTAATACTAACATCAAACGGTTATAAGACCCCTTTCAACCAAATCCCCTATCGACTCCTTGATTTTCTGGGTTGTCTCAAACTTGCTCGATTCCACGATTCACCATTACCATGTTTGATCACCGTACAATTCCTTTTGATACAGATTTGCCACCTTGAACTCTATCAAAACTTCGATTCTTCAAGGTTGAAGAAGTTATTATTGCTAAGAATTAATTGAGAGCTTCTTAGATGTTAAGAGAACTTTTAGGAACTCTTCTTGGTGAGGCTGCTGCTCTCCTAGAAACCCTAGAAAGACTTTTAATTTATACAGAAAACTGATTTTTTTTACTTGAACAGCTGTTTCCTAAACTGTAGATTTTTCATGCTTTGATGCAACGAACTTGATTGAAGTCATTTGAGTCAGTCAGTCAAACTGCACACTCTCATCTTCGATCGAATGCAATCAAATTAGATCGAGATCGATCAAAAAACTCTAATTAACTTCCAGCCTCAGCATCTTCGATCGAAGTCAATCAGGGTCGATCGACTATCGAAACTCTTTGATTTTCACCATTCTCTATATTTTCCATCAAAAGCTATCGAGTTGTATCGAAATTGAATATTTTTTCAACTCTTCAACTAATTCTTTTTTTCAAATATCTCTTAGCTATTACTTATAAATAAAGAACCTTTCACAACACAAATCCTTGCCTTGAACGCTTGTGATAGACACCCAATATCCCAAAATACAAGAAATATAAAAGATTACGAAATTTGTCAATTACATGACCTTACAATCTCCCCCTTTGATAATTTCGTGACAAAACAACCTAATTTAAAACAATTGGATTACATGACAATAGAGACATTACAAAATTGAACCCAAACCACAAGCATCAAGCAACTAGGACATACCTTCAAACATTACAAGTACCTGCACAAATCAAACTTACCCAAAGCATAGGATAAACAAGCAAGGCATTAACTTGAAACAATTGTATTAATGGGGCTACATTGATGGATACTGCTTCCTATTAGATTTAAAAGTAACAACAAAAATTTTCGGCGTACGTAGGCTATTAGATTCTTTTCGGGGCATCATGTTATCTGAATCAGTTCTATAATACTGTAAGAATCATCACCTGTTTAGGTTAAACTGACAATCCTCATTAATTTGGCGATTGCTGTTCAATCAAGAATTTTCTAAATGTGATTATGATCTTGCCAAATCAATGAAACAGTTTAGAACATCACGGTCTGTATGTTAGAGTGAACAAAGACTGATCATAATCAATGTGTTGTGATTCTCCCCAATCTCGGGATTTGAAAG
>CM065392.1:36702500-36762500 GCA_033060915.1 Euryodendron excelsum | reverse complement strand
ACAGCAATGGGTGCATTAATCCCCAGCTGCTCCTGATCAATTCCATCCACAGGTGTAGGCAAAACAAAAGTCTGAACATTAGGCAAGGGGATAGGCACCACCTCGCTTTGCCTATCAACATCAAGCTGCTGTGGGGTCTCCAAATCAGTTGTATGATGCTCCAAGAACTTAGCTGTCTGAGACTTAACAATCCTACCACCATGTGTAGAATAATAGAACATGTATCTCTTAGAATGATCTGGATACCCAATAAAGAAACAACGAGTGGTTCTAGGGTCAGTTTTTCTCTCAAAAGGGTTATATATCCTAACCTCTGCCGGACAACCCCAGACACAAAGATGGTGAAGGCTAGGCTTTCTATCAGTCCACAATTCAAAATGTGTTTTAGGAATAGACTTGCTGGGAACTCTATTGAGAATGTATAAGGTAGACTTAATGGCATCACCCCAGAGATGTGTAGGCAAATTACTCCTACTCATCATACTTCTCATCATGTCTTTAAGGGTGCAATTACACCTTTCGGTCACACCATTCTGTTCAGGACTACCAGGCATGGTATATTCGGCAACAATCCCACATTCTTGCAAGTATTTGGTAAATGGTCCCATATGCTGTCTAGTGACATCATGTCTGCCATAATACTCACCCCCACGGTCAAACCTAACAACCTTAACCTTTTGATCAATTGATTCTCCACTTCTATTTTAAAAATTTTAAACTTTTCAAGTGCATCAGATTTCTCTTTAATTAGGTAAACATAGCCATAACGAGAGAAATCATCAATAAAGGTAAAAAAGTATTTATTTCCACAAAAGGTAGAGGAATAAGATCCACTAATATTAGTGTGTATGACTTCTAAAAGGTCACCACTCCGTGTTGCACTTTTCTTCCTAGTCTTGGTCAATTTTCCCCAAATACAGTCAACACAAGTGTCTAGGTCTCCAAAATCAAGTGATATAAGGATGTTATCTTTAATTAGCCTTTGAATTCTTTATTTAGAAATGTGACCTAGACGCTTATGCCATAATATGGAAGACTGGTCTTTAATTCTAGGTCTCTTGGATACACTATTTTCAACATGGAAGGAGGCATACTCATTATCCTGTTTTAATTTCACCCTGTATAATCCATCAGATAACAAACCATAGCCAACAATTTTGGAGTTGTAAAATAAATCAACCAAGCCATTTCGAAATTGAAAACCATATTCAAGTTTGTCCAAAGAAGAAATAGAAATCAAATTCCGTCTAAAAGACGGTACATAAGCAGTGTTTTCTAAAATAAGTTGAAAACCAGTTTGTAAATTTAAAATGGCATCTCCTATGAACTCGACCCTAACTATGCTATCATCTCCAACTTTAAGCTTGGCCTCACTCTCACTTGGCCTCCGCTTGCTTCTGAACCCCTGCAAAGACATGGCAACATGAACAGTTTCATCACTGTCAAACTACCAAGAATATGATGGGACACTAACGAAATTAGATTCAAAGCAAGTTAAGGCAAGTGAGTTACCTCCTTCCTGTTTCTTCTTCTTTTTTAACCAGGACTTGTGCCTATGATAATCTTTCTTTATGTGGCCTTCTTTCCTGCAGAAAAAACACTTGATGGCCTTTTTAATTGTAGCATTAGGACCTAAAGGATTGTGGGTCTAACCGTGACCTTTACCATGCCCTTTATTATCCTAACCTTTATGAGGGGTATTGGCACTAGGTTTCTTATGGTTCTTTCGGTTCCCATGACTCTGCCCAGGAGTGACTTTGGAATAAGAAACAAGCAAGGCAGACTCAGTTTTCTCTCTCTTAAACTTATCCTCCTCTAAGACACATTTGGCAATAAGGTCATTCACTGTCCAAGACTCACTCTGGGTGTTGTAGGCAGTCTTTATCTGGTTGAACTCTGGTGGAAGGCTATTAACAGCATGATGGACAATGAAATCATCAGGGAGGGTAACATTCAGACCTCTAAGTTTGGATTGGAGAAAAATAAGTTTCAAGACATATTCCCTTACCCCACTCTGGCTGTCATACCTCAAACTCGTGAGTTCATTCATCAGGGCTCCAGTCTCAGCCTTGCTGGATACTTGATATCTCTGTCCTATAACCTAAAATAGTACTTTGGTATTGTTAGTCTCAGGCAGGCCAGTCAATAGGTGATTAGGAATGGATCTCTTAATCGTTATGAGATTGAGTCGATTTGATCTGTCCCACTTTGCATATAACTCCTTCTCGGAAACAGAACTAGTATCAGTGATTGCAGCAGATTCAGGTTCCCTCAAGGCCAAATCCAGATTAATAATACCCAAGGCAAACTCTATATCCTACTTCCACTTCTTAAAGTTTGAACCATTCAACAGCACAACGGTAGTGTTATTGTTGTTAATTGCAAAGGAAACTATCATGGCAACAAAAGATGCAACATATCAGTAGAACAAGGGTAGTAATTATATCAAGTATAAATAATAGGGATGCCCCAGTGCATCATTGCCGTCTCTCCTTTAGGCAGAGAGTGCAACATGCTATGAGATCCCTCCCAGCCAGCCACCATATGAGATTGCCCAAGCACTTGAAAAATAGTCTACTTTGGGCAGACATGTCTTTCAAAAGTTAGACAGTCTCAGATTAGCTGCTGAATCATATCCCTGTCATTAAAGCACACAATAACCCCCTTTGGGCAGGTGATTGTATACAATAACACAACGGACACAGTTATATACCATATGCAAGAAAATCATATTTAATGAGTGTACCCCTTTGGGCAGTAGCACCCATTTCAATCCAAAGTTCTTGTCATGACAATACTTGATGTAAAAGTGGCATGTATCACATCCAAGCATATCAAAATGCCTGCAATCACATCCTTATGGGCACATAACCAAAAGTACCCAGTGATCATATATGTATTGCCTGAGCCATGTAATAAAATTATATTTTGTAATTTTCAACATAAAATGACAATTCTAGGCTCCTAAAAGGACTTATGGGAGAAAGTACAATATACACAAGAGTACCCATGAAGAGTACTCATCACCATTAGGTTCATAAGGTTGAAAACAAGTTATCTATAAAAAATTACCCAAGATGTACACACGGTTTTCAAGAAAACGCAAAAAAAAACTCCTAAAATGAGCAAAAAACGAACTCTAAATAGCAATTATTATTTTATGTATAAAACCAGAGAGAGTACAATATTCCATGATGTTTAAAGAGTTGAAAACATATTACCTATAAAAAAATCTTCAAAAAATTGCCCACGGTTTTTGAGAAAATGCAAAAAAATGCACTTTTTTAGCCTAAAAAAATACCAAACAATCCCTAAAAATTATTAAAAAAATAATATTTAGAATCTTCAATCCAAGAGAAACATTTTTCGTTTTTTGACCGACCCCAAAATCTATCTCACGCGCCCACACTCACCGAGGGCTGCGAGTGGGTGATGAAATCGCAGCTGGTCATCCTTGACCTTCAGTTGGGGGCCGACCCGACTCGACCTGGTCCGACCCGGTTCACCTGTAACGCGATCCGGTTCGCTGTAATTTGATTTTCAGCCCGATTTTCACCCCAAATTTAATATTCTGAGCAAAATTTTTGTTATTTTACTACACATACAAGGTCTCTAAACATCAATAAACATTTTTATGATAATTTTAAAGGGAAAAAACACATGATCTTAGGGTTTTCAAGAACCCTAAATTCGGTCATGGCGGCTAGGGTTTCAAAACTTGATTTTTCTTGCATAAAACTTGTACTAATAGATTCGTATGCTATTCAGTAACAAGAATATGTAATATAATGCAAGGACATGCATGAAAAACATCATATTCAAGAATTTTATAAGAAATTTCAAGTTTGTCACCCGAAATTTCAAAAAATATAACTTTCTCTACGAATAGAGTTAGGTTACAATCTTTATATCAAAATGTTCGTTGTTCAGAGAGGAACAAAAGCCCCTTATTAATTTTCTAAAAAGAAATCATCTATTGTTCAGATTAAATCATGCAAGATTCAGGCTTAACAACTCATAATCAAGTTTAACGAGTTTAAATCACACAATAAGTCCTTAATCCATATATATTAGGCTCTGATACCACATGTAAACTTAAAAACAGATTATAAAATTGACCTAGAAACTTTAACAGGAAACAAAACTGAATGCAGAAACTTACCTGTTTGCTCCATGGTTTCACGAAACTTTTTGGAGCGGCGATTAAACTTGAACAAAGCTTCTTGGAGGCTGGTCTTCCTCTCTATACCCACTACTATATGACGAAATTTTATGAAAAACTGTCTGATTGTGGGAAGAGAGGGGACCTAACCTCTATATACAGGAAAACCCTAGCCATATTGGGCCCTTCCATAAAAGGCTCAATTGGCTTAATAGGCCCACACTAATTACCGTCAACCTACATTGATAATAGGTGCACACTAGCCCATGTATAATAGATCATAACCTTATTGGGTTTACCATGTTTGTCTCATCCAAACTTGGGTCCAACTTGTGTTTAGAAAACACCCACAATTAATGTGGGCTCAATTAAGAATAATCTAACATACAAATCCCTGATATGGAAGACTGAAGGAGTGATGGTTCATCTAAGAAGCATGGAAGACATACAATCATTAAGGTGGTAGTTGAGTTGGCTTTAACAGCTGGACTTATAATCATTCTGTATTTTTCTCAATGGTTACGTGTTCGAATCTGCTTGCGGTAGGAGTTGTGTGAAACAGATACTATTAAGAATGAACTGAATGTCGTTTGAATTTCAGTGGAATTGCAGTGACCGGCTTCCCCTTTCCGAGTTAGTAGCTATGGGCCTGTTTGGTTCAACCTTTTTGTCAAGTTTTTTTTTAAGTTTAAAAGCAAAAAGTCAAGTTTTTCTAACTTTTTTATTTTTCTGACTCTACTTTAGATAAAGATAAGCAAAAAAACAAAAATAAAAAACAAAAAAGCTAAAAAAATTTAGTTTTTTTTGCTTATAAGCTTAAAAAAAAGTTAAACGAAAAGTCAGTACCAAACGGACCCTATGCCTCAAATCGGATATTCTGCGTGTGAACCCTTATAGTTACACCAAGAGGAGTTGTTGCGCTGATTGCCCATTTTCACTTTTTGCTAAGCCAAAAAAAAAAAAAAAGGGGAAGACATACAAATGCACATTTTCTGTCTCTCTCTTTCTCTCTCTCTTTGGGGGTGGAGGATGGGGAACATTTTAGGCAGGTGCAACAGCATGTGTTACAGGAAGAAGAATGTGCGGAAAATATGAGTTCCAAATGCTTTCTAGCAGATATGAAAGTTTGTATGGTACATGCTCACAACAAAATATCTGAAAATATATACAAATAACAATTTGCACTCAAGTTGTAAGTGCAGCCTTGAAACCAGACAAACGTTTACGAATACTTTTTGTCATTGCTATTGTACCAATCATACAAACATTGAGACAGCTTACCGAAGCTTCGTCCTCCACTACCCAAATCATAAATACTACTCTTATATTTCTCTGTGTTTGTAACAGAGAGAAAATAGGACCTTGAAATTTCTTTCTATATTTTCATTACACAAGTCACCAAGCTTGTTTGTTAGTAACACTTTTCAGAAGCAAAAAGACCTTGAGTAATTGAGGGGTCACCCATTGATATCCATCGAAGTAGGTCTCTTGTTTCTTATATATTTGTCTTCTTCCTACTGCTGGGAGGGTTTCAATCAAAGGCCTATTACAATTACCATAAATCGACGGTCTTGAACCAAATGTCTTAACTGGGTCTTATTCTCTTGATACTTGTTTGATGAAATTATTTGTGGGTGATTGTATGCATTTTTAGGGATTAGATCCTCAATTAAGTTAGGGATAATCTAGCTAGCATAACCAAGAAGAGAGGCAATAAAATCCCACAAAGACAGTGATCTATTTGAATAATGATCGAAACATCAACTGCCCGTTCAAGTCCGAAGAAATTCTATTGCCGGCCTACATAGGCTATGGACAAGCCATTTACTTCAGTCTAGGTTGATCTGTTGCAATCGCATAGATAAAACATAACTAGATTTAACTAATTGGGCTAACCCATATGACTAGGGCTCTTAATTTTTATTTGGGAGGTTGAGACTCTTGCCAACTGCAAGAGTTAATTGGTCACAAAGGATTTATCTTTCGTAAATTATCCTAGATTTCAAGTGATACATTAATTTGAAGTTTTCAAAAAAACAACGTAGCGCATTTAACAACAGTATATAATGTTCTAATTAATCCCAAAGAGTTATCTAGTGGTAGGCTTACCCTCATGTCAATCATGAAATCTCAAGTTCGATATCTTTTTATATTTATTTGTGGTTAGTTATCATTTACACAATGTACAAAGTTTACATGTTTTATGGATTCGAAAGAATAGTCGATAGCTTAAATACATATATAAGTGTGTATATGTGATGATGTTCTAACATTTTTTACCAACATATCCCATTAAAACTCCCAAACCCAAATTGGTGTTATTGACAAAGAAAGGGCCTGCCCCTTTCTGGATGGCCACTCTTCCAACATAGAGAGATACCAGAAGAACAAAAGGCATACGGAGATTATTTCAAAATGCTAAAAAAAAGGTTTTGAGTCGTTCATCACTTCACTAACACCCAAACGGCTAGAACAGCAAAGTTTCTCTTCCCCTCTACGGTTTTTCAAATCAACTATCAACCAAAAGATTTGATAGCCGTTGAAAGGAGCCTGTCTTTCCAAATTTTTTTTTTTACCTTCAGTTGGAACAACCGGCATCATGATCAAAGAGAACGTAAAGCCTTACAAGGGAAGTTTCAAAAGCAGTGGGGGACTGATGAGTTGGATATTATGGTGGGGGTCTTGTGATTATTATGAGATCTCAACTGCAACACTCTCTCTCTCTTAACCCAACGAAAGCCAAATTCTAAGCCATGCTTTAGTGTGGTTTGCATTATCATTTCATTAGGACCCATAAATACAAGCATTTAAATGAAAACTCTTATTCTTCCAAATAATTATATAAAATAATCTCACCATAATGATGTGGTAATGAAATTTTGTTGTTAAAAGCCATATTGATGGTGTTTGGTTTTAAAATAAAAAACTCTTATTCAACCACATTATTTCATATACAGATTCTGTATGAATTTTTTGATTGTATAATTTTATCCCATTTTAATTAAGGAAAATATTTTTCTTTAGAAAGTTTGTACAAAAAATCACATCAAAATAATGTGGTGATAATATTTTTGTAATTAACAACCAACATGAAACATGTTCTGTTTTGAAGTGAAAAATTTTCATTCATCCACATCATTCAATATTCGGTATCAATTTTTTGATCGTATAGCATTTACCCTTAATTTATACTATGTTATGCCATACAATTAATAAAATTCACAAAAAATTTCAATACAAAATGATGAGATTGAATAAGAATATTTTACTTTAAAATAAAATACCTATTATGATAATTTTAAATTAAAAATATGTTATTGTTATATTATTTTAATAAAATTTTATGTACAAATTTTTTGAAAGAAAAGTGTTTTCCTTGTACTTGCAGGCAATTTCTATTTTCAATTTTAAGTGCTCTTGTTCCGTGCTTTCCTAAAATGCCCTTCAAAGAATCTGGTTTTTATCGGTTCTTTGGAGAGTGAATACACACATAGATACGCGGACCATAAAAAATAACACATTAAATCCTTTTTATCAAACCCTAAGCCATCGGATCTCCAAACATCAATCTTATGCTCAAATTACCAAAATAGACTTTCACAATTTGGATTTTTCATACTTGTTTATTGCCCTTAAGGACAAAAAACCGTCCTCAATATTATCAGAAGTGTGTTTACTGAGGAACCACAACACGCATGGTCCGTCTCTTCGCCAAATATGTTAGCCTTGTTTGAACAGTAATGTTTAGGAAGGCAGGATCCATACTTTTACCAAAACACCCCTACCAGAGTAACATTTAGTGATGCATATACCATTTTATTTTCCAAGTTTCTAACTTTACAAGATGATTTCACCCATAACACAACCAAACGCATGATACAAAGGAGAAATTAATGATGCACCACGTCAATTTCCTTCTACTCTTAGGAAGCATAAAGCCATCCATTGCAAGTTGGGTCTTAGAGTGACTCCAGTATTTGTGTTCGAAATCCACGAATAAGAAATTTATTATACTATCAAAAAATACAAAAATAATGTGATGGCTCAAAAGTATTAAATAATTTTTCATTTAACACAGTTACAAACAATATGAGAAATAAATGATAGACATAATTGGGGGATCCGTCTCTTACACGACTCCCATGACCTTACTTTAACATACTTTTCAAACGTACTTGTATAATAACACACTTTAATTATGTTCAGAGGCCTTGTCTAAGCAAAGCTAGAGAGAGAAAGAGAGATGAGAGAGAGCCTCCACAAGCATATTCCACAAAACTACCAGTGACGCTCCTTCTAATTTGCTTTGCTTAAATTAGGCGCCTCTTACCCTCTCTCTCTCTCTCCTCTCTCTCTCTCTTTTTCTCTACCATATACATCATGTGTTTTAGAGTAAGGAGCATCCTTCAGTAATCATACATCATGTTCTTATCATCGGACTACTGCACCTCTTCACCAGAGTACCCACAATGTCAACAATATCAACAATATAGGAGTAATTACCGCTATCACCAAATGTGCCCTAAGGCGCCAATGCACCTTAAGGTGCTCAACAATGAAAGATATTGATCAAGTTGAAGTAATGTTGAAACTTGATTCTTATGACGACTTTTGTCAACATATTTGTCGAATTTTTCGCTGTACTTGTATGTCAGATGAGCAAGGGTTATAAATACCCTTGTGCATATTAGTGCAAGTGTGTAAGTGCAATTGTAGGAAGAGGCACAGGTTATAAATAGACATTAGCTAGTATTTGCATTGTAGAAGAGACTTTGTTATTTTTTGAGTGGCTTTGCTGTATTGTATGAGAATTGTGATCTCCTCTTTGAATATTGATTCTACTGCTGTGGACGTAGATAAATTACCAAACCATATTAATTTTGGTGTCTCTCTCTTTGGGTGTTTATGTTTTTGGATTCATTTCGCACAACAATCATTCATCTATGAGAATTTGTAGTCTATTGCTTTGTGGATATGAGAAGTGGACTTGTAATTGTCTTCGGTTGTGAAAAAAATAAAAAAAACCATTGGATTTTGAGAAGAAATTGTCAGACTCCCTAACCTAAAATGCTTTAATAATTCTAATGTCATGAAATCGAATGACCCAGATTTTATCCCTTAATTGATTGATTTCACTTTTTTTTGCAGAATATTTAGAATGAGGTCTATGTAATGACTTAATGCGTTCTTGTAGTCTATTTTGGTTGGGGTGATATGCAGTGCGTTGAATACCAAGTTCTGCCAGTTTTGCTCCTGCGCCTATGGGAGATTTTGCAATAATATTTTAGTTTTTAGTTTTTGGATGACATGACATGTCACATTATTATGTCACGTCATTATTACGGTGATAATATGAGAAGTCACATAGTATTTTTGTTTTAAAAATATGATAGTTAATTAAAATAATTAATTAAATAAAAAGTAATGTTAAAGCTCTTTAAAAGTGACTCTTTAAAATAAATAATGTAATATTTTATAATATTTTAACTTTTTAAAATAGAGAGTAACATTGAAATTGCTCTTAGGTATTATAATATGGGCCGCATTATATTATCATACTATTATATAACAATGATATATAATTAAATTATATTAATATTTTTTTGTACTATTAAAATATTATATTATATTATATATTGTACTAATAAAAATAAAAATGTATAAACATATATTATTTTATGTTAATATATATTAATATTTAGTATAATACAATATTAATCTATAATATTATTGTATTATACTTAGGGCAATATATTATATTAATTTACATTCATAAATAATATAATAAATATTATATTATTCACTATATTATTATAATAATTTTCTTGTAGAGACAAAAAAGTAATTTCATGCACTTATCCTATTACATATTACTTATTCTATTTTTCATCTTAACCTAACTAACTAAATATAATATAAATAATATTTAATCACATCATGGTATTACTTATCACTCATTATCATTTTTCTAATTTGTAGTATTATTTATCTTCTATTTTTTTTTGTCGCAAACAAACGCTTAATCCCTTTCCTCCTTTCTTCACACTCAACATAACCACCATCACTACCTCCTCCTCACCCCTCCACCGCCATTATTGGACCCATCTCCTCCACCGACCAACCACCTCGTTGCTTCCTCTAACCCTCATGTTGCCATTATCGAACCCACCTACTCCTCCCCGCCCTCATGCCACCGTGACTGTCGTACCACCTCGTTGCCTCCTCTTCCATACCCCCCACCCCATCCTACCCCCACGTTGCCTAACAGCAGTACCACCTCCAGTGAGCTCTACAATCGACTTCGGATTTGGAGTTGCATCAATTGGACACCAGCAAGATTTTTGGGGGTATTCATTTGGTTAGAATCTGCAACAGAACATGGTTAGCATATGCAACAGATTTGGGGGGCAAAGATATGGGTTTAATTGGAGTGAAAGCTTTGATTTGGGGGCAAGAACTTGTGTTCTGCTCTAAGTTTGGACGAAATTTGGGTTTTGACAATTTGGGTGAAAGCTTTGACATTAAAAAAGGCGAAAAGATAATAAATTATATTTACTACCCCTAAAGTTTCATGAAATATGAGATCATACACCTTTGACAAATTTTATAACAAATTTTTTCTTGCAGTTGGTCAACTGTTAGTTGGCGTTATGCGTGTATCTTATAAATTTATAAAATACTATTCTACCCTTGTTACAATTAATAAAACCACTGTCAAACTAAACAAAAAATAATAATAATAAAATCACTCATATCGTGCCACTTGTCACCCAATTTATCTTTTCTCCCACGAACCAGATACATCACTACTACAATCACTATTAACTAACCCTACAATAAAATAAAATTAGGGACTATTATATTGCATATTGCCATCACTTAAAAATAAAAATTATTCATCAAATTGACTGCATATATGTTTAAGTGTGTCGTAGGCACGGTCATCGTGTGTATATATATTGCATATCACTTCACTTGACAGCCATGCGAGTTGTGTTGACGTGGAATGTGAGTGGTGTTTGGGGCTTTGGAGCTCCGCTATGAAGGTAGGGGTTCGATTTGGTGGTCGGCGGTGTTAACTTCATCGAAGGCAGAGTGCGGTGGTGGTCGGACATTGTTGGAATGTGGATCTGGGCTTTTGATAGATTCTTGTAGTGGGTATGGTGGCGGTGCGTTGCGGTGGCGATGGAGATCCTGAGCTTGTTAATGGCATTTAGGGCTTTCGAGTTTGGAGCTGCGAAGTGCTGCTGCGGTTTGGGCCTCTGCAGCTTCGGCCATGGCGTTTCGGCCTCGGACGGCCACCCAACCCCACCTCTCAAACTAGTTCCCATCGCCTCCCCATGGCTGAACATGTTAACCACCATCACTTCTTCTGCTGCAATTTTCCAAACCACTGCAAACCCATTCTTCATCTCTCTCTTTGATTCAACCCATTCTTCTCCTCGCAAATCACTTGCATCAAGTGCACCGTCAGATATGTAAATATATGTGTGTACGCTAAATTTAATTGTAACTGTGTGTGACGAGTGGCTAGAGAAAGAGAGAGAGTTGCAGCGAGAGAAATTAAAGTTTAGGAGGTTTCACTCCGTTTAAAATTCGAATTTTTAGTGAAAAAAAAAAGATTAAAAAAAATAAATAAAATGAAAGGGTAATTTTATTTTATTTTTTATCATGGTTTTTTTTCTTTACTTTTTTAATTAAAAATTCAGGTTCAAGGATTTTATTAATTTTGTAAATTTCATTTAAGGGAAGGTGGAGGATGGCAAGGAGGTGTTGTGTTTTTGGTTTATTTTTAATTTAGTTTGTTGATGTATTAAAAAATTTATTTTTATTCAAATAAGTTTTATGAGAGAGATTGAACGTTGTTTGACCATTTGTGCTACAAGGGAAAATAACTTGAACAACAGAGGGTATAATGGTAATTTTATCTACCAATCTAACACCAATTAGCAATAAACTTTGGCAATAATAAGCAGTGTAATTTTTAGTAAATGAGAAATACTACCTTACATTTCATTTCGTGAAATTTTGAAGGTGATCAGTATAATTTATTTAAAAAAAAATAACTAAGATAAAAATAATTTGGTAATGGTGGCAGTGTTGGCATTGCTGCCATGCTGTTCGTGTCTGGTTGGATCCACGGATAGGATGAAGAGACACGAAGGTGGTCAGCCATGGAGCTGGGTTGTGTGCTTTGTGGTTTTAATGACAGGAGGAGAGAGAAAATGGTCGTCTTCTCCTTAGGAGCATTCGGTTTCTTCTCCTCAAATTTTTTTTGCTTGTTTGTTGTTTCTTGCATCTGTTAGTAGGGATTAATCTTCATCCTCAATTAAGTTAGGGATGATCTAGCTAGCATAACCATGAAGAGAGGCCATATATAAGATCCCTCAAAGACACTGATTGATTTGATAAAACATACGCTAGATTCAAAGTGATACATTAATTTAAAGTTTCCAAAGAGACAGTGATATATTTAACACAAAAGTATACGATGTTCTAACATATTTTACTAACATATTCCATTAAAACTCCCAAACCCAAATTGGTCTTAATGACCAAGGAATGGCATGCTCCCGCCTGGATGGTCACTCTTTGAAAATTTGAAATGGATCCAACTCCAACACAGAGAGATACTACTGTGGTGGTAATTGAGTTGACTTTAACTTAGAATCTCACTTTTCTTTGAAAATTGTGTGTTTAAACTCCGTGCTCGAACTCCGTTATTGTAATAGTCGCGTTCTTTCCAAGTTTTTTGCCTAGTCAAAAAAAAGATACCACAACTAACCCTTTAACAAAAGAGGCATGACGAGATTATTGCCAATAGGAGCATGCAGCTCTTTCAGCAAGAAATCACATCATATCTATCTGAAACCACATATCACCTTTATTTGAAAACAAGCAAGAGTGACAACTCACTCCTCATACATGGTAAAGAAAAAGTACTTCAATTACCTCACCAAAACAACATAGGAACAGTAACACATGAAAGACAAAGCTGGTCTGCACTACAATTTGACATATATAGTGCAGAGATTTATTTATCAGCAGCCAACTACAACACACTAATATTTTGGACCAGTAGCGGATTGTTGGCGAGCCATGAAATGGACGAGAAGTTTATCTCTTTGAGGCAGATTTTCTTTGATAACAGAGCAGTTAACATACTCATCGATCCATTTGTATAATTTGGGAAACTTGCCCTCTGTCAGAAACTCTACTCCAACTGCTTCCTGGAGGACTCCAAGCCAATGTCCTATGAAGTTAGCAAGGATGTCTACCAGTCCAATACTCTCTCCTCCAAAGAACTTCTTATCCTTCAGCTGCCCTTCCAGTGTTTTCAGGAGCTCACTTGCTTCTTCCATGGCCTTCTCTTGTTCCTTGTCTTTGCTCCAGCAAGCCTTCCACAGTGCAGGCAAGCACTAAACACAAAGTGAATATATATAAGCAAGAGCCATTGAAATTGGATTTTGGGGGGGGATGGTTTGGGGAAAGATAAAAACATACCTTCTCTTCTAGGAATTTGGCCCAGAAACGTGCCATGGCTCTTTCATATGGATCTTCAGGCAAGATGGGAGTGCCTTTCCAGGTCTCATCAATGTACTCAAGAATGACAACCGATTCGCAAATTGGCTTGCCATTGTGCAAGAGCACAGGGACCTTCTTGTGTACAGGGTTGTACTTAACAAGTAAAGGACTCTTGTTAGCTAGATCTTCATTGATGAATTCATATTCGACGCCCTTCATTTTCAGAGCCGTCTCAACTCTGCGACTGAAAGGGCTTGCCCAAGAACCAAACAATTTCACTTGTTCTGCCATTTTTAACACTAATTGAGCACTTACTTTCAAAAGTGTGTGTAGTGCTCCAAATTTAATGTGGGTTTTCGTTCTGGAGTTGATGACTTCTTATAGAGTGACCTTCGTAGGAGTTACTTGGCCACCAAGATTCAAAGTCAATTTGATGACTCCATTTATTAATCGAATATTGGAGTTGGTAGTTGGAAACTTTTAGGTTCTTATTTGTAATTGGCCTGTCCTTTTTTCTTCTTTTGTGTGAGGCTTGTGAGAGAAGAGTTATTGTGTAATTGGAGTAGAGTTTTGGTGAGCCTTGAAAGGCGCAAAAGAAACTTCCTCAGTATGATTGTTGAAGCTGCTCTATGAAGCTTCTCCAGCAAGCTGGGTTATTTTCTTTTCAGAAATCTCGTGGCAGTGTAGTCGGCCTGTAGGGATGGCTGTAGATCGGAGTGGGGCGGAAAATGACACCTCCAACTCTGACTCTATCTATGAAATTCATCTTCATCTCTACCTCTACATACTTGTATGGAAATTTTGTTGAAGGTTCATCTTTGCCCTGGGTACAAACTTCCGTTCACTTCTACCTCTGCTCCTGCCCGCACTAGCTAAGCTCAATTTAAAGCCCGAGTAACTGCACCCAAAGCAAACACCAGTGTTTTAAGCAGATCATTGTTCTTAATTGCAGCATACATCTGGTTCTTTTTCGTGGAATGGCGATGGAGTAGCGTTTGTGGTTGATTAATGGGCCTAATGCATTTTCTAAATTAAACAAAACAAGTATTGTAACAATGTAGTAATTAATGTTTATGGTCAGTAAAGCAATAAACACTGAAGAAGAATAGAATGCTGAAGCAAATGCATTTGGCTTGGCGAGCAAGGCAAGAGAGAATCTAAATTCATTCCCGTCTCTATATTCCCACAGATTTAATTTAACACCTCTATTCCTATTTTGAATTCTCCCTATCCTCCTCAAATGGGACAGGTTCGGTCGAATCTCTATATTTTCTTAGTCCACTGGCATCCCTAGCTAGTAGATGCCTTCAAATCACACACTGGTGCGATACTTCAAGGACCCAAAGTCCCAAACCAGTGGGCTGCACCACTAGGTGCCCTTGGCCCGCTACTCTGTAGAAGTTCCTCCAAAGAACTTTGCCACTAGGCGCACCTGGAACTTGCCACTAGCGCACTGAACATTCTTGCACCTAAGCCATTCAGTGTAAGATGCCACTAGGCGCACTTGAGGGTGCACCGGCGAGCTTGAGCAGATTTGCTCAAATCTATTTTTCAAGTCTCGAGTTATGTATCGAAAAGCTAAAAAGTTACTGACAACCTTCTTCGAAGTACATGAGAATCTTTTCTCCCCTTCTATCACACTCCAAGCAACTTGTCTTGCACATGTTCCAAGTACAAGGCATTCTCTATAACATTTGGATCATTAGGAGAGATTTCAACTTTTGGCAAGAGAGTTTTCTAGTCTTCTTTTCCTAACAAGAAATTCTAAAAAGTGAAAAGGAGACCCTTCTTCACCATTTTTGCCTTCCACCCATTGAAGAGATGATGACGATGGCTTGAAGGTGTTCAAGTTATTAAAGACTAATCGAGGATTCGATAAGAGATCAAGCACTCGTGGACTGGTTAATGAATGTGGACAGAATTCAATTGAAGATACAAACTTAGAATTATGGATGCAACATATGTAAAGAATTGTAAGATTTTTTGTACAAACTATTCATTACATAATGCTTTATTAAAACTAGATGAGATACCGTAATTTTCTTCCGCAAAGATTTCTCCTCTAAAAATATTGTGGATTCATAGTTGTGTGCTTTATTTTCTATTTGTTTATTTGTTGATTTAATCTTGCTAACACAAATTTAAAAATCTGTAAAAGCCTATTCACCTCCTAAGTCCTTTGATGATGATTTAATTCATTTCACTTAGAGCACTCGTTTTCTCTCAGAAATTTCTAGTGTAGGATATAAATATGGATAAATGAGAAAGAGTCAAAGAATATCTTTTCCAGTCTTTGAGTCCATCGACCTGAGTGCACTCTGGAACACTTTATAGATGCGCATGCATTGTACATGGTACGGTTCGGCTCACGTACTAACTACCAAGTTTTAGTACCAGCTACGATTTTTCAGGGAAACGAACTAGGAAAAAAAGGTATTCATAACAAAAGAAATAATGAGAATTTAAAATACAGAAAAGAAGACAGAGTATGAAAATTTAGATTATGAAAAGTAGGTATGTTAATTGGGTCGTTCCACCAGGATTGTGACCCAGTGAACTTGGATTGGATTTTACATGTTTTAGTTAATTTTTGGGTTTAGTTGCGCCAGAATTAGGAATAATAGATCCAAAACTTAGCTCACGGCCCTAAGGGCAGGCTCGGGCTTCGAGGGCCTTTGAGTTAGCTTAATAGGCTTTTGGATAGACTTGGTCAATTTTAGTTTTGAAATTTAATTTTAGTTCTTAAATTAACAATTAATTTATAAATTAGTAATTAGTAATTGATAATTAATAATAGCTAAACTGAATTAATGAATTAGTCAAACTTATACAAAAAAATATAAACGATTAACCTTATAAAGTATTGATAAATGTAGATTTACATAAACTATTAATTACATAACAAAAACACTTTTAATTAGTAATTGGTAATTAATAATAGTTAAACTAAGTTAGAGAATGAGTCAACGTCTAAAAATTATACAAAAATATATAAATGATTAAACTGATAAAATATTAATTATTGTAAATTTATACGAATTATTAATTATATAAAAATACATTATTACTTATAAATTTATAATTTGAGAGGGCTGAGCTACCGGAGGTAAAAACCAAGCCCACCCATAGGGGTTGGGCTTCGGTCGGGCTTGGCCCAAAGCGTGCTTTGACTCGATGGGCTCGAGTCAGGCCGAATTTACATCCATAGTGGAATCTATCTCCCCATTTGATCCGTGTGACAATGTAATCATGGAAACTCCCCAATAATTTGACATTTAAGTATAGTATGCCAATGTTTCAAGCTACTCCCTCGATTTGAATAGGAGTGCCTTTGCAATAGCCAGCAAGATGCTTAACCTGACTGATTAATGAAACCAGATTGAATAATTTTAGATTCGACATTCTGAATTTCTTATGACTGCCAGTTAATGCTCGAGCCAATCTCGGTTGCAAAAGTCTGATTTGCAAATCTTCGAAACAGTTTCCCGATCAAATTTTCCTTACCGGCCCGAGGGACAATATGATCATATTAGCGCATACCATTGGCATATACTATATACCCTTTCACTTCATCACATCAATTTGCTGAGTTTTTCTCATCTGGTTCCAGCTAAGAGATCGACCAGTAAGAAGTCCATCAATGCTTGATGGATCGCAGAATCACAAATCCCTGATGTGGAAGACTAGAAGAGTAATGGTTCATCTAAGAAGCATGGAAGACGTACAATTATTAAGGTGGTAGTTGAGTTGGCCTCAGCAGCTGGGTTTAGAATCATTCGGCTTTTCTCTCAACGGTTGTGAATTTGAATCTGCTTGCGATAGGAGTTGTGGGAACCAGATACTATTGAGAATGAGCTGAATGTTGTTTGAATTTCATTGGAACTGCAGTGACGGGCTTCCCCTTCCCAAGTCAGTAGCTATGAACTCGTTTGGTACAACTTTTTTGTCAAGTTTTTTTTAAGCTTACAAGTAAAAAAACTAAGTTTTTTGTTTACTTTTTTTGCTTTTCTGGTATTATTTTGACTAAAAATAAGCAAAAAAAGTAAAAATAGAAAAGTAAAAAAGCCAAAAAAATGTAGCTTTTTTTGCTTATAAGCTTAAGAAAAACTAAGCAAAAAGCTAGTACCAAACGGACCTTATGTCTCAAATCGGACATTCTGCGTGTGAACCCTTATAGTTACGCTAAGAGAAATTGTTGCGCTGGTTGTCCATTTTCACTTTTTGCTAAGCCAAAAAAAAAAATGGAAGAGATACAAATGCACATTTTCTATCTCTCTCTCTCTCTTTGGGGGTGGAGGGTGGGGAACATTTTAGGCAGGTGCAACAGCATGTGTTACAGGAAGAAGAATGTGCAGAAAATATGAGTTCCAAATGCTTTCTGGCAGATATGAAAGTTTGTATGATACATGCTCACGACAAAATATCTGAAAATGTATACAACTAACAATTTGCACTCAAGTTTTAAGTGCAGCCTTGAAACAAGACAAACGTTTACGAATACTTTTTGTCATTGTTATTGTACCAATCATAAAAACATTGAGACAGCTTACCGAAGCTTCGTCCTCCTCTACCCAAATCATAAATGCTACCCTTATATTTCTGTCTGTTTGTAACAGAGAGAGAAGATAGGACCTTGAAATTTCTTTCTATATTTTCATTACACAAGTCACCAAGCTTGTTTGTTAGTTACACTTTTCAGAAGCAAAAAGACCTCGAGGAATTGAGGGGTCACCCATTGATATCCATCGAAGTAGGTCTCTTGTTTCTTATATATTTGTCTTCTTCCTACTGTTGGAGGGTTTCAATCAAAGGCTTAACAGTTACAATTACCATAGATCGATGGTCTTGAACCAAATGTCTTAACTGGGTCTGATTCTCTTGATACTTGTTTGATGAAATTATTGTGGGTGATTGTATGCATTTTTAGGGATTAGATCCTCAATTAAGTTAGGGATAATCTAGCTAGCATGACCAAGAAGTGACGCAATAAGATCCCACAAAGACACTGATCTATTTGAATAATGTTGGAAACATAAACTGCTTGTTCAAGTCCGAAGATATTCAATTGCCGGCCTACATAGGCTATGGACAAGCCATTTACTTCAGTCTAGGTTGATCTGTTGCAATCACATAGATCAAACATAACTAGATTTAACAACCTGGGCTAACCCATATGGCTATGGCTCTTGATCTTCGTTTGGGAGGTTGGGACTCTTGTCAAATGCAAAGTTAATTGGTCAGAAAGGATAAATCCTTTGTGAATCCCCCTGACCACTAAAAAAAAAAAAACCATAACTAGATTACAAATGATACATTAATTTGAAGTTTCCAAAAAACCAATGTAGTGCATTTAACAAAACAGTATATAATGTTCTAATTAACCACAAGGAGTAACCTAATGATTGGTTTTCTTTAATATCAATCATGAAATCTCAAGTTCGATCTGTTTTTATATTTGCTTGTGACCAGTCATCATTTACAGAATATATAAAATTTACATAGTTTATAGACTCGAGAGAATAGTTGATCGAGTAGTAGAAATATGTATATAAGCATGTGTGTGTGTGTGAGTGTGTGATGATGTTCTAACATCTTTTACCAACATATTCCATTAAAACTCCCAAACCCAAATTGGTGTTATTGACAAAGAAAGGGCCTGCCCCTTTCTGGATGGCCACTCTTCGAAAATTTGAAATGGTCCAACTCCAACGTAGAGAGATACCATTAGAACAAAAGGCATACAGAGATTATTTCAAAATGCTAAAAAAAGGTTTTGAGTCATTCATTACTTTACTAACACCCGAACGGCTAGAATAACAAAGTTTCTCTTCCCCTCTTACGGTTTTTCAAATCAACTATCAACCAATAGATTTGATAGCCGTTGGGAGGAGCCTGTCTTTCCAAATTTTTTTTTTACCTTCAGTTGGAACAACCGGCATCATGATCAAAGAGAATGTAAAGCCTTACAAAGGAAGTTTCAAAAGCAGTGGGGGACTGATGAGTTAGATGTTAAGGTGGGGGTCTTGTGATTATTATGAGATCTCAACTGCAACACTCTCTCTCTTGACCCAACTAGAGCCACATTCTAAGTCATGCTTTGGTGTGGTTTGCATTATCATTTCATTAGGACCCATAAATACAAGCATTTACATGAAGGCTTTTATTCTTCCAAATAATTATATAAAAAAAACTCACCATAATAATGTGGTAATAAAATGTTTTTTATTAAGAGCCATATTGATGGTGTTTGGTTTTAAAGTGAAAGACTCTTATTTAACCACATCATTCTATATACAAATTTTGTATGAATTTTTTTATTGTATAATTTTATCCCATTTTAATTTAGGAAAATATTATTCTTTAGAAAATTTGTATAGAAAATCACATCAAAATAATGTAGTGATAATATTTTTTTAATTAACAGGCAACATGATACATGTTCTATTTTGAAGTGAAAAATTCTCATTCGTACACATCATTCAATATTCGGTGTCAAATTTCTGATTGTATAGCATTTACCCTTAATTTATACTATGTTATGTCATACAATTAATAAAATTCACACAAAATTTTAATACAAAATGATGAGATTGAATAAGAATATTTTACTTTAAAACAAAACACCTATTATGATAATTTTTAATTATAAATATGTTATTGTTGTATTATTTTAATAAAATTTTATGTACAAATTTTCTATAAAAAAAAAAAAGCATTTTCCTTGTACTAGCATGCAATTTCTATTTTCAATTTAAGTGTTCTTGTTCTGTGCTTTCCTAAAATGCCCTTCAAAGAATCTGGTTTTTATCGTTCTTTGGAGAGTGAATACACATAGATACGCGGACCAAAAAAAATAACACATTAAATAGGATTCCTATAGGACACGAGGAATAGGAGAGGTAGTAGTATAATACCCTAAAACCCTAAATCCCTTGTATCAAACCCTAAACCATCGGATCTTCAAACATTCATCTTATGCTCAAATTACCAAAATAGCCTTTCACAATTTGGATTTTTCATACTTGTTTATTGCCCTTAAGGACAAAATACCGTCCTCAATATTATCAAAACAGTGTTTGCTGAGGAACCAGCACACACATGGTCTATCTCTTCGCCAAATATGTTACCCTTGTTTGAACAGTAATGTTTAGGAAGGCAGGATCCATACTTTTACCAAAACAGCCCTACCAGACTAACATTTAGTGATGCATATACCATTTTAATTTCCAAGTTTCCAACTTTACAAGATGATTTCATCCATAGCACAACCAAACGTATGATCGCAAAGGAGAAATTACTGACGCACCACGTCAATTTCCTTTTACTTTTAGGAAGCACAAAGTCATCCATCGTAAGATAGGTCTTAAAGTGACTTCAATATTTGTGCTCGAAACTTATGGAACAGAAAATTTATTATGTTACGAGAAAAAATATAAAAATAACATGACAATTTAAAAATATTGAATAATTTTTCATTCAACACAGTTACAAAGAATATGAGAAATAAATGGTATACATAATTGAGAGATCCGTCTCTTACACGACTCCCATGACCTTACTTTATTATATTTTTCAAACGAACTTGTATAATAACACACTTTAATTATGTTAAGAGGCCTTGTCTAAGCAAAGCTAGAGAGAGAAAGAGAGATGAGAGAGAGCCTCCTCAAGCATATTCCACAAAACTACCAGTGACGCTCTTTCTGATTTACTTTGCTTAAATCAGGCGCCTCTCACCCTCCCTCCCTCTCTCTCTCTACCATATACATAATGTGTTTCAGAGTAAGGAGCATCTTTCAGTAATCATACCCATTTCACTCTACTCCCATAAATATACATACATCATCCCTTCCCTAAAACGCCAAGATGTTCATCTTTATTTTTACTTATACCTATCACAATCAGAAATGGTTGAAACGTTATGGATAGAGCCGTCTCTCACCCTGAAGAAAGAGAGCCAATCCAACAAAACCATCAACTACAGGTGAAGCTCTGCCTTCCATTATTGAAGCTCACAAGATCGAATAACCCAAACCCATTTTCAGCATTAGCCTTCTGGGTCTCAAAATCACTTCGAAGTTTGTACTGTAGAGCTAAAGTGTCAAATGGGTTTTGTTTTAGAAGGCTTCAATTCAATGGTATGGTGGTGAACAACTCTGTCTACTGTCCTTCTCCTTGTTCTGTTGAAGCTAAAATGGAGGGGATTGTTGAGAAAAGTGAGGGTTTGGAAGAGAAAAAAGATGGGCTTGGTATCAATGGGGGTGTTGGTGAGGGTTTTGTTGATGTGATTGAAGAGGAGTGTAGGGAGAGTAGTTCAAGCTCTGATTTTTTGGTATCAGAGGCCACAGTGAATGAAGAACACAGTCACAGTAGCTCTGAGGATTCATCTTCACCGCATTTAAGGGTTTGGCCTGTTCAGAAGTCTGATATGCCACATTGTGCCGGTTCTAATGCTTCTGAAGCTGTGGAGAAACCACATTTGGATGATAGAAAACTAGAGAAACAAGGGTCATCGTTGTCAGGTACTAATTTTGTCATTTCTCTCTCTTTATATGAGCATGCTTACGTATATTTATTGTATGTGTGTATGTATATACCTGTCTATCTGATAATTTGGTATTGTTTACAATGGACCGTAAATAGAGATTGAGATGATGAAGGAAAGGTTTTCAAAATTGCTGCTTGGAGAAGATATGTCTGGTTGTGGAAATGGGGTTTGTACAGCATTGGCTATTTCAAATGCACTTACTAACCTCTGTGGTATGCCATCTGCTTGTTAAATGAAGTTTTTGTTTTGGTTAGTTTGCTCTAGTTTGATATGAATTTGGTTATGCCCAATTTTTAGCTACACTGTTTGGGCAACTTTGGAGATTAGAACCTCTACCTTCTGAAAAGAAGTCGATGTGGCGACGAGAAATGGAGTGGCTTCTTTGTGTTAGTGATCACATTGTCGACTTAATACCATCCTGGCAGACATTCGCTGATGGAAGTAAGCTTGAGGTAAATCTAGATCATCTTGGGTCCGTATGAAAATTTAGTTTTCAAACTATAACCTTTTACCAATTTTATTTTTTTTGAAATTTGAAATGTTGGAAAGCAGAATTGTTCCTGGATATTAAATGCTTGAAGAAGTATCAGATTTGATTTAATGTGCTATTTTTCTACATTTATTCCAAATCACACGTGAACCTGAAACAAAAATGCAGCCAAAACCAAGATGAAAAATTACGAATGAACTATCTGTCTGAATAGTTGGGACTTTTCTTTACCCTTTACTTTTGCCTTGTGATTCAGGTCATGACTTCTCGACCCCGATCAGATCTTTATGTTAATCTTCCAGCCTTGCGCAAATTAGATAACATGCTTCTTGTAAGATTTCACCTACACTTGTTTCTTAGTTTATCGTCTTACATTGCCCCTTGTCTCTGGAGGTTATTCTGAATTGAAGCCTCCTTTCACAGGAAATCTTAGACAGTTTTGTCAATACAGAGTTCTGGTATGTTGATCAAGGAATCCTAGCCCCAGATGCCGATGGATCATCCTCTTTCCGGAGGCCCCTTCCACGCCAAGAGGAAAAATGGTGGCTACCAGTACCTCGAGTTCCTCCTGGTGGCCTTGGTGAAAATTCAAGAAAGCAGTTGCAGCACACGCGTGATTGCACAAATCAAATTCTAAAAGCTGCCATGGCTATAAACAGTATTACTTTAGCTGATATGGAAGTCCCTGAGTCATACTTTGAAAGTCTTCCAAAGGTATACCAGTACCACGGAAGTATTAGTTTGAAACATAAAAGACCTGGTTCCTTATTCATTTTGCTTGTACTTGGTTCCAGAATGGAAGAGCCAGCCTCGGTGATCTTATCTATCGATATATCACATCGGAACAATTTTCTCCTGAATGTCTACTTGACTGCCTTGATTTGTCTTCTGAACATCAAGCACTAGAGATTGCCAACCGAGTGGAGGCCTCAATCTATGTATGGCGCCGAAGAACCAATTCAAAACCCTTAAATAGCACAAACCGATCCAATTCGAAATCATCATGGGAAATGGTCAAGGAGCTAGTAATAGATGTGGACAAGAGAGAATTGCTTGCAGAAAGAGCTGAGAGCCTCTTGCTTTGCTTAAAGCAGCGGTTCCCTGGTCTCCCTCAGACAGGCTTAGATATGAGCAAGATCCAATACAACAAGGTTTATATTTATTTACCCCTTTTCTCTTTTTACATGCCTTTTAGTTACTATTTAACACTTACACAAGGATCATATACCCTGTTCTTTAGGATGTTGGCAAATCCATATTAGAGAGCTACTCAAGAGTTCTGGAGAGCCTGGCATTTAATATTGTGGCACGTATAGATGATCTAGTTTATGTGGATGACTTGACAAAGCATTCAGATCAATTCATGTCGATCTCTAAGGTCGGTGTAATTGCTCACAAGAGTGTTGGAATTCCATACTCCGTGCCCATCTCGAGCACTCCATACAAAACTGCTTTTACCACACCTAGCTTCTCACCTGCACAACAACTCATTAGCCCTGCAAAGGGGGAACGATCTCCTCACCTAGACAGCAGCAAGCTTCCCCATCGTGGGTTTGGCGTGAAAAAGATTTTGACAGATTATCTTACCATTGATACAAGAGGTAAGGACTGCAGCAGTAAAGTTGAAAGATCAGATTCATTGTCAAGCAGTATGCGCGAGGTGTCAACCTCTCAAACTGGAGCAGAATCTTTCGAGTGTTCTAAAGAATCCGTCAGTCCGCGGATACGAGATTCAGTTTGGGAACAATGAACTATAATACATGGCTTTGGACCAGTTATCTGATATTTAGGCTCTTGAGCCATATGTGTTTCATAGATGTAGAAAGTAAAACTGAGATCTGCAGATTATTTAATTCTTCTCATATCGAGATCTGTTAAATGCTAATGAGTTGAGAGCTTTGTCTTTCTATAGACATTTCCAGCTTTGTCTATTGAGAAGACTCAACTGCAGGAAAAAGTGGAAGATGATATGTATTAATATGTGAAGCAATGGATATAGCATATATACAAATTGTTCCAGATTTTGAACATATCAATGGATATAGCTAAAGTCCATGTTTGTAACAGGAGTTTTATGGATTTCAATGTGTTTTTCATAACATTCATGGGGGCTTTATTGTCCGTCTTAAAACTGCTCTCTTCAGCAACATCTCAAAGTATATGAGCCTCCGCAATATTGCTTGCCAACTGAGAAGGAGAAAGAAAAAGAATCATAGACTAACTCTTTAAGTTAACTGAGCTGACATAACCTGTTCAATATATCCAGTTCTTAGATACAGCATTTCAGATTACACAAACTAAAGAGAGAGAAAAAGAATCAGAACACTTAGTCAAGACATACACTGAAATGCCAAGAGGGAAAAGAGATGTATTAGAATTGAAAGGCCAGTGTCAGTTGCACAAAAACACAAAAGGGGCATTCCGAGAATTGAACTCGGGACCTCTCGCACCCTAAGCGAGAATCATACCACTAGACCAAATGCCCTATTACAAGAGTGTCCAAATATTTATATATATGTAGAGACAGAGTCTATCTTTTATTTCACTGTTCTGAAAATTTACTCTTTTTTGTTATACTATTTGATGAAAGCTTGGGGTAGGGGTGTAAATCCGGCCCGAGCCCTAGTTGGGCCTAACCCAACCCAAGCCTGAGCACCCTATGAGCAAGCCTGAGCCCCCTTCTAGAAGCCCGAGTCCAGCCTAAATCCCGACCCAAGAGCCCGTGACCCCTTGCCCAGCTCTTTCCCTTTCAATTCAATTTAATTTTTTTAAACACCCCCCACCCATGACCCCTCATTTTTAAATTCATTTTTTTAAGCACATTCATTAATTTTATAAATATAATTGTATAAATAATTTACTCAAGTAATTCTTGGTGATTATATATAATAATAAATGTAGGTGTAAAGTTTTTTTACATAAGTTTAAAGAAATTAAATATATATAAGCTTACAAATAAATTTTTAATTCATAAAATCATAGTGTATAATTTATTATAACTAAATTTATTAGTTTTAAAAACATAATGCTACCAAAAAAAACTAGGCCAAAGTTCGAGGCCCGAGGTCCAAGCCCACGGCCCGGCCCGAAGCTTGAGCCCAAGCCTGTCTCTAGGGCCGTACGCTAGGCTTGGGCTTTTTTCTTCACATTTTGGCCTTGTCTGAAACCGTGAGTCACGACTAGGGCCGAGTCACGTTGGACCGGCCCAGGCTAACCTGATTAACATCCCTAGCTTGGGAGAAGGGAAAAGGTGAAGTGAACTCGTGCCTTATGGAAGGAGTGGCATCCCTAGCTTGAGGGAAGAAAAAAGGTAAAGTGAACTCATGCCTTGTGGAAAGAGTGGTGGCACTACTATCACTCGGCTAAGACCACTTCTCTATGTTCTCAGTTCTGGCGAATTATGTTTTCATGCATTTATGTGACTTAGGCTCGCCAATATCTTGTCATGTTTCTGCTTAAATTTTACGCAAATTATTAGGATGTGAACAATAAAAAAACACAAAAGAAAACATTCATTTTATACCTTTTTTAGGTTGTTCTTAAAGATGAAATAAGAACTTGAAAGGCGAGTTTTGACTCAAAACTCCATTGAGTTGTTGAGTTGACTCAGCTCAATGATATTTCGAGACAAGTTCGAATTTTTGAACTTAGTAAACAAAGATAAATGAGCAATAAAGACCTTCAATCCAGGCAAAATAAAAAAGAATCAACAGAGTTATTGCAATAAAAATCATAAAATAAAAGTTAAGAGATTTTTGGTGACAATAACTGAGATAAATGTAAGAAAAAGCAAGGGGCCAATTCGAGAAACTGAGACCAACAAACAAATCATAGAGTATCTTCATTTTTATGATTTGGTACAACTTTGAATAAGATAGAGAAATAAAGTTGATTATCACAAGAGCCTGTTTCCTGTGGTAAATCTTCTTGAGAAAAGCTTACGACTATAGTTCTCCTGCTAGCCCATTCAACCAGCAAGTCGTTGTAGTATAGTGGTAAGTATTCCCGCCTGTCACGCGGGTGACCCGGGTTCGATCCCCGGCAACGGCGCTTTGTTTTTTGTTGCTAGTTTTCGTTTAGATTCATGTAAATATGTAAGCCAACATTAATACTCGGGATTCAAATATTGCTTTCTGCTTAGCCAGCTTGGATTTTGTACAATCAATAGAAGGTTATATGGGTGTTAATGGGATTCAGGGTCCAGCGTTAATGGTTCATCACTTTCAGAAAAATGGCTTCAGTGTTAAGGGCTTCAATGTTGCTTTTAGCCAAGAAAAGCACACAGTTTTTATGTATCGATCATATCTAATGTATATAATATCAGTTTTGAGTTGTGTTGGGTTGTTCCCAACCTTCTATAACTCGTGGCTTGTTTTCTCCACCGATACTTCAGAAAACAGAGCATGAAAAGAGCTAAACAAACAGAGAAGAATTCTGAGCTATAACAAGAATTATTGTGTACTACAGACAAAGATCATAGAGACAAAGGTGGTCCACATACTCCTCGATAAGGACTATTTTCGTCGGCTGGCAGCACTGTTTTGGATAGAAACTAGCCTCTACTAAAAGATATAAAGCTCAGCTATGGAATTAGAAGTTGACAGCTTTGGCATAGATTGTTGGACATATTACACGATACACTCTGTTTCTTGGGTCACACACACCTATTCAAACAATAGATTTAACAGTTGTTAACAGACAAACCATCTTACAGATCACATGACCATTATGCATACTGGGTGGCTGTCCATTCTCAACAGTTGATTTAATTCCAAAAGATATATATGTACACTAGATAGAAGATATATATATATACTAAATATGACTGTGCTTGCGGCACTCTTAATAAAATATTTTATTTAAATTTTCATAAATTGAATGTAAAAAATATGTCACAACATTTAAATATGAATGTAAAAAATTAAATAAATTATTTGGATGAATCCTATGCAATAAGATATGACTTATCAAATTAAAAAAAAAAATTGCCTAGATAGTAATAAAAAAGTTATAGAAGATTTTTACAAATAATGAAACTCACATGACTTGTTTAGGCAAAATTTGAATTTGGAACAAAAAGTTCAATTGACCTCAATCATTGAATGCAGTTCAAAATTAAATTTAAGCTATCAAATACAAAGGTGAAGGAGACATTTTTAAAAAAAATTGTAACTTATTATATAAATATATATATATATATATGTATATGTACATGTATATGTATGTACATACCCAAGACAATTTAAGAACAAAAGCATGTGTCTATATTCATGTATTGTCTTTCAATCTGGTTTCTGAGGTTAAAGATGAAAACTCTGTTCATAAGATGACCTTATAATGTAAAGCCATCAATGTTAAGACAGTCCTAAAATTCAGTTGAGACTTGAAAGGAGAGATATTGAAGAATTTGGATGTAAAAGGAGTACATATCTCTGCGTACATCCATTAAGAGCTTTAACACCAGCAAAGATAAACCATCCTTTACACAGACATTCTTTACAATGAAACATTGCATTCACCCTCCTTTACAGTAGTAAGAGGAGAAGAAAAAGAGGAAAAAAAAAAACAGAAACAGTACATATAACTACTAGTACATATGATGGTTTCAATATTTCGCTGCAGGAAGCAACAAATGGCTGTCTGCAACATACTTCTTCTATCCATCCATCCATCTTCCACGTTTAAAAGGTAGGATAAACTACTATACTATATATATGACTTCCTGCAAACAAATAATAGAAGAAAAAGTAAAATCATATCAATTTAGAACAAAGAGCAGCCAAAATGATAATAAATATAATATGTTGAGACATATAGTAACTTGAATTCAGAGTGGAACTCGTAAAGAATATTGGAAGATGTATCCCAATGTCTAAAATCAGAGTTTGAAAAGGTAAATTAATACGAAGGAAACAAGAATAATCTGCAATTCATGTGAGACTTTGAGGACAAGTCCACTTTTGAGGTGATAAATGAATTTACGGGCGAAAGAAAAATCTGTAGACAATACAATTACCAGAAGATATTTCATCTAATAAAATACCTAAGTGAGTCTATGGGAAATTCAGAGGCCATAAGTGATAAGCTCTTAGTAATACAGAGACCCTGCAAAAGCAAATATTGAACCAGCGAAAATGTTAATACAGTACTGGTACTAGTAATACACTTCTACAAACACATTGGTGATATAGGATCCTCCTACCTTGCCACCAATTTCCTCTTGAAGCACTGCCTGAATCATCTTCTCCCCCATCTTTATTGAACTGATGACATCAAAAAAAGATTTCAGGATATAGTAGAATTTGCAAAGACTCATCAATGAATATATTGTGATAGCCCTCTAGCGTTGCAGGACAGAAAATGTTTTGTACAGAGATCATTTTAGATATGTGGCAATTATTTCTTCTTCAACTAGAGATGTTCCTTGCCAATCTGAAATGCTGTTAACTTATTATGGGGCACAGTTGCAATAAGTAAGACATTTCAAAACTCATAAAATCTCTTGATGGCAGGACAATCAAAAACCCAATATATATATATGTTATATATAAATAAAAACAACAAAAAGACCAAAAAAAAGTTCATTTTCTGCAACTGCTTCTCTGCATATAAGATGGTTAATTCCTTAACCAGATCAACTTCATCAGAAAAGGTGTCTGAATGACCTTGATTGTTCAATTTGTAAGTCAGCTGTGTTGTATTAAATTGAACATTTGCAATATTCATCATGCTTCTTGAGTTGCATCAGGCATGTACAACTCTTTCAACAAGTATGCTCTAAGTGTCTTGTGATGAAGTATTTGTTAAATTATGATAACTTAAACTCACCGTCGAGTAACCAGAGCCTTGGGAATTTTGAGGATGAGAATAGATGTCTTGACCACCATAATATATCGATGAGCTTAGATGACAAGGTTGTACCCTTTGTTCCTGATAAAAAGGACTCGTGTCCCTATTTGGGAAGCTCTGATTTTCGCCTTCAGTGCTCCGGGGGAGAGTGTCTAAAAGAGAGAAGCATTAGCTCCAATTTCATCCACAGAATCCATAACCAAAAATAAAACTCAAAAAGGAAAAACAACATACTGAAAATTTCAAAAATTTGCAAAGGAAACAGATCTCAGGTAAAGCCCAAGGATTTGTCTTTATTTGAGAATGCAACTTAAAATTGACCTGTGTAGAAACAATTTCTTCGTACTGCTTTAATCCAGTGGAGAAGTTGGAATCCTTTACCAAAATGGATAAACAGGAATTTTATTATATCTCATGTAAAACAGGGTCTCTCTCTCAAGTTAAGGAAAAAATAGATAATTCAAGCAGACAAGCAAAACCAAATAGACCTCCACAGAAGCAGTATCATCCACTTGGCACGGTATTTAAAGGGTAAGGAAGATTCACCATGCAAGAAGCATAATTGAAGTATCATTTTATTGGTAGTCAAGGATATACCCCTCAAGAAGGATAATTCAAACTAAAACTAAAATTACAGAGTTCAAACTAGAATGGAACGTTGTTGTATAGCTTAATCTTCACAAACCTTGAACTCCAGGTTTGGTGCTCCAATTTGCAGAGTCTTGCTTCTTCTCAACTGCCTCGGAGCGTAGAGATTCTCTCCCCAATACCTAAACCAGTACCAACAAAAATCAATTTAAGAACTTCCTAATAATACACAAATTAGAAGAGAAAACGAAAATTTAGACCTTCAAATATTTGATTCAATCAACTCACAAGACAAAAAGAGTCAGGATTAACAATATATGAGTTGAAACACAAGTTGCAGGCTCATTTTAACCAGTTACATACCAACAATAGATAGAAATCCGGAAAACAAGATAGACGGGGACAAGCACAATCTCACTCCATCCATCACAACTTATTTACCTTAATTGAACCCATATGAGTTATATTATCACGTTCTTATTTTGATTTCCTAATTCTTCTCTTGACTGACTGGAAAATCTAAAAATGAGCAAACCTCTGCATTACTCTTTTCGGTCTTCACACAAATATAGTGAGCATCAAGAGAAACCTACATAGTTTGACCATTCATTTGTCTATCATTCCGCTTGACCTTCGTGACCTATATTGCAATTTTATTGAACTTGAAGGAAAACCCATAAAATATTCACAGCATGCACTGGATATAAAACCTTCAAGATTACAAAACAAGTCTTCAAACAAAGAAAATTATACAGCAATACAACAAAAATGAAAGGAAGACTAAACCATTACAATAAATACCCATTAACAGAACTCAGCCAGAGCTCTCAAAGATACAGGCAACACCGCAAAGTGTACGAACCTCATTAACAGGAAAAAAATTGAAAATGAATCAAACAACTCTGAGAAAATGGAGAGAACTATCCAAAAATTTAATCAGCAAAATTCAAGTTTACCTTGGAAGAAGGCGCAAAGATAGACCCAAAAATTCCCGAAGATGATGAACCAGAGGACTCCTTTGAACCAAAAAGATCAGAAGTGAAGGAGGAAGAGGATGAAGAAGAACCCATTCGCTTCTTTCCGTCCATATCTCTCTTTCTATACCTCTCTCAAAACTCTCTATTTGTATGACCACAAATGGGAGTACTTGGCGAGAGAGTGGTATTTATAGAACCAGCACCGTCAAAGAAGGCTCAGAAAGAACGAAACGACCGACAGATTTGCAGAGAAACAAACAGAAAGTGCAGAGGAAAACAAAAAAGAAGCGGAAACGGAAAGAGAGAGAAAGAGACACGTGAAGGATCGCTTGTGTGTGTGAGAGAGAGAGCGAGAGGGTTCTCGAGGGAGGGGGAAGAAACCGTCGCTCAACAATTTATATAGTCCAGTCTCACAAGAACGGCAGCACACGGGATGCCGTCCATTTGCCGTCAATCCAAGCTCTCTCTCTCTCCATATTTATCTGTAGTTACTTTCTCTCTCTATATAACTTCGATATTCTCTCGCCGACGATCTCTCTCTTTCCTTCCAGTTTCTGTTGCTAGGAGTTTTGGATCCTCGAGTCTACCTGTCGAAAATCTACCAGATTTCTGCCACGTGGAACAACCAATCCTTCGAAGTGGGACGTCCCTAGACTCTTCCAACCTTTTACTGCCACGAATACCTAGTGGATAATAACAACCCTACCATCCTCTGCCTAGTAGTATCCCCCCCTGTCTCTCTCTACACGCACAATTTCTGACTTTTCTTGTTCTTGGGCCCTTTGAACACCTTTGGCTGTATGTATAGTTACAGTCTATATATATACAGTGAAGTGTGTGCTTTAGAGAGGGAGAGAGAAAGAGAGGAGGTGAGGGGAGGGCTTGACCTTATCTTTTTATCTTGTCGGACCATACCAGTTGGGTCCTCTCTCTCTCTCTCTCAATCAGTCAGAAGACCCACAAAAAGATCAGATATATAGTACATGGAAGTTAAAGAGACTAGCAACTTATTTGAAGAGAATGGACAGAAACACTCCCGCCATCCATTATTGAATCATCATATTGTATGTATAATATTAAACTTCTCTACATTTCAGTTGGGTCAGTCCAAAACTCCATAGGTTGGCACTTTTCGTTCTGGGTCCGGCTAACATGTGCTTAAGGCACATATTAAAAAGTAGTTAATGCATGAATTTTATATAAAGCACAAATTATAATTAAGATATTTATTTAAATATTATAAATCAAATACAATATTATATAATGAGCTTATTTTCTAATACAACTACTGAATTAATGAAGAGTTTGAATTTGAAATCTCTTGTAATTTATTAAAACTACCCTGAGACATTATTAACATTAATTAATAAAATATTTGAAAACCAAGTTTATATTACAAAATAATAAATTCAAGCTTATATACAGTTAAAATATTACTTTTTTAGTCTTTATCCTAAAAAACATATTTACACACTTATATCAATTTACACTGATTTTTTTGTTCCACATAAATTTTTTAGGTGTTTGAAATGCAATTGTGGTTGCATATCAATTTAATTTAGTTATTTTAAATTTTTTTTCTTAAATGTTTTTTTATATTATTGTAACTTAAATAATTAAAAAGATATATAAACTTAGTAGAGGTATATTTGAAATTTAAAATACAAACGACATATAAATAATGAGAAGATACCAATCACATCATTAATAACATTCTTACAAAATACATTAAATTTGAAGAGTTAATATGTCGTTTTTTAAGAAAAGACTAACATATTTACTTTCTTTTTAACATGTGCTCTAAAGATAGATGTTAGCATTTGTCTTTATTTATTAATTAATTAATTTTAGTTGGTTCATTTTAATTAATTTCTTTTATGATACAAGACTATTTGGACTCACCCCACCCCGTAAATGATTACGTATACACTAGCAAATTATAGATATCGGTTGAACTTGAGAGCAAGTAGACTTGACTTGACGCCACTGGACTATTCATGCTTATTCTATTTTAATTAAATGATTATTCACTTTTAAGTGCAATTTTTGATGATTCACACAAACAAACACTTCAACACTAACCACATATCATTTGAATGTTGAAAATTCAGAGAAATTTTTGAATGGGAAAATCAAGACTATTTTTGAATGGGAAAAGCACAGAGGGGGGGTGTGTTTTAAGAGAGTTGAGAATTGAGATAGTGAGAGTAGTGGATGGGTCACAAGGGTGGGGTCCACGTGGGGGAGGTGGGTGGTGCAGTTATCTGTTGCCACCGTAGGTACGAGTGTCCAATTTTAGGCCACATGGGATGGGAGTGTCCGCTGTCTCCAAATTTCCCCACTCAGGACAGGATACGTGGAGAATCATATCTTCGATATGAAATGTTACTTGCGATTGTGGGTTAGTTGTCATCTGATGTAATATACATTAAGTAAAAAGTAATTTATCATTGCAATTATGAATTTTTATCAATCACAATTGTGGGTAGCACTT
Source organism: Euryodendron excelsum (assembly GCA_033060915.1). Taxonomy (NCBI): domain Eukaryota; kingdom Viridiplantae; phylum Streptophyta; class Magnoliopsida; order Ericales; family Pentaphylacaceae; genus Euryodendron; species Euryodendron excelsum. The sequence continues at coordinate 36,728,867 of CM065392.1, read as the reverse complement.
CTCATTTTCGATTGATTGAATCTCTTTAGTTATCCATTCATCCTAATTTGTAGGGCTCAGATTTATGCATTCAAAATCAAATCAGTTGATAGAATTCTAATAATGCCTTTGAGTGCGGTGAAGTTCAACTATTATCCCATTTAATTTGTGGAAGGAAAACAGAAAGGGGTTTAAAGGAAATAGATAGAGAAAGTGAATTAGAATTTGAAGAAAAAGTGACTTGTATTCTATAAGAAGTAGAATTAGGAAACACTATGAGAAATAGAAGCGAAAATGTGATAAATAAATAAATAAAAGGTAAATAAAAAAACGATTAGAAAATTTAATAAGAGTATTAGTCAGAAACTTACAAAAAAACTTCTGAAAAACTGTGTGAAAACCATTGAGAAATTTAGTCAAAAAAAAAATGTAAAAATCAATCCTCCAAACTCCAAAGTAAGCAGCACATTAATTACTTGTATGAAAAATAGACTGATTGAGAAGTTAAATGCATATTTTGATAATTTGTGACCCTAGAATTAGGGCTTGAGAGCTTGAGGGCTGAGATGGAGATGGTGAAGAAAGGGAGCGAGAGTCCATGGTAATGTGTTTTGGCAATTGTTGCAACCTTCTAGGATTTTAGCTTGTAGTATAGGTGGGAAAAGGTCACTCTCCTCGATGGAGATACAAGAAGTGTGGTCATATTACTAAGGCAACTAAAGCAGTTTAATGCAGTGAAAAGAGCTCTAGGAAAGATCAATCATCCGGCAACATCGAGATCATGTCATTTTGTTGGCATGCTATCACAATCTAATAAAATAAATTCACATGAGCACGGCAAATTTTATCTCCAAAAATGTTAAATCAATTATAGGGTAGTCCGAAAATTATATCAACTAATTATGTGATTGTAGAAGCGAGTAAAATAAATGCACACTTATTTGACTTTGTTTTTTAGATCACAAAATATATATAGAGATGTGTAAATATATATTTTGCCTTTAAAGTATTTAGGCCTTCGACCCACTCGTCTTTTAAGTTTGTGCAAGACCACTCTATGCACGAATTATGTGAATTTCATGTAATGCATGAATTATGACAAGCATGGTCAGATCTATACTAGGCCAAGGGTCTCTCACTCCTTGAGTCTTTAAAATTCTTTTTAGCCTTTATATATTTTTGTATATTTATATCATGATATAGTATATTGGCCCCTAAAATTAAAATTTTTTAACCTTAGCCTCCAAATTTCAAAGTTTTTGTCTTGGCCCATATTCAACAAAATTTTTGAATCTACTGATAGGCCAAAGTATAAGAAGGTATTGAACTTGAGATCATAATTATCAGAATCGCATTGAATCGGAAACTGAATCATAAACTAGTACGGTTCAATTAATTTACCAAAAGGTATGTGAACTGGATTGAACCCATTGGTTTTTTAAAAAATTGATGAACCAACCGACCGGGTCAACCGAGAAAACCGTTGACAAACTTTAACTTTTTACCCTCTTTGAAAAATTTAATGTATTTATAGCTTCCAAGAGTTAAACTTAAAAACTAAAAGTAAAATTAAGCAATGCTTATCATTACACCACTTAATTTTTTATATTTTAATTTACAATATAAATTATATTTAAAATAATATATATATATATATAAATAAAATATATCTAATTTATAATACTGATTGAACCACCGATTGAGCTAATAAATCATAAATCAGTAGTCTCTCCGATCCAATTATGATAACTCTGTTTGAAACTACATCTTCCGAATGAGGGCAGTCAACCATTGGGGCACCCCTGTCGTTCATTACATGCATTGAATATTCTCTGCAGACTACAATAGCAACAGGCTGCAAGAAGCAGCCAATTCACATGGGGATGGAAGACTGTTCAGGCAGTATCCATCTCTACTTTACCTCGATTGGGGTTCATAAATCTAAAGCTTCTAGTATTTGTCATTTTTTGTTGTATTCTCTTTCGGTGCAAATGGGTCAAAATTCCAAAAGCCATGACGTATCAGTTGTGATGAAAACCCATCTTGGACGTATCAGGAATCTTGTGATCTGATCGTGTGGATGAGAGGATACGTGAGGGCAACAGTGAAAGTAACAGAAAAATCAAATGGGGCGATGACAGCAAAAGGGGCCTACGCGGCATATGCTGATATGGTCCACCATCATGAAGAGTCGCCACCCTCCGCATGTTTCCTTGGCTCGTCCTTGAATCATTTCTGTCTTTTTTGTTATTTGTTTTTTGTTTTTTTTTTTTCAACGATCGCGACAGAGCCGGTCTTGGATCGAAGCAAGTTCGGTCCAGGCTTTTAGTCCTTTTTAAAAATTTAAAATTTAGGAACCTAATTATTTAAAAGTATTATATAGTGACACAAAATAAAAAATTAAATAATATTTTAATAAAAAATTTAATTTCAAATAAAATATTCAATTTCAAATAAGAGGCTCATTTTTTACTTGTATATTAGTAGGGTTTACCAAAAACTAATAAAAAACAGAAAGAAAGTGGAAAAAAATAAAGGTTCGGCTATTATTGTGATAAGTAGTATTGACATTTTATTTATTATACTAAACATACCAATATTGACACTGATGGTACGTAAATGTAATTCGTTGTTCAAACAACTATTCAAAGTTGCTAGAGCTCCTTGTAAGACTTGTTGAAAAACCGTTGTCGGACTTGATTAATCGCCATTTGTTGTTCAAAATGAATAGTTTCATTTTTGTAATATTCTAATTGTTCCAAAATCTTATAAGTTGAATTAATCAAATTCAATTTTTCTCGCTCTATCTGAGAGTAAGTTTAAATTTCTATTTTGATTTTGTTTTTATGAATTTTAGTTAGTGAAATTATCGTTTGCTTATCACTATATGATGCAAAAAAAAATCTTTAATAGTCGTAAGTCCATAATTATATAGAGGGCCTCATATCCAAACTTCGATTAAGACCTCTAAAATCTTAAGGCCGGCCCTGGATCAGAAGTGTCTGAACAAGTTTGTGTGAACCTCGACTAATCTCTTCTACGATCTAATTAAAGACAAACCATCCACGACAGAAGAAAGATATTCACAAGAGAATGAGAGATAAATTTCTTCAAGTCAATTTTTATACTTAGCAAAAATCAAATTCTTGACCTTTGAAAGAGAGATTAAAAACTTGGCCTTGGTTATTTGTTGCTTATTATTTACTCAGTTATTTAAGGACGATGGTTTTGTTTAACAGAGTGGGCCTAACTGGGCTATCTACTTTGCCCGTAGCCATAAAAAAATACAATGAGACGCAACAACCATGTTGGGCGCAGCGATTCTTCTATTGGGGCTTGGGCCTAAATTCCAACAAAAATGAGAAAAGAAACATGTATCCCCATTTTTTAAAATGTTTTTGGGGCCCAGGTAGGAATATGTGGACTTATGAATAGTAACTAGCTCGGGTTGTTCCGATTTGTTAAAAGTTTATTCGTGATTAGTTCGTTTAAACAAACTAAGCTTGAATATATTTTAGAACTCCTTAATTTTCTAAACTCGGCTTAAACTCGACTCGATAGGCAAAAATACATACTAAAAAAATTTCAAGCTACTAAGCTTGGCTCGAACTAAAGCTCGTTTGAGATCTTGGCTTGAAAGTTAAACAAGTCAAACTTGAACACAATTTCGTTAAGATTTTCAAACTAAACTTGAACAACTCACTATTCGGTTCAGTTCGTTTAAAACCCTAATGCTAACTCAAATTAAAGAAATAGTGTTATTCTCTCTCTCTCTCTCTCTTCTAGTAGATACCTCGTGTGCAGAAAAAAAGGGCAACCCGAGTACACAAGCTCTCGCCACTATGTGGTTTGAGGAGGCTCTTACACCATGCATAGAGATATTGTTTTTCGTGTTTCATACCCATAATTGCCCAAGTTACAATGAACTCCTAAATGGTAACTCATATTAGAGAAATAGAGTTTTCTCTATATCTTCTAGGGATCCTGAATCCAGATAAAAACTGCATTCAAATTGCACGAGCTTCCGCCACAATAGAGTTTGAGTAGGATCAACATACAAAAGTGCCACATGTAGAGAGATTGTTTTTATTTTTAAACCAGTAATACCCCGATCACAACAGATCAAGCCAAATAAACACAATATGGGTCATATGACACATTTCTATGGTAGCGGATCATTTCTAGGAGATGCATACATGATTCTTCTAGAAAATTTTTGGGACAATATCGCTCTCCAAAGGGCGGGCATCTGGATGAATTGCTTTTGAAAAACATAATATAAATACACACACGTCAATGGCGTTAATTCATTCTACATATCAAGTGATCCTTTCATTGACGATGTCCAACCCTTCTGGAAGCTCAGTAATCTGTTGGCTCTCTGGTGTTTAACAAGCCAAAGAAAAAGTACCGGCCAGTTTGTGCTTTGACTTGTCGTTGTACTCTACCAATTTATGACACGTGGGAAGCTTATCCTGAGCCTGAAAACATTTAACCTCTTCTCTCTTTGTATCTTCTAAAGAAAATGCTAAGTCTAGGTACAGTTTTTTTAACCAAGCTTTTTTGAATTATAAGCAAAAAGTTAATTTTTTAAAACTTTTTTACTCTTTTTTTTTTACTTTTTTACTTAGTTTATAAAAATAGAAAAACTAAAACAATCAACCTTTTTGCATATAAACACGTAATTAAATGAAAAAAGTTAAGTAATATGAGCCCAAGAACCCAAATGATCACCACTCAATTATCATTGACACATGGGTAATGTTTTATAATTCAAAAATTTATAGAATGATATGATTGAATAATAATTTTTTATTTTAAAACAAAACACTTAGTACGGCAACTCTTAATTATTAAAATGACACTACTAACTTTGATTTCTGTATAAATTTTAAGAAAGAATGATATTTTATTACTAATTGGAGAATTAGGGAATCATGGAAACTTCAAAATTGGGTTTGGAATCAGTTCATTTCATTATGTAGCTAGTATACATGGCGCTATTTACAACAAGATGGAAACTACTGTATATACATATTAATGTTGCTTCCAAGGAAGGCATCGGAGCTTAGAGCAAGGTTCAACCCATGTACTTGTGCATTCGCCTCCGGGCCCATCACAACACTTGCAGACCACTCCTAGTGTTCCAAATATCTCTGAGAATCCTATAAACCATTTCATAAATAAATATATATATTCATGTATGTATAGAGAGAGAGAGAGAGAGAGAGAGAGAGAGAGAGAGAGATTGTTTAGTAAATCCTTACTTTGTTGAGGAAGAAAAGAAAGTGGCCTGGCTTCTGCAAATCTTGATCTTTGACATGTGAAACCAATCACCAAAAGCAGCAAGAGAAGTAAAGAAGGCTTGAAGAAACCCATCTTTCTTTTAGCTTGAGCAAGGTCTGTATGTGAGAAGACTGATATACATATATATACACGCACAAGGAGACTAGCAATAGGGTGATCAAGAAGTGAAGGAAACCTAATTATATACAAGACATATATATTGACTTACAATAATGGGGTCTTTTTTTTATATAATAAAGAAGAAGATAAATTTCATCTAGAAGGGTGGCTCTCTCTGTATGAATTGGAGCAGCCATAGATTGATGAGCTGAAAAGTAGGCTTCTAGATTAGAAATATATAGTAAATGTGCCACACGTTTTCACTTTCCTTACGTTTCTTGCTGGTTGGTTAGAATTTTCCTTTCCATTTCCAACATCTAGCGAGGTGATGTGGGAACCACCTCCTGTACAATTGTATTGTATATTTTGTTTCATTCGATTTGGATCGTCCAAAGTCGTCAAGCAGTTCACATCTGTATTCGTAAGGATTGATTTTAATTCCCTGTTCAGACTAAGAAAATTTGTGTTTGGAAGGTGAATCTCCACAGTTAATTCCTCATGAATTCCTTGTATTGTGTATTTTGGTTAAAAGTTTTGGTGACATCAGGAATTGTGTACTATCAATATAGGAGCATTGTTTTCATGTATCTGTATCGTCTAAAAGTAAACTATGTTTAGATCTCTGATTTGTTAAAAAAAATAAAATTAAAATTAAAACGAAATTACTAGTGCATATTCATTTTTTCTGGATAGCCAATTCATTTCTTTTATGGTTAATAAAAAGAAAAAAAATTGTTAACAAATGTCCATTCATTTTCTTTTCATTTTCCTCACCAAACCAAGCAAAAGAGAAGAATTTATCATGTTTTACTTTATTTTTTTTTACATATTTATTCCTTTATCTTTTTTTTTTCCTCCACAAATTTAAATAATGAACGTAGGATAACCTTAACTCTATTAGTGCTCATAATCCCACGTCCTTTTGAACTTGACCTCTCTCAATTGAGGTATTGTCAATAAATAGCTCATTGGAAAATTCTGGCCATATTAATACATCAAGCAAAGTGATTACCAAATTTCATTTAGTTTCTCTTTTTCTTCTACTTTTTTTTAGATTGAGCTCTCCGAAGAAAAATTCCAAGTATGTTTGGCTTACTAAGCTTAACTTTCTTATCCTAACAATCTTCATGGTTATCTCATTAAACAGTTAATTAAGGTATGTCCACCATTTTTTTTTTCCTCTTGGTCTTAACAATGATTGTGTTTATACATCAATTACAAACTCAAACCAAGAACAAAGACGACTAGAATTTTATTTAATGTTTTTTAAGGTAAACTAAGATCAAATGATTATGAATATAGACGAAAAATAAGGTCTTCCATTCATGTAATAGAGAAATGAGAAAAGAGAAAAGAAGAGTAAGAACAAGACAAAAGGGAAAGTTGTTGAGAGAATTTGGCCGACACCACACCTTCCTAAAGCAGGTCCCTCTCTCCCTCCATCGATCTTTTAGTCAACAACGTAGTCAATGATTAAGTGACAAATCTTACAAACATTTTCTAAGCAAACAAACATGTCACTCTCGAAGCAACTTCCGGGCAAAGGCTCTGGAGGACTCTCTGGCATGCTCGGCTCACCATCAATAATATATACACCTCCAGTCCTCCAAACAGCGGATATTACTGTAATCACCTCGACCCAAGTTGAGAAAGCTAAGTCAATATCTGAAGCGTGCTGAGTTTTAAATTGAAAGTCTGTACCGACGAAAAAAAATAGTTTAATGATTAGGTAATACTAGTAATCTTTATAAAATGGTAATATATAGCATGTAAATACATAAACAATATAAGTTTATGAAGTAGTAAAAAAAATTTTAAGAAAAAATATTACTTGGCTAAATCCTGACAGGATATTTCCTTAAAAATCTTTCTACTACCCTATAAACTCAAATTACTAATATATTCACGTAATACCTGTCACCATTTAATAAAAATTACTATTAAATACCTAGCACTAGCTAACTACTAAACTGTTTTTCAAGTTATCTTGGAGGTATTATAAATAGGAGCAACGAATTTAAATAAGATCCATATTGCTAGTCTTTTCGGGTGAGTTTCCTTGGTTGTTAGACTCACTACTAACAACGGAATTACACTGTCAAAATGATCTTGCTGCTAATATCTCCTAATTACAAGTAGACCCAGAAGGGCTATAACTAGTTTCTTGTATAAATTGTTACTCTCTCCTCAAAAATTGTTAAATCTCTCTCGTGAATAATTTTTTTCTTAATTTTATTTTTTTATGCCTCCTCTTCTAACAACCATCGCGGGTGAGAAATGCTTTAGGGTGTGTTTGATATTCATGGAAGGGAAATAAAAAGAAAGAGGAGAAATAGGAAGAAAAATTAGTTTCCTTGTTTGATTTTTAAAAAAATAAAAAAAAGTAAAGAAAAAATAACTTTTTACACTAGAATATTCCTTTTCCTTTTTCTTCTCTCCTCAAGTATTGAACACACCCTTAGTCTATTGAATTCCCTTAGCCTTGGCTCCTCCATACAACGGTATTAATGCAGTCCTACTCTGACTAAGTGTCACGGGCTGGCAGGCCGGGCACCACAAGGTGACATTAATGCGACCCGCCATGATCATATGCAGCAGAATACACCCGTGAGGCGACTATGCTCCAAGCAATAGTCCCGCCAAACTCAAACACCAAGGCATAAGATTATGCGCTTGTCCAGGATCCATCCGTAATGCCTCGCATATCTCTTTAAGCACGGACCTCTGATGCTCAAGCCATAAGGCAACCCAAGCTATAGGCGACAGCAACGCCATACTCAAATGCGTGCACGCACGGCAGGCAATGTGCTTAGCACCAGTCCCTCTCGAAACACAAGCCAGATGGTCATGTGCAACTAGACATGCGCGCATCAGCCAAGCATCACCTGTTAGGCACAACGCCTCCATCCATGAAGCTCTTAGTGCCTCGCGTCAAGGTTGCCCGCAAGGAAAGGCACCACCGAATAGCGACTGTTAAGCCCACAACATTATGCCCCACGACACCAATGCTAGCCAAACCAAGCGGCCGTGTGCACAAGCGTGAACCCCAATGCGCAAGTGCACACGAGACACACGGTATGCAAGTGTGCACACCGAGGTCCAATCCGTCATGGACATAAGCCCCACCACTTTATAATTATGGCGTAGCGGGTGCGAATGCCACAACCCCATCCTCGACGCTAATGCCCAACATTTGTCCCACCGGGCACAATGCCGCCCATGTAACCCCTTGACTAGCATGAGGACTGCAGCCACGTGCCACAGCCGGCCCCCAAGTTTCGCCCACTCTCGTGGAGGACTCACTTGAATGCTGTCCCTTTCGGTAGCACCAGGGGGTGGTAGAGTCAACACCATGCCCCCCCTTATAATAGCATTCTGAGCCATCTTCAAACTGATAGGAAGAAACATCCTACCCCCACGAGGAGTCATAATCCATAAATCCAATAAATATGGAAAATACAAATTACGAGATTGTCATGCCACCGGCCAATCATGCTCAGACATGTCCCACGCCAAGGTCCCTCACGGCCCTCGACGTGCCACGGGTGGCAACCCGTGACACTAAGGTTTGGTGGTAAAATGAAATAGTCCTACTTACAATAAGGGGCCTCTTTTTTTTTTGCTAAATAAAATGGTGAGAGAGGACGAGCGATGGTAACAAAATTCTTAGGTATGATTATAGAAACTCTCACCCGCTGTAGAATGTTCAATTTAAACTATAATTACTGTCAAAAAAATAAACCCATCACCACATATCCACCCGAGATCAAGTGAATCATAAGGCAATTCAAAAATAGCCAAATTAAGATTGCACCGTTGGCACAACTCAAACTCAAATCTTGGCGCACACTTGGTATAACCCAGACAACCTCTTGACCACCAGACTACCACCTCAGGTGGTAGAGGGGGCTTTTTTTATTTTTTATTTTTTTCACTCCAAAAATAAACATAAACAAAAAAAAATAAAACAAACTAGTCTCTAGCTATACAATTTTCCGTCATATCATTCACTTAAAGAGTACCAATTTGTCCAGAGTAATCTTATAGGAACACAAAATCTTGAGTCTGACCCTTTGCCAAGTTAGCTAGTTTATAGCATCTATTTAATTAACCAATGAAAAATGGAGCTTTCTTTTCTTATTTATTTTTGGTACTTCGGAAGGCGAAAACATGGAGCTTTCGTTCAAGCTTAAGGACTTCAAGAAATATTGTATGCAATGATGCACACCATTCGATTCATCATGAAATGAGTTCCTGCGAAATCGTTTCTCCCATCAAACATAAATCTGATCCTTTATCTCTCACCTTTCTTATTTAATATTTTCTGCCCCTCTTCCATGAACCTTCTTGCCTTTGGCTATGGCGACCACTTTTCGTGTATATATAGCATCTATATAATAAAATAGGATTTTTTTTGAAAATATTTCTCTCACAATTTGTATCTAAAGGCTCAAATTTAATTTTGTATTACGTTTAACAGTTAAGATCAACTTAATTTTTTATTCTAAATCCAAATCCCGCCCAAACTCATATGCCGCGCCTACACACTGCCCAAACTCATCCTACGCCTACACACTACATGCACACCAGAACCCACATGCGAGACAACCGCCTAAACCATGAAAGATTGTCAAGTGGTTTGATGGGTTTTTTTTAATTTTTTATGCAATGTGAGTTTATGAGATTTTGGGTTGGTTTAGGAGAGAGATGTCTTGCATGTTGTTTTTTTTGTTGGGTTTTGGTTTGGTTGGTGTGGGTTTAGGGGGGGGGGGGGGGGGGGGGTTTTTTTTTTTTTCATTCTTGGTGAAAAGGCCTCCGAGTCCAAAACCATCATTCTTCTTCTGGGGCGGAACTACCACATAGTTCTTGCATCGGCACCATTCTTCTCCTTCACCTTCTTCAGGATTTGGTCGGTCTCCAACAACTGGTCTTGCTTCAGGAGACTTCACGGGAGAGATAAATGATCGTACCCATAGCCTATGGGCCATAGGCCATAACTCTCTTCTATGTCAATTTTTTTTGTCTTCTTTTATTATTTTCTTCCCACATCAAATACCACCACCTCACTTTCTCTCCCTGTTTGTGCATTGCTGGCTTCTTTTTTTTTTTAATTTCACTCAAGTCTTCTTAAGGTACAATTGATTTTGTAACTCTATTTATGTTGTTTGTTTAGTTTTTAGTTTTTAGTTTTTTTTTTTTTTTTTTTGTCGTAAACCAAGATGTTTATTTGGTTATAAGGAAATATTTTGTTTTCTTTGTTCACTGGTAGAGAAATGGCAGGGGCGAGTCTCATTTAGGGGTCTTTGTTTATTCTCAATTTTTTTGGAGTGTGTATTAAGTGTATATGTAAAAAGTTTTTTTTATGTCATGCAATTTATTTAGACGGTTTTTTTTTTATGGGTTTCGGCCCTTTCGGCCATGGTTGGATATGGAGAAGAAGGGGAAAGTGGGTTTATGTAATGAGAGCAGAAAAAAAGTAAGGGACACAGTTAGGTTTTGTTTAGATTTTTTAAGTTGTCAAAGTTGTTGGGTCATTAGATTTTTTTCGGCCATGTTTAGATTTTTCGGTCAATTTTGTTGGGTCAATTTTCGATCAAAGTTGTTTAGATTTTCCGGCCATGTTTAGATTTTTTTGGTAAATTTGTCTTTAGTGCCTTTTGGTCGGGTCATTAAAATGAAATTTTTAACCGTGATACCTCTATATTTACATTTCTCATTTAAGTATTTCATGAATCTATTATGAATAATTCGTGAAAGTTTTAAGTACTTCATGAATGCTCCTATGATTCATAAACCACCTATGAATACAGGATACATTGATAGTGAACTAATGGATCCTGAAATATCATCTTATCTGCAACAACCTATGTATTCATTTTTTATGACATATGACTGTTTTTTATTTATTAATAGTGTATGATTGACAAATAGAAGTGCCAATGTCAAAACAACCATCTTAGTTACTGACTCTTTGTTTTGCTAAAGTTGGTTGGATAAAGCTAGCTAAAGATGGGAAATTTGTTTAGTTCTCATATTCCATGTCAGAAATTTTTTAAAGCCTATAATGTAAGGAAGGTCACTATGATCTACAAATTGACAAATAAGCTATGAAAGTCATATCTTAATAAGTTTCTCATAGATTAAAAATAAAAAGGAAAGAAAACTACAAATAGATCTACACACGCTAATTGAATAGCTATGATCAAATCGGATGAGTGTTTTATTTGATCTATTAATATTAGTGTCCAAAAACCAAAAAAACTAAATTTCCCGTGAGGGGTGATCTGTTTTTAAGGGGTAGCATTTTCTACATAAAATTTACCTAGAGGCTTAGCAACAAAAGCACCAGCCCTTCAATGTGTGCATCACTAACCAAAAAGACCTTTTAGAGTTAATTACCAAAATGGCACCCTTATCTCCGCAACACCCACTTCAAGACTTCATGTGCGCTACTACTTTACTCGATTTCTTGAAGGAACATCCATTATTATTAGTTCATCCTTTACGCTGCATCAAGTTAACCAACATACTATAGCATTTTTTAATATTACAATTAAGAGCCTAACATTGACACGCCACCTCAGTATTTTTTATTCAATCCCAAACAGACCTATGCCGGCCAGCTGAAAATTGACCATTTCTTTGTTTGTCACCCTAGGCTCTAGCACTCCAACAACTCTGCCTTCTTTTATTTTTTCTGTCGGTTTTTTACTATTGTCTTATAGTGAATTTTGAAATTTGGTGTGCTAAATAGCTCTTGATAAATGAATTTAAAAAAAAGATAAGAAAATCAATCACAAATTTACCACCATAAATTTTCATATAACATCAAATTACTAAGGTCTTGGCCTCCATTTGGTGTTAAATTATTAAAATAGAGAGCTACAAAAAAACCAATAAATTTTCATAATAACATTCAGTTTACTTGTGCCTATGGCACTTCGCAACAAAAAAATAAAATTGCTTAAGTACTTCGGCAAGAGTCACACATTAATCCTATAAAAATGCTACTCTTTAAAAAAAAAAAATTGTATAAAAAAAAATCTAATATGATAACAGTTGCTTACATTGCTTTCTAGTTTCATTTTTGTCCAAACCACAGAGATAGTCTTAGTAAACTAATTTCATAAGTTGTTTTCAAAAACTATTTCTAGAAGCATCTTTGATTTAAAAAATAAAAGAAAAAAAATTTTATGAGCAAAAAAAATGGTATGAACTTCAAGAGTAGTTTTGTAGCGGAAGCAACACTCTTGTATGTTGTCTTGTATTAATTGACGAAATTTCGGATGACCAAACCGTGAAAAATTAGTGCACTCATACAACTAACTGCATACGTAACACGGTTACCAGCATGATTTTTCACCCAAAAAACAAAAAGAACACACGAAAACCAAAAAACAAAAGATGCAGCTACTTCTAGTCTAGCATAGTGATGTGCAGTAGTACGAGCTTCACTAAATAAAGAGACAGAGCACCACAAGTACAGGATACATTGGCATTAACTTAGTTTATAGGGCTCATGCTAATCACATTCCAGACTTAAATGGGATACATTAGCAGGTTAAAATTTTGTGGGAAGTGTCATAGGCATGAGTTTATCTCTAACACAATGAAATATATTTTGCGGGAATATCTTCATAAACCTTACATTAAACAACTACATCCATTGAAATATTCAAATAAACTATATAATAATACTTAAAAGAACTATACCACTTGACGTGCAATTTTCTTTCCCTTGGAAGTAGAGCTTGTTTTTGTTTTTCTCTTAGATATGGCCATTACCTTTTACTTTGCTTAAAAAAAATATGTAAAACAAAAAAAACTTTATGATAAGGTGTTTAACGAAGAAAAAATGAATATACCAAAGATGAAGAAAAATAAAAATATCTAAATTTAAGTAATCACGGAAATTTCTGCTTGTTCAAGTAATCACGGATTGACTTGCAACTTTTTTTACAATTCTGTCGGAAATTTCTGCCCCCTAAACACACCCTTTTTTTTTAAGTAAAAAAAGATAAAAATATCAAGAGAAATAAATAAAAAAATAAAAACTATCAATTTAAAAAAAAATACACTATATAAAAAATTATTACAATCACATAATTTTTTTCTCATCCCAAAAGTACTCATTAACTTTTTTTACTAGCTAAACTTTTACTTTTACTTCTTTAAAACTTTTTTTTGCTAAAGTCAAAAGTTATCAACTGGTACATTTAACAAAAAAGACTTTAACCCTCCTTATACAATTTTGAGTTAATTACACTTTATTATCTTGTGGTTTGGACCAAAATCAGATAACTCCCTTTAGTTTAAAAGTAAACTCATGACTTCTTGTGATTTTGGACTAATTTGCAAATGGATGGAAATCGTTAGATTTAACAGAAATTCTATCATAGAGGTATTTTTATCATTTTATATATCTAAATTAAACATTAAAAAGATAATTTGGCCCTTTTATGTCAAAAAAATTATGAAAATCAAAGATTATGTTATCAAAAAGATGATTTGGTCATTTAACATTTTTAAATTAAAATATCAAAAAGACAATTTTGTGAAATAATAAAACAAAAAATTCGATAGACAACACTTTATTTTGGCATAAAAGAGTCATAATCTTTGATTTTCATTATCTTTTTGGCATAAAAGGATCAAATCATCTTTTTAATATTTCAATTTAGAGATATAAAATGACAAAAATATCCCTATGATAGAATTGCCATTAAATCTAACAATTTTATTCATTTACAGATTAGTCCAAAACTATAGGAGGGTTATGTATTTATTTTTAAACCACAGAAAGTCATTTAATATTGACTCAAATTATAGGAGGGAAAAGTGTAATTATTCCTATAATCTTTACACCTTCCCCTCTTTTCATTCCAACCGATGTAAGATTAAAAAAGGAGCAAAAAAAACCCATCAAATTCCTGCAGTTGTATGGCTGAAAAATTTTTCATTTTTTTTATGGTCTCTTCCAGATGTGGGAGAACACTAAACAAGCACCATATTTGATTCGTCTCTCCTCTTCAACGGCAGAGCTAAATTAGATTTATATTCTTGTTCAAACTTAATCTTGTTTCCAGTTCCTCTTGAATATGTATTGCACCTTAAGATTAAATTTTTCCTTCCGTCAAAAAACTATGAATATATAAATAGATACAAATGTGTATGCATAAAAGTTACTGGGGAAGCAAAGAAAGCTGATGGGGCCTTGACTGGCGAGTCAAAAAAGGGGGAGAGAACAGAGATTTATTAAATGAGGAGTTCACAGTATGTAACGTCCGTTTTCTTTGTTTCCTTATCAATATTGTTTATATAGCTCATTGAACATGGGCTTACGGATAATGGTAAAACGAATCAAGTTATTTAAATTTAATTTATATTTGTCTTGCTAAAAATTTGTTTAAAATTAAATAAATTAAATTTGAATACATTTTAAAATTTATTAATTTTTTAAGTTCGATCCGAACTCAGCTCGAAAACTTTATATAAACTTAAAAATTCAAATTACTCAAGCTCGACTCGCGATTGGTTAGATTAAAACTCATTTAAGTTCGACTTAAAAGTTAATCAAATCAAGGTCAAACATATTTTTAAATTCGTTAAACTTATCAAACTAAGTTTAAATAATTCTTTATTCGACTCGACTCGACTCGTTTACAATACTAAGTTACAGTTAACGCAGACAGTACATTAATCTGCCATAACAACACCTTGAGCGACAGCAGCAAAATCACGCCCACCTCAACCATAGTCATGGCCGATAACCACTCCGGCACGCTCACTTGTTATGTTTTCATTCGCCCTCAAAACGGTCATAACTGCATGACATACATACCCTTAAATCGATGAAGAGTCAAATCGGCTCGTATGTAATGGTGCCCTCGGTTCGACTCAACCTCTTCTCTCAAAATCTTAACCCTCCGATATACAAAAAATAAATAAGCTCATGTTTAATGTTGTTATTTCCCAGTACTATAAATCTCTACTCAATTGATTAACCTCGGGAAAGCATATAACTGAAGATTAACCAAACAAATCATATATTCAATTTGATTAGTTTATAAAAGTGGAGGCGCTGTTCTTTTTACTTTTGTCACAGGCCATATCGAGCCTATGACCGATTATAAGCAATATGTATCTATTTTATTACATCAAACAATACAATCTGAGTCAAAACTAACATGCATAGCTTTTTTAATAATCTCAACCCAAGTTAATTTTGACCTCCTCGTTCCCTAGACAATTGAATAAAACTGTTTATCCCGTTTCAAAATAGCTAGTCCAAAGCTTGTAATCAAGACATTTTCTTGAATCATCCATGAAACCAAAGCATAAATCATTAAGAAAAAAATTCGATCAGCATTCAGAAGATAATCATCCATAATTTGAAAATTTTAACTCAGTATGGAAGGCATACAAAATTGACATTTTATGCAGTGAACATAGCAGCACGCGCTCCCTAGTGAATTTACAATGGTGCTCAAACCCCATTGAACAAAAAAAACCTCCGTGGCATAAAAAATCGATTCCATGCCCCATATGAACAAGCAAGCTAAAAGGAGAGAGGAGAAAAGGATGATATTCACATGGACAACGTGACAGCAAAAAAGAACATCTCTCTATATAAAGCCGGAACCATCTTGGAAATGCTCAAGGTCTGGATGTGTTCCACTACCGGGCCTCCTCGGGTCTCTACAAAAGATTTCAAGAAAAATAAATAAGTCAAAACCACTGATAGCATCGGAAGAAAGCAAGACGGATACTGCCCTCGTAGGTTTCTAAGCACTGAAGCAAGTTGTCTGGTGTATATTGTCAGCAACGTGCTAATGCGTTTAATCAAATGCATAAGGAGGTCGAAATGACTCAAAAAATGGGATTCCCAACTTGGGTTCCAAACCCCTTATTTGGGAACCCAAGTATTGTGCTATTATTGTTTCAACCAAACTGATCATAAACCTGAAGAATAGGTCAAGCTGGCTCAATCTATTTCAACTGGTGGGGTCAGCCTGGGCCAACTTGAATGAGTGAAATAGAAATGTATGAGAAAGTGATAATTAAAATTTTCAATCATTTAATCATCATTTTCCCATGTTACTCTCCCCTACATTTATGCATGAACATAAGCTGAACACAAAAGAAATTTATCCAAATAAAACAAATGACATTTTTTAAATCCAACATTCAATGATGTTTTCTTTAAACTGTGCATAGACAACAAAGAGACACAAAATCGGACTGAGTAATAACAATACTGTGTAGTGCAAACAACAACCATCAGCACAAAAAAAAAAAGATACTTTCATATGCATCCAGATACCTGATAAATCGGCTAGGCTCAAATCCAGGAACACCTGGCTGGCCATAAGGATCAAAACGACCACCCGGCAGAACACCCCTGCTTCAATTAATAAATTCCAATTACAAACCAGCTCCAATATTACTTAATCAAATTAAAAGAGGGCGAGGGGAACAGAAAAACATGGCCCCTGGGTGTGTTCCTTTATTTTATTTTTATTTTTTTAGAGAGGGGGGAGGGGGATGTCCACCTGAATTACTCACGGTACTCCTCCAGGCAAACCAGGATCTCTCCCTACCCCCATTCCACGAAATAGCGGGTGATCAGGTCCTGTGTCCACATAATGAACAGATGTAAGTATGCAAAGTGTTCAATGTATTCATTGATCAAACAACTGAAAAATAAAACCAATTCTACAAACTTACAAACATGCCCCCACCAATGCCAAAGTCACCTCTGAAAGAGAGTTGAAACAAATACTAAAATTAGCAAGTCCGAAACTTCACAGCGGAATAAAATTAAAAAAACTGACCAACGACCAGCATCTAATACAATAATCATGGCCAGCAATACCTGGTAGGGAACATGCCAGCACCAGCCCCTGGATAGAGATCACTGTCTCCCACAGGATAAACCAGAGGATTCACAAATCTGCATAGCAGACGTAATATGAGCCTCATATTTTGAAAAGTTCCACTATATAGAATGCTTATAATATACAGGAACTAGTACAGCAACACAAATAATCATCTGATTGGGCCACAACACTGACATTATAACATCCAAGTTCTACAAAAAGTCATGATAGTTCCTTTCGCACCAGTAGAAAACTCAACTTCCTTTTCCTTAGGTAATTTAGGCTTGAAGACATTTGGAGACTCCTCCTCATTCTTCACACCCAAGGTAGATGGTTTCCTTAATTCAAAAGCATCTACTTTAGCTAATTAGGCTTAAAGAAAATCAACAAATGAGCCTTGTCATTTGTTAACAAAGGCATTTTTTGTATTCCACCTTTTATTGTCCTGATTGTGCTCAAATCAACCAACTAAAACATAATAGATAAGTTCTACACAAGGTATCACATACGAGAGGATGGATTCAAAATAAATCGTACACATCACTTAATCTACAAGACACTCCAAGCGCTATTTTCACGACTTTGAACTGTTTGACCATCTACTATTACCCAACCACCAAGACTATTCACCATTCCTATTGTTGTGATACCACAAAGAAAGCATTACTGCATTACACACACAAAAAAACTAATAAATACTATCATAACTATCTATTGGAATCTAGAACTCACAATATTAAAACTTCAAGTTCAAAAACTCCTATAGGCAGCAATGATCTGTGCACCAAACATGAATGATGCATGCAATGACCCCTAATGTTCACCATTCCTATTGTTGTGATACCACAAAGAAAGCATTACTGCATTACACACACAAAAAAAACCAATAAATACTATCATAACTATCTATTGTAATCTACAACTCACAATATTAAAACTTCAAGTTCAAAAACTCCTATAGGCAGCAATGATCTGTGCACCAAACATGAATGATGCATGCAATGACCCCTAATGTTGCTAGTAAAGTAATGAACCCAAAAAAATTTCTTCAGTTTAAAAGTACCCAGCAGGATAAAATTGAGGGCTCTGAAGTTCATCAACTTCCACATCCCTTGGTCCAGAACTGCAAATAGAACATAACAATGCATCAGCCAGATGAGAGAAAGTGCTCAGTACACAAACTTTTAATAAGGAATACAAGAAACATCAGTCACAAGAACCTATTCAACAAACATAAAAGAAACTCTCAGCTGTGTAAAAATCAATTAGCATGTTAGCGACTAGCAAAACAAAATTATGTGACAGCAACCAATTTTTCTTTTGGCAAATGGCAAGCAAAACTGCAAAGAATTTTATTTGAAATATGAGAACATCACTCAAAGATTCTCTAAAAGTCTAACATCACACTAAGGAAAATTTCTCCTCTCTAGAAATCTGTAGCTTGTTGGGAATGCCCCCCAAAAACCAAATTATCTTGGGCACACAACAACTTTGAACATATTATATCCACGGAATAGAAATAGGCTATTCATTATAGTCTTCCCCAGTTGTTAGAGACAAGAAAATAAGCTTATTTAAACAGAAACTAATAAATCGCCTAAAAGGCTGAGTTGATAAACTCTCCCTTGAACTACCATTCAGTTTAGACAAAATCTCTTTATCTACAGTGCTCACCAGCTTCTCCAAATTCTTATACTGCAAACCATAATTGGAGCCCCCGTTCTCACTATCATAATCATCGACGCTGCAAATCACAATGAAACCCAGAATTTATACACGAAAATAGAAGACGACAACTCTCAGGAGTAGGCAATTAATTTCGAAGTCACAAACAAGTAACCAAATTGAAGTATGCCTTAGATAAGAATTCATAAAATTTTCATTACAAGGACAAAGATAAAGGAAAAAAATCTTTACTTGATTTCGAGATCAACAGGCTCGGAACCGTCGTCGCTCAAAGCATCAACAAGCAATTTATCGTTCATGGGAAGACACTTGACCAACACCTTGGAACCCTTTTCAGGGTGGAAGTATAAGAAAGCGTACTTTTCCTCGAATTCATTCCAATGATCGATCCCGGCCTCATCTGCCCAATCAAAACATTCTTATTCATTCACAAAACCAACAAGACACGCACATTCATTTATATAGAGTGGCGGAGAAGGGTTTTTACCGGTAGAGGAGGAGGAGAAGAGGGCATCGTCGGAGAAGGCGGGGGGTCCAGTGGCGACTAGGACGTAGCCGGAGGCGAGGAAGGTGGCGTGCGCTGCGAAGGCTATCTTGTCGTGGGCATTCCTGAATGAGGGCCTTGCTGCCCTAATCACCGCTAAAACCGATTGCTCATCCGGCATTTTGGTGTTTCTATGGACCGATCGTTCGATTACCGACTTCAGCAGTGATCAAATTGACGAGAGAGAGAGAGAGAGAGAGCTTTGGCGGTCCTGCAACTAGAAGAATACAAATAAAGTGGAAGTCGCCACCGAATAGACTATACTCGACTGTGGCCTGGCTTACTAGCCGCTTGCCAAGCAAACCGAAGCGGTCGATCGCTGACGTACCCAAGCCTAATCCAAACCAACAATGAGCAAAAGCAAACAAGAATGAAAAATTCTACAAAATTTAGGACCTGTTTGCAAAAAGTCCAAGTCGGTTTAGTTATCGGGGTAATTAAATTTACCTCCGTAACTACAAAAAAAGTAATTATTCACACGGTGAGAATTTTAAATTTGAAATGTCAATATATAGCTAAGATTGTGGTTATAATATCTCAAAAAAATATTATCGCTCTCTATACACGTAATGATACATGGTGTAACAGTGATATTGGATAATTTCTCCTACAAATGGGTGACTTGTTCAATCTCTTCTTACGCCTTCTTATTATCAACCAACATTGAGGCAGCTCAAGAGAGCAGTCGGCCAAGGACGTGACACTATATGCAGCAAATAAATTTTTTTTATCTCAATGTTATTTGAACGAAAATAATACTATTTTTATAGTTCAAAAGTAAACATGTAATCGTGTAGAGCTTGGACTCTTTTGCACAATGAATGAGACCATGATATAGTACACAAAATAAAATAAAATAAAATACGCCTAGGGTGAAAGCATCTTTTTGATGGTCTATTTTGGAGACAAAAATGAGATAAATACCTATGTGACGTAATCACAATTAATTCTTATAGTTTTGGTTTATTTTGAAGTTAAGTTCAAACCATATAAGAATTATGTATTCACTTTTAAATTACAAGTACTGTGATTTTTATTCAAACAATAAGAAAGATAACAATGTAATTACCCAATCAAGAATTTGGGGGGGGGGGTGATGGTTTTCCCAAAAAAAACAAAAAACTGAGCGAACTAACCAAACTAAATTAATGCAATTTCTCCTCCCTGGTGAAAATGATTAGTTGACCTACACGTTTATAAGCATAATGTAGATATACATGCCATTGCATTCCCCAGCTTGGTCTTGCTTCCAATTTGGCAGCCGTTCGGCTCCTCTGGATCATCATAGTGTTTCAGTCTGAAAAAAGTATTCCTCAGTTTTGAGCAGAACAGCACCACCCCCACCAACCAGTCAGGCGGTGCTGAAGTTGCCTTTGGCTATACAGAACGTCATTTTCCAGTCAAATTAATTGATCTTTGTTACATTGCAGAGGCTGCTTGGCTTGCTTGTATTAATGGCAAGATTGCATTACAAGACATTATTATAATGCAAAGCCAGGTAGTAGGTAGCCCAGCTTGCATCAATCAATGGCAACAAATGGGAATAGGATCAGGTGGCAAAGGATCTATATGTAGTGAAAAATGAATGATCTTCTTCTTTGTTTCATAATGAAGCCTGCAAAATCATGTTCTATTTATCATTTCTTTACAGTATTCATCGAAACAGGCAACTTTATAATGTCACCCCATGTATTTACAACTGCTAAAACTGGTAATTTAGGCATTAGTTGGCTCTGCATTTTTCCTTCCGGTGGCTCGAATGTAACAGAAAACAGCCACCAAGAATGTGGTGGCAAGGCCCCCGAGAATCACACCACCTCCGGCAACTGACTTGTCGATCGAACGGTGCTGCTTCTTTATCTGTACCTGCTGCCCCTGGACAATTTCAGAGTGCACGTCTTCGGATTGAGGTGCCTCAGATGGGCTCAAAGATGGTGCAGCAATGGACTTCACAGCTTTCCCGTTATGCTTTCCAAGTTTTCGAATTGCAGGTGCTTCAGCTGGAGATGGAGGATTTGAGAAAGATGCTGTATTAGGCTCAACCATAGTATGAGCCGTTGCATTGGCTGTTGCTAGAAGCACGAAAGCATCTGCTAAGATCAAGAAAAGAAGAAGAAACCGAGCCATTGTTGTGAGAAATGGGTATATATCTGGAAATGCTTTTTGTTCTTTGAGGCAATGCAGGTTTGACAGTGGCCTTGGTTCTTATATATAGGGGTTAGCATTTGAAGATCTTAAACCAGTGTGGTTGGATGGAAATTTCCCTTGCTGGATTACAAGATTTATTTATATCATGTTGTTGTTAGTTTTAATTGGGATGTCTGCAGAAAACAGAGATACACGAGGAAGCATTAGAATATTTTGAAATACAACTGGGATTGCAATTAAGGGAACATGATCTCTACCATGTTTATTTGTAAAAATTTCAATGGATGTACGGATGAATTGTTAAAGAAATGGACTAAAAAATATTGAAGGCTCTGTTTCCAATAAATCTATAATTGATAGGAAGATGATCAGAAGGTTACTGGATTTGATAAGTGTTTTGCCACCCCGTGGTAGTTTTGATCAGTAGATTCTGTTTTACACAACAATTGAAGAGAGGAACGATCTTAGACAGGAAGCACTCGATGAAACTCATTTTTCGAAACTGGATAGGAAAGGGAGCAGAATTCCAAATTTCAGATTATACAGAAAAAGAAGTAAAAGAAGAGAACAAAAGAAAGGATAAAGCATCAGAAACTCCGAGCCATCACCGCCAAACATTAGATTTTCTTTTCCTTTCTTCTGCAGTTCTATTGTCACATATTTAAAATCAGATTTGCAAAAAACAAAAATGATTTTTTTTTATAAGGATAACAAAGCACGAAGGCAATGATCTTCAATGGTACTGGTTGCTATAGCTCTGGAGAGACAATGATGTTGAATTAGATTACACTGTAAAACAAATGAATGAACAAAGCAGACAAGAATCAAACACAAATTTTGTAATTGAAAAATCTCAATGTCCATTGATCAGGAAAAGAGGTTGCAAGTTAATGGACAAGTTCAATGATGCTTGTTATATCACATCAACACACTGTTAAGATGAAAAATTGCAGGAGGTATCACTTGTCTGCAAGCATCTGAGGCAAAGCTCTCAACTTAAAGAATCTAACCAGACAATGAATTTCTAAGGCTCCCATTAATGAATACCAAGCAGAGCACCTATCAAGATAAACACCTCAGAATATATAAACATGGATGAATAGAATCTATGACCACTAGCTTCATCCTGCAATTTTTTTTACCTATAATGATGCTGGAATGCTTTGGAGACGAGGGACATGATGCACATTTAATATTTCTTAAGCAACCAAACTTCTAAAAGATATCTTATATATAGCAAGTTGAATAAACAGATGCCCATTATATGGGAAACAATACCTGTTTTCGACACCTTGGAGTGAAGAGACCACGGCAGAGTTTCCATTTGAATAGCAGGCGTTCCTGTCAGCCCCTGTCCCTGCATTATGGAATTTCTGATTGCAGAAGGTTGGTGATTCATTTTGAAACAGAAATTGTTTTGCTGGCAATCTCGTGCCAGCTTATGGATCTGATATAGTCAAACCCGTGGGGCAATATGCCAGCCATCTGCACGTGCAGTGAGGCCCTCGACAGCAGCAGAGCCAGGCGCAGACCCAAAAACAAAAAAAAAACAAAAAAGAGCGTTCATTTGGAATTTGTAACTTCCTTTTGATCAGTTATCCACCATTAGGATTTAAACACCAAACCTTGATTCTTCAGCAAGAACCGAGAAGAAATGGAAGAGAAAAGCAATCAATAACTTTTAGCTATGCTGATTGTGGTGTATCCTTAGGACTGCAGTTCCCTTACAAAGTTAGTCCATGCCTGGGTTGCAAATACTGGCAGGAATTCAGTCTCAAGAAGTAAAAGCAACACCCTTTCCGCATCCCCTACCCAGCTTGACCAAGTAAGCCAAAAAACTGAGTCTAATGTGAGATCTGATAGAAGTTGAAAGCAAGAGAGCTAGGGTTTCTTGATATTAAGCATAAACAATAAAAAAAAATACAATAGGAGGCTTATATAGCCGAAATAGAAAACACATAAAAAAAAAATAGTAAAAGACTAGTCTACTCTCAAGGCTAAGACAAAATATCTAATAATCTAATATCCCCCCTCAAACTCACGATATTGCAAGAACCATCGAGAGTGTGTCAACAAAGAAACGAAAGCACTGGACGGTTTAAGACTTCGTAAAGAAATTTGCAAGCTGCATAGAAGAGGAGACGAACGGCAAAGTAATTGTTCCACGCTGAAGATGTTGCCGAATAGTATGACAATCAATCTCAATGTGCTTCGTCTGCTCATGAAAAACAGAATTGTGAACAATATGAATAGCACTCTTATTATCGCAGTAAAGGGTGTAAGAATGGAAAGTGAGACACCCATATCATGTAATAACCAACGCAACCACACAATCTCATTTGTAGTGGACGTCATAGCACGGTACTCAGCCTCGATGGAAGATCGAGAAACAATATTCTGCTTTTTACTCTTCCAAGAGATGAGAGAGCCACCCAGGAATATGCAAAAGCCCGTAGTAGACTTACGATCAGTCGGATCACTAGCCCAATCAGCATCAAAGTAAGCACAAAGATCCAAAGAGGATGTCGAAGACAGAAGAAGACTCTGACAGAGTGTTCCGTGGAGATAACGGAGAATGCGAAGAACAGCAGCCCAGTAAATTGAAGTGGGGGAGGCAATGAACTGACTAACAATGTGAATAGCATAAGCAATGTCGGGGCAAGTGATAGTGAGATAGACCAAGCTGCCAACAATCGTCTGATACAATGTGGTATCGAGCAACAAAATACCATCTGTAGGAGTATAACGAGCATTGATCTCGATGGGAGTATCAACAATCCGAGTATCCGTGAGACGAGCTAGCTGAAGGATGTCCGCTGTGTACTTAGATTGAGACAAAAGATAACCCCCAGGTGAGTAGGCAACCTCAATACCCGAAAAGTACCATAAGGGACCCAAATCCTTCATGTCAAACTGTCGAGCCAATTTAGACTTCAAAACTGCAATCCCAACAACATTATCATTCATAATAATAATATCATCAACATAGAATGAAAGAGTGGAGGCAGCCATCCCTTCAGCCGCAGTGGCGCTCGGGTGGGCATCCCCAACAGAGAGGTTACAGTTCCAACACAGCAACAGTTGCTCCTAACTCTCAGACATCTTTGAATCCCAATTTGGCTGCCCTTGCGTAGCAATTACAGAAGTTCCTTGTCACACAGCCCTCGCCATATGCCATGTCACCCCATCATCCTTCAAGTATGTCTACTTCCTTATGGGTTTTAGACTCCAGCGCCTCTCATCATATGTTACCAGATTCATCCTCGTTTGTCTTCATCTGTCCCTCTACATCAAATGTGTCATAACTGCTGATGGCACCCCCATGCCTTTGGCAGGAGTTGCTTCAATTCGTACTCCTCATTTATTGCTTTCTAAAGTTTATTGCATTCCTAAACTTGCCATGACTCTTGTTTCAGTGAGTCAACTATGTGCTTCTGGTTATTCCATTCACTTTTCCAACACTTCTTGTCATGTGCAAGATCCTCAATCCAAGAACCTGATTGGGACAGGCCGTAGGCAGGGGGGATTGTATGTTTTGGACAAGCTGATCATTCCAGATGTGGCTGCTTTGGGTGTTAATCTATCGTCATTCCATTTAAATTCGTCATCTTCTAGCTTTTATTTGTGCCATTCTAGACTTGGGCATGTTTTGGCCCCTTGTTTAAAATATTTAGTTTCGAGAGGGTCTTTGGATAGTTTTCAATCTCATGATATTTCAGATTGTGGTGGTTGTAAACTAGCAAAATTTTTTGCTCTTCCTTTTAATTGCAGTCTGTCTTATTCTGTTGCCCCATTTGATTTGATTGATTCTGATGTGTGGGGTCCTTCCCCTGTCTCAACTAATGGGAGTTTGAGATATTATGTTTCATTTATTGATGATTACACTAGATATTGTTAGGTTTATCTTATGAAACATCGTTCTGATGTCATCAATATTTACACTACTTTTCGATCACTAGTTAGGACCTAACATGTTGCAGTTATCAAGTGTTTTCGTTGTGATTTAGGTGGGAAGTATACTTCTACACCTTTTTCTGACTTACTTCGGTCTAATGGTACTATCCATCAATCATTTTGTACTGATACTCCCCAATAAAATGGGGTTGCTGAAAGAAAGCATAGACACATTATTGAGATGGCTCGTTCTCTTCTCTTGTCTGCTAGTGTCCCTAGTACATTTTCGGGAGAGGCTGTTCTTATACCCATCCATTTAATCAATAAAATTCCTACATCTCACACTCAAGGTCTCTACCCCTATGAAATATTGTATGACCATGCTCTTGACTACTCATTTTTGCGAGTTTTTAATTGTACCTGCTTTGTACTTCATCCTACAATTGAGCGCAATAAGTTATCTTCACGCTCTGCCATTTATGTGTTTCTTGGGTATGGTGACGGTCAGAAGGGCTATCATTGTTTTGATCATGTTGCTCACAAACTATATGTTTCTCGTCATGTCTTCTTCCTTAAGCATATTCCCTTCTTTTCTGTTCCTACCAACTCTCATCATGTAATCAAGTCTGACCTTATTTGCATTGACTCATTCTCTGATAATACAAATGGTGACGATGCACCACCTCCTCATGCTCGCACAAATGCAGATGCTCCTCCCCCTCCTATGGCCTACCAAGATCCTCTTATGATTGTGTATCCTCCTCGTCAGTCCACTCATGCTCGTAAGTCCACTCAGTTATTAGAATTTTCTTGTTCATGTTATTCTAGCAT